>JBAIZL010000004.1:100154731-100464731 GCA_036971475.1 Prosapia bicincta | reverse complement strand
GTAAGACTGAGGAGGATCTTAGACGAAGGATACATGAAAGTGACACCGAACGACATCTAAGATTCTTCTTAGGGATTATGCGACAAGAATTAAACTGTCCATTGTGGGAACCAAGCTTCTGAAGGACAGGTCTAAGCAAAAGAGAAAAATACATCCATACCTAATATAGTGTTGTACTCCGTACCGAGATGTAAGATTTTCCATATATCGCACAGCTATCTTCGTCGGTGTCTGATGCAATTTGGCAATTAATTAGTTAATTTGTTAAGTTCGTACGTAAAAATTCCCCATTCAGTATGGACAGTAAAAACTTCTATTTTTAAATAGGAAAAGGTAATTTTTTAATCTTTCGAGATTGTTATGTATTACTATACAATTTATACACACACACACACACACTCACACACACACACACACACACACACACACACACACACACACACACACACACACACACACACACACACACACACACACATATATATATATATATATATATATATATATATATATATATATAACACCTTAGAATAAAAGAAAATAGTTAAGAAAAATTACATTTTTTGTAATATTTGTTTTGTATTTGAGTATTCAAATATTAAAATGTTTAGATGCCAGAAAAAAACTAATGTTATATAGATGGAATGGATGTTATATAGAGGTAATGAATGCTATATTAATCTAATTGATGTTATATAAATGGAATGGATGTTATATAAAGTATTGGATGTTATACACATATAATGGATGTTATATAGATAATAATGGACATTATATAGATGTAATGAATGTTATAAAAATGTAAATTCAGTGTAATAGATGTTTTCAAGAGACCATTAAATAATCTAGTAGTAGTAGCATATGATCAGCAAATTTCCACAGGTTGTCCTTGTTTTTCTTAAATTATATATTTAACAAAAAATAAATAAATACTTGTATTTATCTTTAACTGTTGCATATGACGCTTCTTTCTAAATGGAACAATAGCTACAAGATATAAAACATAAATTATTTTTATGAAATTCTAAGTAGCTTCGACTTTGTAAATAGCTTTTATCCATTCTAAAAAGAGCCCGTCCGCATTTTCAGGTAACCATTAGTCACACTCAATTTCCTTTCAAGTGACTGCACGACTTGAATTTTATCTCTAAAAATGTTTAATATATCAAAGAAACTCGGAGAATTTTTGTCTCAAAAAATCTTTTCTTCTGATTTACCACATTATTTAGTATATGTCAGTTTTTTCAAATTATTTTCTCTATTTTGTGATTCAAGCAAGAGACTCACTAAACACTTTGCTTAAATTTAAATATTTTGAATGTGTATATAAATAAATAAATAAATAAATAAATATATATATATATATATATATATATATATATATTTATAAATATTTTGAATTTATATTTGATTAAAAATTATGAAGAATAAATTTTCCTTTAAATTCTCCTTGGAATAAAAGAACAGGATATAATATTTCATTGTAAAAAAACGATTTTCAAGACGTGTGAGCGTTTGAGAGTAGGTGTTTGTCGTACAACAGAAGGCTAGAAGTATCTTTTGGGAAAGGATGTAGTTCATTTAATAGGAAGTCACAATAATCAATAAGGGAAATAAATTAAAGGTCATTGTTTCTGAGAAGGAAAATGTTTAACGAAGTAAGTAACATATGATCACAGAACTCAAAAACAGGTTAAAAAGTATTGTATTTAAAATAATAAAGCAAATGTGTGAGTGTGTGTTCTTTCTCTTAATTTGGAAAATTCATAACATATAATTCAGTAGTTATATTATTGTATACGTTTCTTCACAACACTGTTAAGCTGTCCTTAACATTTATTCCCTGTAACTAATTTAGAAGCACCTTCTGCTTATTCTTCTACAGCACCGTTATTTACTTTTGCAATATGTTTTAACCTAATCTAGTGCTGGATCTTTCGTTACAAGATTTAACGAGTTAATAATTAACTTCTAATTTTATTAATATTACAGCATTTCTTTAGAGGAAGGTTTTTATGATTAATCCTAACCGGATAGGTTAGTTTTGTTGAGCTAATGCTACCACTTTGTTGCTAAGGATCATTATTCGAAAAAACGTCAACTTTTTAGTCTGTATATGGTTCCTGTTTTTCTAAATTGATCATGACAAAATTATTGTTATGGTGCTTCCACAAAGCCACAAGCTATATACATGGAAAGCCTGTAGTAAACCCCGGATGAGAGTAGTTTACTACAAGTAACCAACCCTCAATCCCGTTAATAGCCCTTTTCTCGGTACTAGGGCACCGTAAGACCCGTTCTTTACTTACTTTCATTCAACCTTCATTTTTCTTATAAGTGGGTATAAGGGGTAGACACCTTTTTATAATGCCACTATAGAGTATATCTCTAGTTACATGTAATATCGTGAAACCCCTCACGGTGTATCAGGTGTTTTCACGGTGTAACAGGTGTTTTCACGGTGTATCAGGGGTTTTCACGGTTAGTCAGGGGGTTTAGCCTAACCTTCTCCCTAGTTTCACCTATGACCATAATCATTTTCTATCCTTCGTAAGTAGAAGTCTTGTGCCCAGTGTCCTTAGAAGTACAAAATGTATAATAATGTATAGGTTCGTCAAACCTCTGTTAAGATTTACGATTATGTGTGAACTATTATTCCTAGTAAGGCAAAAGTTAATATTATGATCTAAATGAATATATATATATATATATATATATATATATATATATATATATATATATATATATATATGCTTCATAATGGGGAATTACTCTTATCGGCCGGTCCTTGCCCAAGATTTGGCAAGTTAGTTAGATGCAAGAATTCTTGGTCTGCTCTCTGTAAGACTCGGTCATAGTTGCAATTCTCTCCCATTACGTTCTGCATGATGTAGTTTTCTATCGACGTTTCTGCTGCCGTGTGGCGAAGACATTTTTGGACAAACCGAGATAATATTTTGTGTAGTTAATAGTATATAATAGTGACTATTTTGATTTGTATGTAAACTTTTTTTTCTTGTAGTTAGGTAATGTATAATGCGCGAACTGGGTGCATCCAAAACTCGTCGCATGAATCTAGAAGACAATAGTGGATGGAAAATTTCTTGGTTCAGGTATGTACACTTTTATATTTACCATTTATTGTGTATGTAAACCCTATATGGCATCATTTGTGTTCTTACCACTACCAGAATTTTAGTATGATTTGATCTCAATGATTCTCCGTAAAATTCAATAGAATCATACAATACGATACATTTTTTGTTCCACCGTGTTGGATTATATAAAAATGTGTCTATATTAAATTGTTCCATATTAACAAATTACTGTTGTTATATTAGGCCTACATACTTTGCCTAAACAGTCTTGAACATGCAAATTATTAATATTGATTTATTAATTTTTATAGTATATTCTTTCAAAATTCTACGGTAAAAAGTACAGTAATACATAACACACAGCTTTCTTTAAAAAAAATCGAAATTTAAAATATAAGATACATTTTAGGAACAAATTGCTAATACTTAAAAACAAATACCGATTCTTCAACTGGCACGGCTCTTTAAATGACTTGTTCTTCTCATAAGAAGCATTTGATTATGACACAGCTCGTCTTTTTCAGTTTTACACTTAAAGCCCATTTGTTTTTGTTTGGTAATAAAATTATTTTTGGTCAGTTTTTGTGTGTTTTTTGTTTTTTTTTTGACGTTAAAAATATTTTAGCTTTACAATATATCATTGTAAATGGTATTACTACTTATTCTTCAACTAAAAGTGTTTGCAACCTGCTAAGCAGTTTACAAAACTGTGTGTAGCAGTAACTTCTTCCATCTTTCATGAATTCTAACGACTGGAAGGTTAGTTTTTCTGTACAAGGGTTCCTGGATGAACTGTAACGGGGTTTTTCCTGTCAGGGTTTCTTTCTTACCGCTTTTGCGCGACACGTATCGTTCTGCCTCATTTCATTGTCTCCTGATTTTCAACGGGAAGAGCTTATTAGCTTGCTGCACAGGCAATCCATCCTGACTCCCTCACTTGCGGAAGGCTCCTAACCGCAATACACGTGTGGGCGAACGTAGCTCCCTAGAGGATAGCTGCTTACGATGGCTGGGCGCGGGTAATAAACAATTATGTACACCAAAAGTCAGTTGAGATTGAGGCTATTTTTCACGAAAAATCTTTCAAGTGGATTACTTTTTGTATGTGTTTATTCATCGTCACTTTTTTAAAGTTAAATATCTAACTTTCAATACCACTGATGTTAAATATTTCACCAAATGATTTTTGTTAGATCCCTTGAATATTAAAAAAAAACACTTTTAAAAATTTAAATATACAAATAATTGAGTAAAAATAGTGTAACATAAAAATTATGTAATACTTATAATTATTCGTTTGGTGGCTTTCATGTTTATATTATTATTATATTTGCTCTAGAACGTCATTAGGTTTTATGCTTGTAATAGTCGTGATTTGTATTAATCGTGGTTTTGTTGTGGTTATTTTTTTGTGTATCCTTATGTCTTTTTAACGTTATTTTATTTCATGCAATGTGCTGAATAACTCTAGAAGACTCTTTATAAATTTAAAATAAAAAATAAATTTCATACCTCTAACGATAATATTGTCTACCAAAGTCTATTTCTAAAATCCGACTTTGTTATAAAACAATGTTAAATAAATGTTCAGGGATGAAATTTCTGTTTAGGATCATATAGCACTGTCACTGATGAATTGTAGCTCTACTCTGACAAATTAACTCTCTCCTGGCATTTTACTAAGGACAAATAAATCCCAGGAACAAATTAAATAAAAATCTTTTACTTAATGCTTGATATAGACAATGCATTTAATTTACTTTAGATGATCAAAACAATCTGTATCATTTCTATGATAAAATATGTAATTTAGTGAACAACCGTAACCTGGTATTTACTTGTCCTGGGGAATAAAAGAACGTAAAAACAATATCCCTGGCGTGGTTTTTAATTTTAGTAAGCACTTGTAAATAAAAACACTGTGAGTATACACATCACCATGGTCAGTCACATACATATGACGTGGATCATTTCTATGATGAAATATGTAACTTAGTGAACAACCGTAACCTGGTATTTAATTGTCCTGGGGAATAAAAGAACGTAAAAACAATATCCCTGGCGTGGTTTTTAATTTTAGTAAGCACTTGTAAATAAAAACACTGTGAGTATACACATCACCATGGTCAGTCACACACATATGACGTGGATATAACTAGTTAAATTGTAAGCATCTGAACTATTTTAAATAGAGTATGTATAATATTTGTATTGAAAGAAATTATAATGACACAAAATATTTCCTATTTTGTGATAGGAGTTCATTGTGGTATTACAGAGTATTTAAGAACGATATTTGTTGCTGTTTAAAAATTTAAATGTTAACCTGATTCCATACACACACACACACACACACAAACAAACACATGCATATATATATTTAACTGACGATAATTTGTATTTCTTTAGCTAATATTATTGTATATCTAAAACATTTTGTATTTTTTTGAAGTGACTTGAATAACAGTTGTCTAAATTTTATTATCCTTAATATAAAACCAAATATTCTAATGAAAAACTCATACATCAAATTAATCCTTTCCTGTATTTATTTCTACCTCTATACTATATTAGACTACATTTATAGTCTTACTTCATTTTATTCTGAGAGTTAGCGAATTTCTACAGACGTGATTATCCAACTCATTCATTGTTTACTGTACTCCTAATATATCAATTATACTAAATAAGTACAAAGTCTGAAGAACCAAACCAAACTTAGGTCAACGATTACAAAAACAAACCTTACCGTTCTTATAACCTAAACTTCATGTGTCATCATCAGGACCAAGCCCACTGACTTTATTTACTCTAGGGAAAACAACTTTTCAGGGATCCACGATTTATCTTCCTTAATCAGGCTTCACCAGTTCCATAAGCATGCGTTTTCTACTTTGGTTTTATATGTCTGTTGTTTATACAGCTCAGACTGAAAATGGTCAAATTATTAAAAACATACATTTCGCAAATAACTAAACTGTTCATTCAATTCAGCAATATCTATTGATTTATAGTAATAAAATATTTTTACACACATTAAAAATGACTCTTAATAAATGAGGAAAACTTCTTTGTTATACAACTTTATTTAATTTTCAGTGAAGAGTTCCCGTTAAGTAAGTAGTCTTTCAGAATTTCAATAACTTTTCGAAAATAATCACAATTTTATTGTACTGCTTAGCAAAAAGTCATGTTAAACCTAATTGCTCTTTACTGTAAAACGCACGCCACAGATAACGTGCCATTAAACTTGTGATTCATTTTTAATGACTGTTTTATCAACCATGTTATAGTTATAGCCGATAAAGAAGTGTTGCAAATTAAATTAAAATATCATCTGCATTATTTGTTTATCGGTTTGATATGCACCATGATTCTGGGTAAAACTTTCGACCAAACCTGCAACCGCCTATTTTATTTGGGTATTTAAATATATTGAGTACATTTTACATAAATTTCAAAAAAAAGGAAAGATGCAAATAGCCACTACAACTGCTTAAGGTTCGGAAGTTGTGTTTAGTTACAAGTGTTGGATTTTGACTGTTGCAAATTCTGTTTAAAAAATTTTCGCTGATTATTTAATAGAATCTGCTTTATTCTAATAACGTTACATAAAATAACAAAGTGTGTTTATAGACATTTCACTTAGGATGGATATTGTACAATTAAAGTACACCTGTGATGTGGAAAGACTTAAGATAGTATAAGACTTTGCGGTGACCCCTCAAATTACTTCAGTTTTGGATAAAAGGCAAAAATGTCCTCATTTTACAACAATCAAGCGCGTGCCTAGAGGCGCAAACACACTCACATTCACTCACACACACACACACACACACACACACACACACACACACACACACACACACACACACACACACACACACACACACACACACACACACACACACACACACATACACACAAACACACACACATACAAACACACACAGGGATAGAGATTCACACGTACGCATATACTAATAAGCTGGCACGCATACACACATCACAAACACACACAGATACACTGACACACACACATACACACACAGATTAAGATTCATACGTACATATATACTAATAACATCGCGACCATACACACATTCAATAACGCACACACACATACTTAAAATTTAGAATGATTAGAATTTCTTTCTGATTAGAATAATATATCTTAACTTTAGCTAACGGGTTGACAACTGAACTGCCTTCTATATTAGTGCTCATTAGTCCACAACACGCAGGATGTGGGCTATCTTTCACCTCAATGAATAAGTTCACAGTTTTCGTTGGAAAACTTTATTACGAAACAAAAAAAACCTAACTCAGTTGGTACTTATACTTGTAGCTATATTGGAATATAGCCTATAACTAGATGTTGTAGTCTATAGCAACTTAATGTTGTAGTCTATAGCTAAACCTTAGTTTGTGTTTTTGTGCGTTTTAGTTTTTTTTTTTCTTATCGCATTGTTGCGAAGTTTCATAAGTAACTAGCGGAGTAATCGTCCTTTGTACGGGGTTGACGAATATTTGTATTGATTTATTTTGTATTTGTATTTGGATTGAATTTACTACAATTAATACTAAAATTAAATCCCAATAAATATATTAAACTATAGTTGATAAACCTACTTTTAAGGGAGTTTCCAAAGCCGGTGGGGCTGTACCCTTATAGAATTTCTAAATAAAAATGGCCTATGTGTTAATCAGTGACCCTAAGAATATCCATGTAAAATTTCAGGTATTTATATCCCGTTCTCACGTGTTCGATATTCGGGGGAAAAGTATACTGGGCGACGCAGAATGTTATCAAGAATACAAATAATAATAATAATAATGAAATCTCTTGCTGTATGAAATAAATACCAGTTTTATCAAATTATTGTTAGGTAAAAATTCATTGCGGAGTAATAAGAAGTACTACGTTCGCATATCAACGGCACGCCGTAAAACGTATATATATATATATATATATATATATATATATATATATATATATATATATATATATATATATATATTTCAATATAGGCCAACCTATAAAGCATCCAATTACGATAGATTTGGTTGTAATTTTGTACATTACTATATACCTATATTAAAATATACCTTTAGTGTCCAGTCAGGATAGATTTGGTTGTAATTTTATACAACATTACCTAATTAGACGTCTACTTTCACGGAGTAATACTTCGTCCCGTGATCTCTATTCTAGCCTTACATGTGTACATTTGGTTAAACGTATAAAATTACAACCAAATCTATCCTGACTGGATACTTCATAGGTATAAAATAACCTTCCGTAGCCATAACAAACAATAAATATCAATATTGTTCAGGACATCTTTTGATTCATTTTATATGCATTGTATTAGGGGTGGGCAATTTGCATTTTTACCAGCACTATTATCACCACGTTTGATGTAATTACAATTTTAAAAAATTGTACATTTTTGGTGCTTGAGCTAGAGTTTTCATAGTTTTTCGTTTCTCTGATGACTCTCTGCATCACCCGGTATAATTGTTTTCGCTAAAATCGAACAGGTGGGAACGGTAAATAAATACCAAATTTCGGCTCACTGGGTCCTGTAGTTTTTACGTGATTGAGTAATACACACAGATTGAGTGGCACCATTAGATTTTTATATAATAGTATAGATTAGTTTCCAATAAATATATATAACTATAAACTTACTGATTATTGTCTTGAAAACCAGGCGAAGAAGAAACTTCTGATTGTAACATTACATTTGTAAAGTATAACTAACCTAGAACGATGAATAACAAACATTTACTATCGGCTGTTTAAATGTTTTTAAAAGTGCCTGTTACAGGTGAGTATCAGCTGATTAAGTCAAGTTAATTGCAGTATTAAATGGAGTATAGAAAATTGAGTGTCAAGTGGGTTTTCACGGCCCGTGGGGCGGTACCCTGACGTAATTTATAAATAAAAATAAACCTTTGTGTTAACCAGAGACCCTATGCATGTTCATGTAAACTTTCAGCTCAATAGGTAAAGTAATCTTTACCTGATTGAGGAACAAACACACACACACACACACACACACACATACACATACACACACACATACTATTAGATTTTTATATATTAGTATAGATAAATGTTCTTGGCTACTTTCTACATCAACAAACATTATGGCTTTTAAAATATCGTTGACGTGTAAGATCGGCATAAATATTTAAAAATTGAATTTTACTTTACAAAAAGATGCTCGAGGTATCTTGTAGTACACAACTACTTGAAGATAGTTATCTTGTCTCGGAGAAACCACGTGGAAATAAAGTTGAAAGTATTTTTAGTTTTCGAACATTACGAAATAAACAGTAGCGAAAGAAAGCTAGATATTACATACTAGAATTACAGGAATTTCATGTTAAGCTGTTGAGGGAAATTTCTGTAAGGATAGGAATATTTAAGGAATTAGGCTATATTTAGGTTATTGCAAAGTAGCTGTGTAGCGAAGGAATTCTTGTAGTGACGCAATTCTAGTACTCTATCCTCCTCTTACTACTTTATACAACACCTGGTGTAACCTATCAATAGATAAGATTGATATAATCAAACATTTTAACAAGTACTTTAACTAAAAGCAACAATTTTGTTTGTGTGTAACGCCCCAAGAAATACTTTTACATTTTGAAATGTTTTGGAATAATTTGTGGGAAAAACGATACTCGTGGGACACGTCTATATAATATATCCCCCCTCCCATTAGGTAAAACAAACCCAATGGAGGAGGTGAATTGTCCTTATAAAATGTAATAAACTAAAAGCAGCGTCTATCAAAGTCCATCTCCTGAAACCGATCCATTGTACCAAGTGACGAAATTGGTTTTACTTTATGAGCTGCGAAGTGGGCCGAGTTTATGTGACAGTTTTATAGGTAGACGGTGAGACAAGGCGAACTCAAGGTCACTCTCCACAAAATTATCAATTTAGGAAATTTATAATTATTATTTACTAGTTAAGAAATAACTGTTATTTGTATTTATTGAAATACAAATACAAAATAAATTACTCACAAAAGATATTAGAAATGTACAAGGTTATATTTTCGAACTAAGCTATCTAAGCAAGGGCATCGGATCAAGTTTAAAATAGTAATGCAAGAGTAGTAAGCTGTGAAATATGTTGCAATTTCATCCTTTACCGGAAGCACTATACATCTGAGCACCGTGATTCATCTTCCCTTTCAATCCTGCTCTTTGCACTCGACTAGGGCCCTCAATAAAGTAGGAAGCCAGCTGTTGTTGGCTAGCAGCTTTATCTGTTAATTTTTTTATACGAAATAGGTTCTCGTTGCTTCTGTTTTAATCTTCTATCAGTTTCAGAATATTTTATTCTTATGTGAGTGTCTGAATTGAATGAAAGTACAAGCCTGTATCATCTATAAAACAATGCGTTACGAATTAAACTTATCGCAATGCTTCCAGCCATATCGTACATAGCAACATTTGTGCCTTGCCTGCCAGATAATGCCCAAGTTTAATTTATTTATTCAATTACATTGGAAACGTTGAGTTAATTTTCCGTATAGAAAATTTGTATTTAAATTCAAACTACAACTGTAGCCACAAATGTGTATTAGAATGAAGTATAAGTTATGTATGGCAATATAACTCAGAGCCTAAAACAAATATTTTTTAAAAAAATTAGGTTTACAAATAAGGTAACATTAGGTTAATTTTAAGACATGTTACAAAATTGTATAGGATCAATTTTCACAAGTGGGTCCTCTATTTATTGGTGGTATATAATTAATTGTAGATTATTTGCTTATAATAAATTCATTATTAATTTGGAAGTTTCTTAACTTTCTATATAATGTTAAAACTTCAAGTTATATAATTCTATAATTTGCTGTACAAAATAATTGAAATAAAGTAAATATATATATTTGACCTTCATTAAATATTTACAGTATTAAATAACAGAAATGCAAATAAATTAATTGCGTAATATTAATCTCTCGCTAGACCACAGTCTGCTATCACTAAATCGTCGTGGGGTGCCGGGGGTAATTACAACCTTCAGACGTAGTTTCGAATTGCATATTACTGTTCTCTTGCTAGAAGACTATCTGCAACCACAAACACGTCGTTAGAGTGCTCGAAGTAATTACAACCTTTAGACGCAGTTCCGAATTGCATATTGCTATTCTCTCCCTAGAAGACCGTCTTGCAACCACAAACACGTCGTTAGAGTGCACAAAGTAATTACAACCTTCAGAAGTAGTTTCGAATTGCATATTACTGTTCTCTTGCTAGAAGACTATCTGCAACCACAAACACGTCGTTAGAGTGCTCGAAGTAATTACAACCTTTAGACCCAGTTCCGAATTGCATATTACTGTTCTCTCGCTAGAAGACTGTCTGCAACCACAAACACGTCGTTAGAGTGCACGAAATAATTACAACCTTCAGACGCAGTTCCGAATTGCATATTATTGTTCTCTCGCTTGAAGACTGTCTGCAACCACAAACACGTCGTTAGAGTGCACGAAGTAATTACAACCTTCTGACGCAGTTCCGAATTGCATATTACTGTTCTCTCGCTACAAGACTGTCTGCAACCACAAACACGTCGTTAGAGTGCACGAAATAATTACAAACTTTTGACGCAGTTCCGAATTGCATATTACTGTTCTCTCGCTACAAGACTGTCTGCAACCACAAACACGTCGTTAGAGTGCACGAAATAATTACAACCTTCAGACGCAGTTCCGAATTGCATATTACTGTTCTCTCGCTAGAAGACTGTCTGCAACCACAAACACGTCGTTAGAGTGCACGAAGTAATTACAACCTTCAGAAGCAGTTCCGAATTGCATATTACTGTTCTCTCGCTAGATGACTGTCTGTAACCACAAACACGTCGTTAGAGTGCACGAAATGATTACAACCTTCAGACGCAGTTCCGAATTGCATATTACTGTTCTCTCGCTAGAATACTGTCTGCAACCACAAACACGTCGTTAGAGTGCACGAAGTAATTACAACCCTCAGAAGTAGTTTCGAATTGCATATTACTGTTCTCTCTCTAGAAGACTGTCTGCAACCACAAACACGTCGTTAGAGTGCACGAAGTGATTAAAACCTTTAGACGCAGTTCCGAATTGCATATTACTGTTCTCTCGCTAGAAGACCGTCTGCAACCACAAACACGTCGTTAAAGTGCACGAAGTAATTACAACCTTCAGAAGTAGTTTCGAATTGCATATTACTGTTCTCTTGCTAGAAGACTGTCTGCAACCACAAACACGTCGTTAGAGTGCACGAAGTAATTACAACCTTCAGAAGTAGTTTCGAATTGCATATTACTGTTCTCTTGCTAGAAGACAATCTGCAACCACAAACACGTCGTTAGAGTGCTCGAAGTAATTATAACCTTCAGACGCAGTTCCGAATTGCATATTGCTTTTCTCTCCCTAGAAGACCGTCTTGCAACCACAAACACGTCGTTAGAGTGCACGAAGTAATTACAACCTTCAGAAGTAGTTTCGAATTGCATATTACTGTTCTCTTGCTAGAAGACTATCTGCAACCACAAACACGTCGTTAGAGTGCACGAAGTAATAACAACCTTCAGAAGCAGTTCCGAATTGCATATTGCTATTCTCTCCCTAGAAGACCGTCTGCAACCACAAACACGTCGTTAGAGTGCACGAAGTAATTACAACCTTCAGAAGTAGTTTCGAATTGCATATTACTGTTCTCTTGCTAGAAGACTATCAGCAACCACAAACACGTCGTTAGAGTGCACGAAGTAATTACAACCTTCAGACGCAGTTCCGAATTGCATATTACTGTTCTCTCCCTAGAAGACCGTCTTGCAACCACAAACACGTCGTTAGAGTGCACGAAATAATTTCAACCTACAGAAGTAAGTTCGAATTGCATTTTATTGTTCTCTTGTTAGAAGACTATCTGCAACCACAAACACGTCGTTAGAGTGCACGAAGTAATTACAACCTTCAGAAGTAGTTTCGAATTGCATACTACTGTTCTCTCGATAGAAGACTGTCTGCAACCACAAACACGTCGTTAGAGTGCACGAAGTAATTACAACCTTCAGACGCAGTTCCGAATTGCATATTGCTATTCTCTCCCTAGAAGACTGTCTGCAACCACAAAGACGTCGTTAGAGTGCACGAAGTAATAACAACCTTCAGAAGCAGTTCCGAATTGCATATTGCTATTCTCTCCCTAGAAGACCGTCTGCAACCACAAACACGTCGTTAGAGTGCACGAAGTAATTACAACCTTCAGAAGTAGTTTCGAATTGCATATTACTGTTCTCTTGCTAGAAGACTATCTGCAACCACAAACACGTCGTTAGAGTGCACGAAGTAATTACAACCTTCAGACGCAGTTCCGAATTGCATATTGCTATTCTCTCCCTAGAAGACCGTCTTGCAACCACAAACACGACGTTAGAGTGCACAAAGTAATTACAACCTTCAGAAGTAGTTTCGAATTGCATATTACTGTTCTCTTGTTAGAAGACTATCTGCAACCACAAACACGTCGTTAGAGTGCACGAAGTAATTACAACCTTCAGACGCAGTTCCGAATTGCATATTGCTATTCTCTCCCTAGAAGACCGTCTTGCAACCACAAACACGTCGTTAGAGTGCACAAAGTAATTACAACCTTCAGAAGTAGTTTCGAATTGCATATTACTGTTCTCTTGCTAGAAGACTATATGCAACCACAAACACGTCGTTAGAGTGCACGAAGTAATTACAACCTTCGGACGCAGTTCCGAATTGCATATTACTGTTCTCTCGCTACAAGACTGTCTGCAACCACAAACACGTCGTTAGAGTGCACGAAATAATTACAAACTTTAGACGCAGTTCCGAATTGCATATTACTGTTCTCTCGCTACAAGACTGTCTGCAACCACAAACACGTCGTTAGAGTGCACGAAATAATTACAACCTTCAGACGCAGTTCCGAATTGCATATTACTGTTCTCTCGCTAGAAGACCGTCTGCAACCACAAACACGTCGTTAAAGTGCACGAAGTAATTACAACCTTCAGAAGTAGTTTCGAATTGCATATTACTGTTCTCTCGCTAGAAGACCGTCTGCAACCACAAACACGTCGTTAAAGTGCACGAAGTAATTACAACCTTCAGAAGTAGTTTCGAATTGCATATTACTGTTCTCTTGCTAGAAGACTGTCTGCAACCACAAACACGTCGTTAGAGTGCACGAAGTAATTACAACCTTCAGAACTAGTTTCGAATTGCATATTACTGTTCTCTTGCTAGAAGACTATCTGCAACCACAAACACGTCGTTAGAGTGCTCGAAGTAATTATAACCTTCAGACGCAGTTCCGAATTGCATATTGCTTTTCTCTCCCTAGAAGACCGTCTTGCAACCACAAACACGTCGTTAGAGTGCACGAAGTAATTACAACCTTCAGAAGTAGTTTCGAATTGCATATTACTGTTCTCTTGCTAGAAGACTATCTGCAACCACAAACACGTCGTTAGAGTGCACAAAGTAATTACAACCTTCAGAAGTAGTTTCGAATTGCATATTACTGTTCTCTTGCTAGAAGACTATCTGCAACCACAAAAACGTCGTTAGAGTGCTCGAAGTAATTACAACCTTCAAACGCAGTTCCGAATTGCATATTACTGTTCTCTCCCTAGAAGACCGTCTTGCAACCACAAACACGTCGTTCGAGTGCACGAAATAATTTCAACCTTCAGAAGTAGCTTCGAATTGCATTTTATTGTTCTCTTGTTAGAAGACTATCTGCAACCACAAACACGTCGTTAGAGTGCACGAAGTAATTACAACCTTCAGAAGTAGTTTCGAATTGCATATTACTCTTCTCTTGCTAGAAGACTATCTGCAACAACAAACACGTCGTTAGAGTGCACGAAATAATTACAACCTTCAGAAGCAGTTCCGAATCGCATATTGCTATTCTCTCCCTAGAAGACCGTCTGCAACCACAAATACGTAGTTAGAGTGCACGAAATAACTACAACCTTCAGAAGTAGCTTCGAATTGCATTTTATTGTTCTCTTGTTAGAAGACTATCTGCAACCACAAACACGTCCTTAGAGTGCACGAAGTAATTACAACCTTCAGAAGCAGTTCCAAATTGCATATTGCTATTCTCTCCCTAGAAGACCGTCTTGCAACCACAAACACGTCGTTAGAGTGCACGAAGTAATTACAACCTTCAGAAGTAGTTTCGAATTGCATATTACTGTTCTCTTGCTAGAAGACTATCTGCAACCACAAACACGTCGTTAGAGTGCACGAAGTAATTACAACCTTCAGAAGTAGTTTCGAATTGCATATTACTGTTCTCTTGCTAGAAGACTATCTGCAACCACAAAAACGTCGTTAGAGTGCTCGAAGTTATTTACAACCTTCAGACGCAGTTCCGAATTGCATATTACTGTTCTCTCCCTAGAAGACCGTCTTGCAACCACAAACACGTCGTTAGAGTGCACGAAATAATTTCAACCTTCAGAAGTAGCTTCGAATTGCATTTTATTGTTCTCTTGTTAGAAGACTATCTGCAACCACAAACACGTCGTTAGAGTGCACGAAGTAATTACAACCTTCAGAAGTAGTTTCGAATTGCATATTACTCTTCTCTTGCTAGAAGACTATCTGCAACCACAAACACGTCGTTAGAGAGCACGAAATAATTACAACCTTCAGAAGCAGTTCCAAATCGCGTATTGCTATTCTCTCCCTAGAAGACCGTCTGCAACCACAAATACGTAGTTAGAGTGCACGAAATAACTACAACCTTCAGAAGTAGCTTAGAATTGCATTTTATTGTTCTCTTGTTAGAAGACTATCTGCAACCACAAACACGTCGTTAGAGTGCACGAAGTAATTACAACCTTCAGAAGCAGTTCCAAATTGCATATTGCTATTCTCTCCCTAGAAGACCGTCTTGCAACCACAAACACGTCGTTAGAGTGCACGAAATAATTACAACCTTCAGAAGCAGTTCCAAATTGCATATTGCTATTCTCTCCCTAGAAGACCGTCTGCAACCACAAATACGTAGTTAGAGTGCACGAAATAATTACAACCTTCAGAAGTAGCTTCGAATTGCATATTACTCTTCTCTTGTTAGACGACTATCTGCAACCACAAACACGTCGTTAGAGTGCACGAAATAATTACAACCTTCAGAAGCAGTTTAAAATTGCATATTGCTATTCCCTCCCTAGAAGACCGTCTTGCAACCACAAACACGTCGTTAGAGTGCACGAAATAATTACAACCTTCAGAAGTAGCTTCGAATTGCATTTTATTGTTCTCTTGTTAGAAGACTATCTGCAACCACAAACACGTCGTTAGAGTGCACGAAATAATTACAACCTTCAGAAGCAGTTCCAAATTGCATATTGCTATTCTCTCCCTAGAAGACCGTCTGCAACCACAAATACGTAGTTAGAGTGCACGAAGTAATTACAACCTACAGACGCAGTTCCGAATTGCATATTACTGTTCTCTCGCTAGAAGACTGTCTGCAACCACGAACACGTCGTAAGAGTGCACGAAATAATTACAACCATCAGAAGCAGTTCCGAATTGCATATTACTGTTCTCTCGCTAGAAGACTGTCTGCAACCACAAACACGTCGTTAGAGTGCACGAAATAATTACAACCTTCAGACGCAGTTCCGAATTGCATATTGCTATTCTCTCCCTAGAAGACTATCTGCAACCACAAAGACGTCGTTAGAGTGTACGAGATAATTACAACCTTCAGAAGCAGTTCCGAATTGCATATTGCTATTCTCTCCCTAGAAGACCGTCTGCAACCACAAACACGTCGTTAGAGTGCACGAAGTAATTACAACCTTCAGAAGTAGTTTCGAGTTGCATATTACTGTTCTCTTGCTAGAAGACTATCTGCAACCACAAACACGTCGTTAGAGTGCATGAAGTAATTACAACCTTCAGACGCAGTTCCGAATTGCATATTGCTATTCTCTCCCTAGAAGACCGTCTTGCAACCACAAACACGTCGTTAGAGTGCACAAAGTAATTATAACCTTCAGAAGTAGTTTTGAATTGCATATTACTGTTCTCTTGCTAGAAGACTATCTGCAACCACAAACACGTCGTTAGAGTGCACGAAGTAATTACAACCTTCAGACGCAGTTCCGAATTGCATATTGCTATTCTCTCCCTAGAAGACCGTCTTGCAACCACAAACACGTCGTTAGAGTGCACAAAGTAATTACAACCTTCAGAAGTAGTTTCTAATTGCATATTACTGTTCTCTTGCTAGAAGACTATCTGCAACCACAAACACGTCGTTAGAGTGCACGAAGTAATTACAACCTTCAGACGCAGTTCCGAATTGCATATTGCTATTCTCTCCCTAGAAGACCGTCTTGCAACCAACAAACACGTCGTTAGAGTGCACGAAGTAATTACAACCTTTAGACCCAGTTCCGAATTCCATATTACTGTTCTCTCGCTAGAAGACTGTCTGCAACCACAAACACGTCGTTAGAGTGCACGAAATAATTACAACCTTCAGACGCAGTTCCGAATTGCATATTATTGTTCTCTCGCTAGAAGACTGTCTGCAAACACAAACACGTCGTTAGAGTGCACGAAGTAATTACAACCTTCTGACGCAGTTCCGAATTGCATATTACTGTTCTCTCGCTACAAGACTGTCTGCAACCACAAATACGTCGTTAGAGTGCACGAAATAATTACAAACTTTAGACGCAGTTCCGAATTGCATATTACTGTTCTCTCGCTACAAGACTGTCTGCAACCACAAACACGTCGTTAGAGTGCACGAAATAATTACAACCTTCAGACGCAGTTCCGAATTGCATATTACTGTTCTCTCGCTAGAAGACTGTCTGCAACCACAAACACGTCGTTAGAGTGCACGAAGTAATTACAACCTTCAGAAGCAGTTCCTAATTGCATATTACTGTTCTGTCGCTAGATGACTGTCTGTAACCACAAACACGTCGTTAGAGTGCACGAAATAATTACAACCTTCAGACGCAGTTCCGAATTGCATATTACTGTTCTCTCGCTAGAATACTGTCTGCAACCACAAACACTTCTTTAGAGTGCACGAAGTAATTATAACCTTCAGACGCAGTTCCGAATTGCATATTACTGTTCTCTCGCTAGAAGACTGTCTGCAACCACGAACACGTCGTTAGAGTGCACGAAATAATTACAACCTTCAGACGCAGTTCCGAATTGCATATTGCTATTCTCTCCCTAGAAGACAGTCTGCAACCACAAAGACGTCGTTAGAGTGTACGAGATAATTACAACCTTCAGACGCAGTTCCGAATTGCATATTGCTATTCTCTCCCTAGAAGACTGTCTGCAACCACAAAGACGTCGTTAGAGTGCACGAAATAATTAAAACCTTCAGACGCAGTTCCGAATTGCATATTGCTATTCTCTCCCTAGAAGACTGTCTGCAACCACAAATACGTAGTTAGAGTGCACGAAGTAATTACAACCTTCAGACGCAGATCCGAATTGCATATTAGTGATCTCTCGCTAGAAGACTGTCTGCAACCACAAACAGGTCGTTAGAGTGTACGAGATAATTACAACCTTCAGAAGCAGTTCCGAATTGCATATTACTGTTCTCTCGCTAGGAGACTGTCTGCAACCACAAACACGTCGTTAGAGTGCACGAAATAATTACAACCTTCAGAAGTAGTTTCGAATTGCATATTACTGTTCTCTTGCTAAAAGACTATCTGCAACCACAAACACGTCGTTAGAGTGCACGAAGTAATTACAACCTTCAGAAGTAGTTTCGAATTGCATATTACTGTTCTCTTGCTAGAAGACTATCTGCAACCACAAACACGTCGTTAGAGTGCTCGAAGTAATTACAACCTTCAGACGCAGTTCCGAATTGCATATTGCTATTCTCTCCTTAGAAGACCGTCTTACAACCACAAACAAGTCGTTAGAGTGCACGAAATAATTACAACCTTCAGAAGTTGTTTCGAATTGCATATTACTGTTCTCTCGCTAAAAGACTGTCTGCAACCACAAACACGTCGTTAGAGTGCACGAAGTAATTACAACCTTCAGAAGCAGTTCCGAATTGCATATTACTATTCTCTTGCTAGAAGACTGTCTGCAACCACAAAGACGTTGTTAGAGTGCACGAAATAATTACAACCTTCAGACACATTTCCGAATTGCATATTACTATTCTCTCCCTAGAAGACCGTCTGCAACCACAAACACGTCGTTAGAGTGCACGAAATAATTACAAACTTCAGACGCAGTTCCGAATTGCATTTTATTGTTCTCTTGTTAGAAGACTATCTGCAACCACAAACACGTCGTTAGAGTGCACGAAGTAATTACAACCTTCAGAAGTAGTTTCGAATTGCATATTACTCTTCTCTTGCTAGAAGACTATCTGCAACCACAAACACGTCGTTAGAGTGCACGAAATAATTACAACCTTCAGAAGCAGTTCCAAATTGCATATTGCTATTCTCTCCCTAGAAGACCGTCTGCAACCACAAATACGTAGTTAGAGTGTACGAGATAATTACAACCTTCAGAAGCAGTTCCGAATTGCATATTGCTATTCTCTCCCTAGAAGACCGTCTGCAACCACAAACACGTCGTTAGAGTGCACGAAGTAATTACAACCTTCAGACGCAGTTCCGAATTGCATATTGCTATTCTCTCCCTAGAAGACCGTCTTGCAACCACAAACACGTCGTTAGAGTGCACGAAGTAATTACAACCTTTAGACCCAGTTCCGAATTGCATATTACTGTTCTCTCGCTAGAAGACTGTCTGCAACCACAAACACGTCGTTAGAGTGCACGAAATAATTACAACCTTCAGACGCAGTTCCGAATTGCATATTATTAATCTCTCGCTAGAAGACTGTCTGCAACCACATACAAGTCGTTAGAGTGCACGAAGTAATTACAACCTTCAGACGCAGTTCCGAATTGCATATTACTGTTCTCTCGCTAGAAGACTGTCTGAAACCACGAACACGTCGTTAGAGTGCACGAAATAATTACAACCTTCAGACGCAGTTCCGAATTGCATATTGCTATTCTCTCCCTAGAAGACTGTCTGCAACCACAAAGACGTCGTTAGAGTGTACGAGATAATTACAACCTTCAGACGCAGTTCCGAATTGCATATTGCTATTCTCTCCCTAGAAGACTGTCTGCAACCACAAAGACGTCGTTAGAGTGCACGAAATAATTACAACCTTCAGAAGCAGTTCCGAATTGCATATTACTGTTCTCTCGCTAGGAGACTGTCTGCAACCACAAACACGTCGTTAGAGTGCACGAAATAATTACAACCTTCAGAAGTAGGTTCGAATTGCATATTACTGTTCTCTTGCTAAATAACTATCTGCAACCACAAACACGTCGTTAGAGTGCACGAAGTAATTACAACCTTCAGAAGTAGTTTCGAATTGCATATTACTGTTCTCTTGCTAGAAGACTATCTGCAACCACAAACACGTCGTTAGAGTGCTCGAAGTAATTACAACCTTCAGAAGCAGTTCCGAATTGCATATTACTATTCTCTCCTTAGAAGACCGTCTTACAACCACAAAAAAGTCGTTAGAGTGCACGAAGTAATTACAACCTTCAGAAGCAGTTCCGACTTGCATATTACTATTCTCTTGCTAGAAGACTGTCTGCAACCACAAAGACGTCGTTAGAGTGCACGAAATAATTACAACCTTCAGACACAGTTCCGAATTGCATATTACTATTCTCTCCCTAGAAGACCGTCTGCAACCACAAACACGTCGTTAGAGTGCACGAAATAATTACAACCTTCAGACGCAGTTCCGAATTGCATATTACTGTTCTCTCGCTAGAAGACTGTCTGCAACCACAAAAACGTAGTTAGAGTGCACGAAGTAATTACAACCTTCAGAAGCAGTTCCGAATTGCATATTACTATTCTCTCGCTAGAAGACTGTCTGCAACCAAAAACACGTCGTTAGGGTGCACAAAGTAATTACAACCTTCAGACGCAGTTCCGAATAGCATATTACTGTTCTCTCGCAAGAAGACTATCTACAACCACAAACACGTCGTTAGAGTGCACGAAGTAATTTCAACCTTCAGAAGCAGTTCCGAATTGCATATTACTATTCTCTCGCTAGAAGACTATCTGCAACCACATACACGTCGTTAGAGTGCACGAAGTAATTACAACCTTCAGAAGTAGTTTCGAATTGCATATTACTGTTCTCTTGCTAAAAGACTATCTGCAACCACAAACACGTCGTTAAAGTGCTCGAAGTAATTATAACCTTCAGAAGCAGGTCCGAATTGCATATTACTGTTCTCTCGCTAGGAGACTGTCTGCAACCACAAACACGTCGTTAGAGTGCACGAAGTAATTACAACCTTCAGAAGCAGTTCCGAATTGCATATTACTATTCTTTTGCTAGAAGACTGTCTGCAACCACAAACACGTCGTTAGTGTGCACGAAGTAATTACAACCTTCAGAAGTAGTTTCGAATTGCATATTACTGTTCTCTTGCTAGAAGACTGTCTGCAACCACAAAGACGTCGTTAGAGTGCACGAAATAATTACAACCTTCAGACGCAGTTCCGAATTGCATATTGCTTTTCTCTCCCTAGAAGACCGTCTTGCAACCACAAACACGTCGTTAGAGTGCACGAAGTAATTACAACCTTCAGAAGTAGTTTCGAATTGCATATTACTGTTCTCTTGCTACAAGACTATCTGCAACCACAAACCCGTCGTTAGAGTGCTCGAAGTAATTACAACCTTCAGACGCAGTTCCGAATTGCATATTGCTATTCTCTCCTTAGAAGACCGTCTTACAACCACAAACAAGTCGTTAGAGTGCACGAAATAATTACAACCTTCAGAAGTTTTTTCGAATTGCATATTACTGTTCTCTCGCTAGAAGACTGTCTGCAACCACAAACACGTCGTTAGAGTGTACGAAGTAATTACAACCTTCAGAAGCAGTTCCGAATTGCATATTACTATTCTCTTGCTAGAAGACTGTCTGCAACCACAAAGACGTTGTTAGAGTGCACGAAATAATTACAACCTTCAGACACATTTCCGAATTGCATATTACTATTCTCTCCCTAGAAGACCGTCTGCAACCACAGACACGTCGTTAGAGTGCACGAAATAATTACAACCTTCAGACGCAGTTCCGAATTGCATTTTATTGTTCTCTTGTTAGAAGACTATCTGCAACCACAAACACGTCGTTAGAGTGCACGAAGTAATTACAACCTTCAGAAGTAGTTTCGAATTGCATATTACTCTTCTCTTGCTAGAAGACTATCTGCAACCACAAACACGTCGTTAGAGTGCACGAAATAATTACAACCTTCAGAAGCAGTTCCAAATTGCATATTGCTATTCTCTCCCTAGAAGACCGTCTGCAACCACAAATACGTAGTTAGAGTGCACGAAGTAATTACAACCTACAGACGCAGTTCCGAATTGCATATTACTGTTCTCTCGCTAGAAGACTGTCTGCAACCACGAACACGTCGTAAGAGTGCACGAAATAATTACAACCATCAGAAGCAGTTCCGAATTGCATATTACTGTTCTCTCGCTAGAAGACTGTCTGCAACCACAAACACGTCGTTAGAGTGCACGAAATAATTACAACCTTCAGACGCAGTTCCGAATTGCATATTGCTATTCTCTCCCTAGAAGACTATCTGCAACAACAAAGACGTCGTTAGAGTGTACGAGATAATTACAACCTTCAGAAGCAGTTCCGAATTGCATATTGCTATTCTCTCCCTAGAAGACCGTCTGCAACCACAAACACGTCGTTAGAGTGCACGAAGTAATTACAACCTTCAGAAGTAGTTTCGAATTGCATATTACTGTTCTCTTGCTAGAAGACTATCTGCAACCACAAACACGTCGTTAGAGTGCACGAAGTAATTACAACCTTCAGACGCAGTTCCGAATTGCATATTACTATTCTCTCCCTAGAAGACCGTCTTGCAATCACAAACACGTGGTTAGAGTGCACAAAGTAATTAAAACCTTCAGAAGTAGTTTCGAATTGCATATTACTGTTCTCTTGCTAGAAGACTATCTGCAACCACAAACACGTCGTTAGAGTGCACGAAGTAATTACAACCTTTAGACCCAGTTCCGAATTGCATATTACTGTTCTCTCGCTAGAAGACTGTCTGCAACCACAAACACGTCGTTAGAGTGCACGAAATAATTACAACCTTCAGACGCAGTTCCGAATTGCATATTATTGTTCTCTCGCTAGAAGACTGTCTGCAACCACAAACAAGTCGTTAGAGTGCACGAAGTAATTACAACCTTCTGACGCAGTTCCGAATTGCATATTACTGTTCTCTCGCTACAAGACCGTCTGCAACCACAAACACGTCGTTAGAGTGCACGAAATAATTACAAACTTTAGACGCAGTTCCGAATTGCATATTACTGTTCTTTTGCTACAAGACTGTCTGCAACCACAAACACGTCGTTAGAGTGCACGAAATAATTACAACCTTCAGACGCAGTTCCGAATTGCATATTACTGTTCTCTCGCTAGAAGACTGTCTGCAACCACAAACACGTCGTTAGAGTGCACGAAATAATTACAAACTTTAGACGCAGTTCCGAATTGCATATTACTGTTCTTTTGCTACAAGACTGTCTGCAACCACAAACACGTCGTTAGAGTGCACGAAATAATTACAAACTTTAGACGCAGTTCCGAATTGCATATTACTGTTCTTTTGCTACAAGACTGTCTGCAACCACAAACACGTCGTTAGAGTGCACGAAATAATTACAAACTTTAGACGCAGTTCCGAATTGCATATTACTGTTCTTTTGCTACAAGACTGTCTGCAACCACAAACACGTCGTTAGAGTGCACGAAATAATTACAAACTTTAGACGCAGTTCCGAATTGCATATTACTGTTCTTTTGCTACAAGACTGTCTGCAACCACAAACACGTCGTTAGAGTGCACGAAATAATTACAAACTTTAGACGCAGTTCCGAATTGCATATTACTGTTCTCTCGCTAGAAGACTGTCTGCAACCACAAACACGTCGTTAGAGTGCACGAAATAATTACAAACTTTAGACGCAGTTCCGAATTGCATATTACTGTTCTCTCGCTAGAAGACTGTCTGCAACCACAAACACGTCGTTAGAGTGCACGAAATAATTACAAACTTTAGACGCAGTTCCGAATTGCATATTACTGTTCTCTCGCTAGAAGACTGTCTGAAACCACGAACACGTCGTTAGAGTGCACGAAATAATTACAACCTTCAGACGCAGTTCCGAATTGCATATTGCTATTCTCTCCCTAGAAGACTGTCTGCAACCACAAAGACGTCGTTAGAGTGTACGAGATAATTACAACCTTCAGACGCAGTTCCGAATTGCATATTGCTATTCTCTCCCTAGAAGACTGTCTGCAACCACAAAGACGTCGTTAGAGTGCACGAAATAATTACAACCTTCAGAAGCAGTTCCGAATTGCATATTACTGTTCTCTCGCTAGGAGACTGTCTGCAACCACAAACACGTCGTTAGAGTGCACGAAATAATTACAACCTTCAGAAGTAGGTTCGAATTGCATATTACTGTTCTCTTGCTAAATAACTATCTGCAACCACAAACACGTCGTTAGAGTGCACGAAGTAATTACAACCTTCAGAAGTAGTTTCGAATTGCATATTACTGTTCTCTTGCTAGAAGACTATCTGCAACCACAAACACGTCGTTAGAGTGCTCGAAGTAATTACAACCTTCAGAAGCAGTTCCGAATTGCATATTACTATTCTCTCCTTAGAAGACCGTCTTACAACCACAAAAAAGTCGTTAGAGTGCACGAAGTAATTACAACCTTCAGAAGCAGTTCCGACTTGCATATTACTATTCTCTTGCTAGAAGACTGTCTGCAACCACAAAGACGTCGTTAGAGTGCACGAAATAATTACAACCTTCAGACACAGTTCCGAATTGCATATTACTATTCTCTCCCTAGAAGACCGTCTGCAACCACAAACACGTCGTTAGAGTGCACGAAATAATTACAACCTTCAGACGCAGTTCCGAATTGCATATTACTGTTCTCTCGCTAGAAGACTGTCTGCAACCACAAAAACGTAGTTAGAGTGCACGAAGTAATTACAACCTTCAGAAGCAGTTCCGAATTGCATATTACTATTCTCTCGCTAGAAGACTGTCTGCAACCAAAAACACGTCGTTAGGGTGCACAAAGTAATTACAACCTTCAGACGCAGTTCCGAATAGCATATTACTGTTCTCTCGCAAGAAGACTATCTACAACCACAAACACGTCGTTAGAGTGCACGAAGTAATTTCAACCTTCAGAAGCAGTTCCGAATTGCATATTACTATTCTCTCGCTAGAAGACTATCTGCAACCACATACACGTCGTTAGAGTGCACGAAGTAATTACAACCTTCAGAAGTAGTTTCGAATTGCATATTACTGTTCTCTTGCTAAAAGACTATCTGCAACCACAAACACGTCGTTAAAGTGCTCGAAGTAATTATAACCTTCAGAAGCAGGTCCGAATTGCATATTACTGTTCTCTCGCTAGGAGACTGTCTGCAACCACAAACACGTCGTTAGAGTGCACGAAGTAATTACAACCTTCAGAAGCAGTTCCGAATTGCATATTACTATTCTTTTGCTAGAAGACTGTCTGCAACCACAAACACGTCGTTAGTGTGCACGAAGTAATTACAACCTTCAGAAGTAGTTTCGAATTGCATATTACTGTTCTCTTGCTAGAAGACTGTCTGCAACCACAAAGACGTCGTTAGAGTGCACGAAATAATTACAACCTTCAGACGCAGTTCCGAATTGCATATTGCTTTTCTCTCCCTAGAAGACCGTCTTGCAACCACAAACACGTCGTTAGAGTGCACGAAGTAATTACAACCTTCAGAAGTAGTTTCGAATTGCATATTACTGTTCTCTTGCTACAAGACTATCTGCAACCACAAACCCGTCGTTAGAGTGCTCGAAGTAATTACAACCTTCAGACGCAGTTCCGAATTGCATATTGCTATTCTCTCCTTAGAAGACCGTCTTACAACCACAAACAAGTCGTTAGAGTGCACGAAATAATTACAACCTTCAGAAGTTTTTTCGAATTGCATATTACTGTTCTCTCGCTAGAAGACTGTCTGCAACCACAAACACGTCGTTAGAGTGCACGAAGTAATTACAACCTTCAGAAGCAGTTCCGAATTGCATATTACTATTCTCTTGCTAGAAGACTGTCTGCAACCACAAAGACGTTGTTAGAGTGCACGAAATAATTACAACCTTCAGACACATTTCCGAATTGCATATTACTATTCTCTCCCTAGAAGACCGTCTGCAACCACAGACACGTCGTTAGAGTGCACGAAATAATTACAACCTTCAGACGCAGTTCCGAATTGCATTTTATTGTTCTCTTGTTAGAAGACTATCTGCAA
Source organism: Prosapia bicincta (assembly GCA_036971475.1). Classification (NCBI taxonomy): domain Eukaryota; kingdom Metazoa; phylum Arthropoda; class Insecta; order Hemiptera; family Cercopidae; genus Prosapia; species Prosapia bicincta. Next base: position 100,438,077 of record JBAIZL010000004.1, on the reverse strand, counting down.
CCACAAACACGTCGTTAGAGTGCACGAAGTAATTACAACCTTCAGAAGTAGTTTCGAATTGCATATTACTCTTCTCTTGCTAGAAGACTATCTGCAACCACAAACACGTCGTTAGAGTGCACGAAATAATTACAACCTTCAGAAGCAGTTCCAAATTGCATATTGCTATTCTCTCCCTAGAAGACCGTCTGCAACCACAAATACGTAGTTAGAGTGCACGAAGTAATTACAACCTACAGACGCAGTTCCGAATTGCATATTACTGTTCTCTCGCTAGAAGACTGTCTGCAACCACGAACACGTCGTAAGAGTGCACGAAATAATTACAACCATCAGAAGCAGTTCCGAATTGCATATTACTGTTCTCTCGCTAGAAGACTGTCTGCAACCACAAACACGTCGTTAGAGTGCACGAAATAATTACAACCTTCAGACGCAGTTCCGAATTGCATATTGCTATTCTCTCCCTAGAAGACTATCTGCAACAACAAAGACGTCGTTAGAGTGTACGAGATAATTACAACCTTCAGAAGCAGTTCCGAATTGCATATTGCTATTCTCTCCCTAGAAGACCGTCTGCAACCACAAACACGTCGTTAGAGTGCACGAAGTAATTACAACCTTCAGAAGTAGTTTCGAATTGCATATTACTGTTCTCTTGCTAGAAGACTATCTGCAACCACAAACACGTCGTTAGAGTGCACGAAGTAATTACAACCTTCAGACGCAGTTCCGAATTGCATATTACTATTCTCTCCCTAGAAGACCGTCTTGCAATCACAAACACGTGGTTAGAGTGCACAAAGTAATTAAAACCTTCAGAAGTAGTTTCGAATTGCATATTACTGTTCTCTTGCTAGAAGACTATCTGCAACCACAAACACGTCGTTAGAGTGCACGAAGTAATTACAACCTTTAGACCCAGTTCCGAATTGCATATTACTGTTCTCTCGCTAGAAGACTGTCTGCAACCACAAACACGTCGTTAGAGTGCACGAAATAATTACAACCTTCAGACGCAGTTCCGAATTGCATATTATTGTTCTCTCGCTAGAAGACTGTCTGCAACCACAAACAAGTCGTTAGAGTGCACGAAGTAATTACAACCTTCTGACGCAGTTCCGAATTGCATATTACTGTTCTCTCGCTACAAGACCGTCTGCAACCACAAACACGTCGTTAGAGTGCACGAAATAATTACAAACTTTAGACGCAGTTCCGAATTGCATATTACTGTTCTTTTGCTACAAGACTGTCTGCAACCACAAACACGTCGTTAGAGTGCACGAAATAATTACAACCTTCAGACGCAGTTCCGAATTGCATATTACTGTTCTCTCGCTAGAAGACTGTCTGCAACCACAAACACGTCGTTAGAGTGCACGAAATAATTACAAACTTTAGACGCAGTTCCGAATTGCATATTACTGTTCTTTTGCTACAAGACTGTCTGCAACCACAAACACGTCGTTAGAGTGCACGAAATAATTACAAACTTTAGACGCAGTTCCGAATTGCATATTACTGTTCTTTTGCTACAAGACTGTCTGCAACCACAAACACGTCGTTAGAGTGCACGAAATAATTACAAACTTTAGACGCAGTTCCGAATTGCATATTACTGTTCTTTTGCTACAAGACTGTCTGCAACCACAAACACGTCGTTAGAGTGCACGAAATAATTACAAACTTTAGACGCAGTTCCGAATTGCATATTACTGTTCTTTTGCTACAAGACTGTCTGCAACCACAAACACGTCGTTAGAGTGCACGAAATAATTACAAACTTTAGACGCAGTTCCGAATTGCATATTACTGTTCTCTCGCTAGAAGACTGTCTGCAACCACAAACAAGTCGTTAGAGTGCACGAAATAATTACAAACTTTAGACGCAGTTCCGAATTGCATATTACTGTTCTCTCGCTAGAAGACTGTCTGCAACCACAAACACGTCGTTAGAGTGCACGAAATAATTACAAACTTTAGACGCAGTTCCGAATTGCATATTACTGTTCTTTTGCTACAAGACTGTCTGCAACCACAAACACGTCGTTAGAGTGCACGAAATAATTACAAACTTTAGACGCAGTTCCGAATTGCATATTACTGTTCTTTTGCTACAAGACTGTCTGCAACCACAAACACGTCGTTAGAGTGCACGAAATAATTACAAACTTTAGACGCAGTTCCGAATTGCATATTACTGTTCTTTTGCTACAAGACTGTCTGCAACCACAAACACGTCGTTAGAGTGCACGAAATAATTACAAACTTTAGACGCAGTTCCGAATTGCATATTACTGTTCTTTTGCTACAAGACTGTCTGCAACCACAAACACGTCGTTAGAGTGCACGAAATAATTACAAACTTTAGACGCAGTTCCGAATTGCATATTACTGTTCTCTCGCTACAAGACCGTCTGCAACCACAAACACGTCGTTAGAGTGCACGAAATAATTACAAACTTTAGACGCAGTTCCGAATTGCATATTACTGTTCTTTTGCTACAAGACTGTCTGCAACCACAAACACGTCGTTAGAGTGCACGAAATAATTACAACCTTCAGACGCAGTTCCGAATTGCATATTACTGTTCTCTCGCTAGAAGACTGTCTGCAACCACAAACACGTCGTTAGAGTGCACGAAATAATTACAAACTTTAGACGCAGTTCCGAATTGCATATTACTGTTCTTTTGCTACAAGACTGTCTGCAACCACAAACACGTCGTTAGAGTGCACGAAATAATTACAACCTTCAGACGCAGTTCCGAATTGCATATTACTGTTCTCTCGCTAGAAGACTGTCTGCAACCACAAACACGTCGTTAGAGTGCACGAAGTAATTACAACCTTCAGAAGCAGTTCCGAATTGCATATTACTGTTCTGTCGCTAGATGACTATCTGTAACCACAAACACGTCGTTAGAGTGCACGAAATAATTACAACCTTCAACGCAGTTCCGAATTGCATATTACTGTTCTCTCGCTAGAATACTGTCTGCAACCACAAACACTTCTTTAGAGTGCACGAAGTAATTACAACCTTCAGACGCAGTTCCGAATTGCATATTACTGTTCTCTCGCTAGAAGACTGTCTGCAACCACAAACACGTCGTTAGAGTGCACGAAATAATTACAACCTTCAGAAGTAGGTTCGAATTGCATATTACTGTTCTCTTGCTAAATAACTATCTGCAACCACAAACACGTCGTTAGAGTGCACGAAGTAATTACAACCTTCAGAAGTAGTTTCGAATTGCATATTACTGTTCTCTTGCTAGAAGACTATCTGCAACCACAAACACGTCGTTAGAGTTCTCGAAGTAATTACAACCTTCAGAAGCAGTTCCGAATTGCATATTACTATTCTCTCCTTAGAAGACCGTCTTACAACCACAAAAAAGTCGTTAGAGTGCACGAAGTAATTACAACCTTCAGAAGCAGTTCCGACTTGCATATTACTATTCTCTTGCTAGAAGACTGTCTGCAACCACAAAGACGTCGTTAGAGTGCACGAAATAATTACAACCTTCAGACACAGTTCCGAATTGCATATTACTATTCTCTCCCTAGAAGACCGTCTGCAACCACAAACACGTCGTTAGAGTGCACGAAATAATTACAACCTTCAGACGCAGTTCCGAATTGCATATTACTGTTCTCTCGCTAGAAGACTGTCTGCAACCACAAAAACGTAGTTAGAGTGCACGAAGTAATTACAACCTTCAGAAGCAGTTCCGAATTGCATATTACTATTCTCTCGCTAGAAGACTGTCTGCAACCAAAAACACGTCGTTAGGGTGCACAAAGTAATTACAACCTTCAGACGCAGTTCCGAATAGCATATTACTGTTCTCTCGCAAGAAGACTATCTACAACCACAAACACGTCGTTAGAGTGCACGAAGTAATTTCAACCTTCAGAAGCAGTTCCGAATTGCATATTACTATTCTCTCGCTAGAAGACTATCTGCAACCACATACACGTCGTTAGAGTGCACGAAGTAATTACAACCTTCAGAAGTAGTTTCGAATTGCATATTACTGTTCTCTTGCTAAAAGACTATCTGCAACCACAAACACGTCGTTAAAGTGCTCGAAGTAATTATAACCTTCAGAAGCAGGTCCGAATTGCATATTACTGTTCTCTCGCTAGGAGACTGTCTGCAACCACAAACACGTCGTTAGAGTGCACGAAGTAATTACAACCTTCAGAAGCAGTTCCGAATTGCATATTACTATTCTTTTGCTAGAAGACTGTCTGCAACCACAAACACGTCGTTAGTGTGCACGAAGTAATTACAACCTTCAGAAGTAGTTTCGAATTGCATATTACTGTTCTCTTGCTAGAAGACTGTCTGCAACCACAAAGACGTCGTTAGAGTGCACGAAATAATTACAACCTTCAGACGCAGTTCCGAATTGCATATTGCTTTTCTCTACCTAGAAGACCGTCTTGCAACCACAAACACGTCGTTAGAGTGCACGAAGTAATTACAACCTTCAGAAGTAGTTTCGAATTGCATATTATTGTTCTCTTGCTACAAGACTATCTGCAACCACAAACCCGTCGTTAGAGTGCTCGAAGTAATTACAACCTTCAGACGCAGTTCCGAATTGCATATTGCTATTCTCTCCTTAGAAGACCGTCTTACAACCACAAACAAGTCGTTAGAGTGCACGAAATAATTACAACCTTCAGAAGTTTTTTCGAATTGCATATTACTGTTCTCTCGCTAGAAGACTGTCTGCAACCACAAACACGTCGTTAGAATGCACGAAATAATTACAACCTTCAGACACATTTCCGAATTGCATATTACTATTCTCTCCCTAGAAGACCGTCTGCAACCACAGACACGTCGTTAGAGTGCACGAAATAATTACAACCTTCAGACGCAGTTCCGAATTGCATTTTATTGTTCTCTTGTTAGAAGACTATCTGCAACCACAAACACGTCGTTAGAGTGCACGAAGTAATTACAACCTTCAGAAGTAGTTTCGAATTGCATATTACTCTTCTCTTGCTAGAAGACTATCTGCAACCACAAACACGTCGTTAGAGTGCACGAAATAATTACAACCTTCAGAAGCAGTTCCAAATTGCATATTGCTATTTTCTCCCTAGAAGACCGTCTGCAACCACAAATACGTAGTTAGAGTGCATGAAGTAATTACAACCTACAGACGCAGTTCCGAATTGCATATTACTGTTCTCTCGCTAGAAGACTGTCTGCAACCACGAACACGTCGTAAGAGTGCACGAAATAATTACAACCATCAGAAGCAGTTCCGAATTGCATATTACTGTTCTCTCGCTAGAAGACTGTCTGCAACCACAAACACGTCGTTAGAGTGCACGAAATAATTACAACCTTCAGACGCAGTTCCGAATTGCATATTGCTATTCTCTCCCTAGAAGACTATCTGCAACAACAAAGACGTCGTTAGAGTGTACGAGATAATTACAACCTTCAGAAGCAGTTCCGAATTGCATATTGCTATTCTCTCCCTAGAAGACCGTCTGCAACCACAAACACGTCGTTAGAGTGCACGAAGTAATTACAACCTTCAGAAGTAGTTTCGAATTGCATATTACTGTTCTCTTGCTAGAAGACTTTCTGCAACCACAAACACGTCGTTAGAGTGCACGAAGTAATTACAACCTTCAGACGCAGTTCCGAATTGCATATTACTATTCTCTCCCTAGAAGACCGTCTTGCAATCACAAACACGTGGTTAGAGTGCACAAAGTAATTAAAACCTTCAGAAGTAGTTTCGAATTGCATATTACTGTTCTCTTGCTAGAAGACTATCTGCAACCACAAACACGTCGTTAGAGTGCACGAAGTAATTACAACCTTTAGACCCAGTTCCGAATTGCATATTACTGTTCTCTCGCTAGAAGACTGTCTGCAACCACAAACACGTCGTTAGAGTGCACGAAATAATTACAACCTTCAGACGCAGTTCCGAATTGCATATTATTGTTCTCTCGCTAGAAGACTGTCTGCAACCACAAACAAGTCGTTAGAGTGCACGAAGTAATTACAACCTTCTGACGCAGTTCCGAATTGCATATTACTGTTCTCTCGCTACAAGACCGTCTGCAACCACAAACACGTCGTTAGAGTGCACGAAATAATTACAAACTTTAGACGCAGTTCCGAATTGCATATTACTGTTCTTTTGCTACAAGACTGTCTGCAACCACAAACACGTCGTTAGAGTGCACGAAATAATTACAACCTTCAGACGCAGTTCCGAATTGCATATTACTGTTCTCTCGCTAGAAGACTGTCTGCAACCACAAACACGTCGTTAGAGTGCACGAAATAATTACAAACTTTAGACGCAGTTCCGAATTGCATATTACTGTTCTTTTGCTACAAGACTGTCTGCAACCACAAACACGTCGTTAGAGTGCACGAAATAATTACAAACTTTAGACGCAGTTCCGAATTGCATATTACTGTTCTTTTGCTACAAGACTGTCTGCAACCACAAACACGTCGTTAGAGTGCACGAAATAATTACAAACTTTAGACGCAGTTCCGAATTGCATATTACTGTTCTTTTGCTACAAGACTGTCTGCAACCACAAACACGTCGTTAGAGTGCACGAAATAATTACAAACTTTAGACGCAGTTCCGAATTGCATATTACTGTTCTTTTGCTACAAGACTGTCTGCAACCACAAACACGTCGTTAGAGTGCACGAAATAATTACAACCTTCAGAAGTAGGTTCGAATTGCATATTACTGTTCTCTTGCTAAATAACTATCTGCAACCACAAACACGTCGTTAGAGTGCACGAAGTAATTACAACCTTCAGAAGTAGTTTCGAATTGCATATTACTGTTCTCTTGCTAGAAGACTATCTGCAACCACAAACACGTCGTTAGAGTTCTCGAAGTAATTACAACCTTCAGAAGCAGTTCCGAATTGCATATTACTATTCTCTCCTTAGAAGACCGTCTTACAACCACAAAAAAGTCGTTAGAGTGCACGAAGTAATTACAACCTTCAGAAGCAGTTCCGACTTGCATATTACTATTCTCTTGCTAGAAGACTGTCTGCAACCACAAAGACGTCGTTAGAGTGCACGAAATAATTACAACCTTCAGACACAGTTCCGAATTGCATATTACTATTCTCTCCCTAGAAGACCGTCTGCAACCACAAACACGTCGTTAGAGTGCACGAAATAATTACAACCTTCAGACGCAGTTCCGAATTGCATATTACTGTTCTCTCGCTAGAAGACTGTCTGCAACCACAAAAACGTAGTTAGAGTGCACGAAGTAATTACAACCTTCAGAAGCAGTTCCGAATTGCATATTACTATTCTCTCGCTAGAAGACTGTCTGCAACCAAAAACACGTCGTTAGGGTGCACAAAGTAATTACAACCTTCAGACGCAGTTCCGAATAGCATATTACTGTTCTCTCGCAAGAAGACTATCTACAACCACAAACACGTCGTTAGAGTGCACGAAGTAATTTCAACCTTCAGAAGCAGTTCCGAATTGCATATTACTATTCTCTCGCTAGAAGACTATCTGCAACCACATACACGTCGTTAGAGTGCACGAAGTAATTACAACCTTCAGAAGTAGTTTCGAATTGCATATTACTGTTCTCTTGCTAAAAGACTATCTGCAACCACAAACACGTCGTTAAAGTGCTCGAAGTAATTATAACCTTCAGAAGCAGGTCCGAATTGCATATTACTGTTCTCTCGCTAGGAGACTGTCTGCAACCACAAACACGTCGTTAGAGTGCACGAAGTAATTACAACCTTCAGAAGTAGTTTCGAATTGCATATTACTGTTCTCTTGCTAGAAGACTTTCTGCAACCACAAACACGTCGTTAGAGTGCACGAAGTAATTACAACCTTCAGACGCAGTTCCGAATTGCATATTACTATTCTCTCCCTAGAAGACCGTCTTGCAATCACAAACACGTGGTTAGAGTGCACAAAGTAATTAAAACCTTCAGAAGTAGTTTCGAATTGCATATTACTGTTCTCTTGCTAGAAGACTATCTGCAACCACAAACACGTCGTTAGAGTGCACGAAGTAATTACAACCTTTAGACCCAGTTCCGAATTGCATATTACTGTTCTCTCGCTAGAAGACTGTCTGCAACCACAAACACGTCGTTAGAGTGCACGAAATAATTACAACCTTCAGACGCAGTTCCGAATTGCATATTATTGTTCTCTCGCTAGAAGACTGTCTGCAACCACAAACAAGTCGTTAGAGTGCACGAAGTAATTACAACCTTCTGACGCAGTTCCGAATTGCATATTACTGTTCTCTCGCTACAAGACCGTCTGCAACCACAAACACGTCGTTAGAGTGCACGAAATAATTACAAACTTTAGACGCAGTTCCGAATTGCATATTACTGTTCTTTTGCTACAAGACTGTCTGCAACCACAAACACGTCGTTAGAGTGCACGAAATAATTACAACCTTCAGACGCAGTTCCGAATTGCATATTACTGTTCTCTCGCTAGAAGACTGTCTGCAACCACAAACACGTCGTTAGAGTGCACGAAATAATTACAAACTTTAGACGCAGTTCCGAATTGCATATTACTGTTCTTTTGCTACAAGACTGTCTGCAACCACAAACACGTCGTTAGAGTGCACGAAATAATTACAAACTTTAGACGCAGTTCCGAATTGCATATTACTGTTCTTTTGCTACAAGACTGTCTGCAACCACAAACACGTCGTTAGAGTGCACGAAATAATTACAAACTTTAGACGCAGTTCCGAATTGCATATTACTGTTCTTTTGCTACAAGACTGTCTGCAACCACAAACACGTCGTTAGAGTGCACGAAATAATTACAAACTTTAGACGCAGTTCCGAATTGCATATTACTGTTCTTTTGCTACAAGACTGTCTGCAACCACAAACACGTCGTTAGAGTGCACGAAATAATTACAACCTTCAGAAGTAGGTTCGAATTGCATATTACTGTTCTCTTGCTAAATAACTATCTGCAACCACAAACACGTCGTTAGAGTGCACGAAGTAATTACAACCTTCAGAAGTAGTTTCGAATTGCATATTACTGTTCTCTTGCTAGAAGACTATCTGCAACCACAAACACGTCGTTAGAGTTCTCGAAGTAATTACAACCTTCAGAAGCAGTTCCGAATTGCATATTACTATTCTCTCCTTAGAAGACCGTCTTACAACCACAAAAAAGTCGTTAGAGTGCACGAAGTAATTACAACCTTCAGAAGCAGTTCCGACTTGCATATTACTATTCTCTTGCTAGAAGACTGTCTGCAACCACAAAGACGTCGTTAGAGTGCACGAAATAATTACAACCTTCAGACACAGTTCCGAATTGCATATTACTATTCTCTCCCTAGAAGACCGTCTGCAACCACAAACACGTCGTTAGAGTGCACGAAATAATTACAACCTTCAGACGCAGTTCCGAATTGCATATTACTGTTCTCTCGCTAGAAGACTGTCTGCAACCACAAAAACGTAGTTAGAGTGCACGAAGTAATTACAACCTTCAGAAGCAGTTCCGAATTGCATATTACTATTCTCTCGCTAGAAGACTGTCTGCAACCAAAAACACGTCGTTAGGGTGCACAAAGTAATTACAACCTTCAGACGCAGTTCCGAATAGCATATTACTGTTCTCTCGCAAGAAGACTATCTACAACCACAAACACGTCGTTAGAGTGCACGAAGTAATTTCAACCTTCAGAAGCAGTTCCGAATTGCATATTACTATTCTCTCGCTAGAAGACTATCTGCAACCACATACACGTCGTTAGAGTGCACGAAGTAATTACAACCTTCAGAAGTAGTTTCGAATTGCATATTACTGTTCTCTTGCTAAAAGACTATCTGCAACCACAAACACGTCGTTAAAGTGCTCGAAGTAATTATAACCTTCAGAAGCAGGTCCGAATTGCATATTACTGTTCTCTCGCTAGGAGACTGTCTGCAACCACAAACACGTCGTTAGAGTGCACGAAGTAATTACAACCTTCAGAAGCAGTTCCGAATTGCATATTACTATTCTTTTGCTAGAAGACTGTCTGCAACCACAAACACGTCGTTAGTGTGCACGAAGTAATTACAACCTTCAGAAGTAGTTTCGAATTGCATATTACTGTTCTCTTGCTAGAAGACTGTCTGCAACCACAAAGACGTCGTTAGAGTGCACGAAATAATTACAACCTTCAGACGCAGTTCCGAATTGCATATTGCTTTTCTCTCCCTAGAAGACCGTCTTGCAACCACAAACACGTCGTTAGAGTGCACGAAGTAATTACAACCTTCAGAAGTAGTTTCGAATTGCATATTATTGTTCTCTTGCTACAAGACTATCTGCAACCACAAACCCGTCGTTAGAGTGCTCGAAGTAATTACAACCTTCAGACGCAGTTCCGAATTGCATATTGCTATTCTCTCCTTAGAAGACCGTCTTACAACCACAAACAAGTCGTTAGAGTGCACGAAATAATTACAACCTTCAGAAGTTTTTTCGAATTGCATATTACTGTTCTCTCGCTAGAAGACTGTCTGCAACCACAAACACGTCGTTAGAATGCACGAAATAATTACAACCTTCAGACACATTTCCGAATTGCATATTACTATTCTCTCCCTAGAAGACCGTCTGCAACCACAGACACGTCGTTAGAGTGCACGAAATAATTACAACCTTCAGACGCAGTTCCGAATTGCATTTTATTGTTCTCTTGTTAGAAGACTATCTGCAACCACAAACACGTCGTTAGAGTGCACGAAGTAATTACAACCTTCAGAAGTAGTTTCGAATTGCATATTACTCTTCTCTTGCTAGAAGACTATCTGCAACCACAAACACGTCGTTAGAGTGCACGAAATAATTACAACCTTCAGAAGCAGTTCCAAATTGCATATTGCTATTTTCTCCCTAGAAGACCGTCTGCAACCACAAATACGTAGTTAGAGTGCATGAAGTAATTACAACCTACAGACGCAGTTCCGAATTGCATATTACTGTTCTCTCGCTAGAAGACTGTCTGCAACCACGAACACGTCGTAAGAGTGCACGAAATAATTACAACCATCAGAAGCAGTTCCGAATTGCATATTACTGTTCTCTCGCTAGAAGACTGTCTGCAACCACAAACACGTCGTTAGAGTGCACGAAATAATTACAACCTTCAGACGCAGTTCCGAATTGCATATTGCTATTCTCTCCCTAGAAGACTATCTGCAACAACAAAGACGTCGTTAGAGTGTACGAGATAATTACAACCTTCAGAAGCAGTTCCGAATTGCATATTGCTATTCTCTCCCTAGAAGACCGTCTGCAACCACAAACACGTCGTTAGAGTGCACGAAGTAATTACAACCTTCAGAAGTAGTTTCGAATTGCATATTACTGTTCTCTTGCTAGAAGACTTTCTGCAACCACAAACACGTCGTTAGAGTGCACGAAGTAATTACAACCTTCAGACGCAGTTCCGAATTGCATATTACTATTCTCTCCCTAGAAGACCGTCTTGCAATCACAAACACGTGGTTAGAGTGCACAAAGTAATTAAAACCTTCAGAAGTAGTTTCGAATTGCATATTACTGTTCTCTTGCTAGAAGACTATCTGCAACCACAAACACGTCGTTAGAGTGCACGAAGTAATTACAACCTTTAGACCCAGTTCCGAATTGCATATTACTGTTCTCTCGCTAGAAGACTGTCTGCAACCACAAACACGTCGTTAGAGTGCACGAAATAATTACAACCTTCAGACGCAGTTCCGAATTGCATATTATTGTTCTCTCGCTAGAAGACTGTCTGCAACCACAAACAAGTCGTTAGAGTGCACGAAGTAATTACAACCTTCTGACGCAGTTCCGAATTGCATATTACTGTTCTCTCGCTACAAGACCGTCTGCAACCACAAACACGTCGTTAGAGTGCACGAAATAATTACAAACTTTAGACGCAGTTCCGAATTGCATATTACTGTTCTTTTGCTACAAGACTGTCTGCAACCACAAACACGTCGTTAGAGTGCACGAAATAATTACAACCTTCAGACGCAGTTCCGAATTGCATATTACTGTTCTCTCGCTAGAAGACTGTCTGCAACCACAAACACGTCGTTAGAGTGCACGAAATAATTACAAACTTTAGACGCAGTTCCGAATTGCATATTACTGTTCTTTTGCTACAAGACTGTCTGCAACCACAAACACGTCGTTAGAGTGCACGAAATAATTACAAACTTTAGACGCAGTTCCGAATTGCATATTACTGTTCTTTTGCTACAAGACTGTCTGCAACCACAAACACGTCGTTAGAGTGCACGAAATAATTACAAACTTTAGACGCAGTTCCGAATTGCATATTACTGTTCTTTTGCTACAAGACTGTCTGCAACCACAAACACGTCGTTAGAGTGCACGAAATAATTACAAACTTTAGACGCAGTTCCGAATTGCATATTACTGTTCTTTTGCTACAAGACTGTCTGCAACCACAAACACGTCGTTAGAGTGCACGAAATAATTACAAACTTTAGACGCAGTTCCGAATTGCATATTACTGTTCTCTCGCTAGAAGACTGTCTGCAACCACAAACACGTCGTTAGAGTGCACGAAATAATTACAAACTTTAGACGCAGTTCCGAATTGCATATTACTGTTCTTTTGCTACAAGACTGTCTGCAACCACAAACACGTCGTTAGAGTGCACGAAGCAATTACAACCTTCAGACGCAGTTCCGAATTGCATATTACTGTTCTCTCGCTAGAAGACTGTCTGCAACCACAAGCACGTCGTTAGAGTGCACGAAATAATTACAAACTTTAGACGCAGTTCCGAATTGCATATTACTGTTCTTTTGCTACAAGACTGTCTGCAACCACAAACACGTCGTTAGAGTGCACGAAATAATTACAAACTTTAGACGCAGTTCCGAATTGCATATTACTGTTCTCTCGCTAGAAGACTGTCTGCAACCACAAACACGTCGTTAGAGTGCACGAAATAATTACAAACTTTAGACGCAGTTCCGAATTGCATATTACTGTTCTTTTGCTACAAGACTGTCTGCAACCACAAACACGTCGTTAGAGTGCACGAAATAATTACAAACTTTAGACGCAGTTCCGAATTGCATATTACTGTTCTTTTGCTACAAGACTGTCTGCAACCACAAACACGTCGTTAGAGTGCACGAAATAATTACAAACTTTAGACGCAGTTCCGAATTGCATATTACTGTTCTTTTGCTACAAGACTGTCTGCAACCACAAACACGTCGTTAGAGTGCACGAAATAATTACAAACTTTAGACGCAGTTCCGAATTGCATATTACTGTTCTTTTGCTACAAGACTGTCTGCAACCACAAACACGTCGTTAGAGTGCACGAAATAATTACAAACTTTAGACGCAGTTCCGAATTGCATATTACTGTTCTTTTGCTACAAGACTGTCTGCAACCACAAACACGTCGTTAGAGTGCACGAAATAATTACAACCTTCAGACGCAGTTCCGAATTGCATATTACTGTTCTCTCGCTAGAAGACTGTCTGCAACCACAAACACGTCGTTAGAGTGCACGAAATAATTACAAACTTTAGACGCAGTTCCGAATTGCATATTACTGTTCTTTTGCTACAAGACTGTCTGCAACCACAAACACGTCGTTAGAGTGCACGAAATAATTACAAACTTTAGACGCAGTTCCGAATTGCATATTACTGTTCTTTTGCTACAAGACTGTCTGCAACCACAAACACGTCGTTAGAGTGCACGAAATAATTACAAACTTTAGACGCAGTTCCGAATTGCATATTACTGTTCTTTTGCTACAAGACTGTCTGCAACCACAAACACGTCGTTAGAGTGCACGAAATAATTACAAACTTTAGACGCAGTTCCGAATTGCATATTACTGTTCTTTTGCTACAAGACTGTCTGCAACCACAAACACGTCGTTAGAGTGCACGAAATAATTACAAACTTTAGACGCAGTTCCGAATTGCATATTACTGTTCTCTCGCTACAAGACCGTCTGCAACCACAAACACGTCGTTAGAGTGCACGAAATAATTACAACCTTCAGACGCAGTTCCGAATTGCATATTACTGTTCTCTCGCTAGAAGACTGTCTGCAACCACAAACACGTCGTTAGAGTGCACGAAATAATTACAAACTTTAGACGCAGTTCCGAATTGCATATTACTGTTCTTTTGCTACAAGACTGTCTGCAACCACAAACACGTCGTTAGAGTGCACGAAATAATTACAAACTTTAGACGCAGTTCCGAATTGCATATTACTGTTCTTTTGCTACAAGACTGTCTGCAACCACAAACACGTCGTTAGAGTGCACGAAATAATTACAAACTTTAGACGCAGTTCCGAATTGCATATTACTGTTCTTTTGCTACAAGACTGTCTGCAACCACAAACACGTCGTTAGAGTGCACGAAATAATTACAAACTTTAGACGCAGTTCCGAATTGCATATTACTGTTCTTTTGCTACAAGACTGTCTGCAACCACAAACACGTCGTTAGAGTGCACGAAATAATTACAAACTTTAGACGCAGTTCCGAATTGCATATTACTGTTCTCTCGCTACAAGACCGTCTGCAACCACAAACACGTCGTTAGAGTGCACGAAATAATTACAACCTTCAGACGCAGTTCCGAATTGCATATTACTGTTCTCTCGCTAGAAGACTGTCTGCAACCACAAACACGTCGTTAGAGTGCACGAAGTAATTACAACCTTCAGAAGCAGTTCCGAATTGCATATTACTGTTCTGTCGCTAGATGACTATCTGTAACCACAAACACGTCGTTAGAGTGCACGAAATAATTACAACCTTCAACGCAGTTCCGAATTGCATATTACTGTTCTCTCGCTAGAATACTGTCTGCAACCACAAACACTTCTTTAGAGTGCACGAAGTAATTACAACCTTCAGACGCAGTTCCGAATTGCATATTACTGTTCTCTCGCTAGAAGACTGTCTGAAACCACGAACACGTCGTTAGAGTGTACGAGATAATTACAACCTTCAGACGCAGTTCCGAATTGCATATTGCTATTCTCTCCCTAGAAGACTATCTGCAACCACAAAGACGTCGTTAGAGTGCACGAAATAATTAAAACCTTCAGATGCAGTTCCGAATTGCATATTGCTATTCTCTCCCTAGAAGACTGTCTGCAACCACAAGTACGTAGTTAGAGTGCACGAAGTAATTACAACCTTCAGACGCAGATCCGAATTGCATATTAGTATTCTCTCGCTAGAAGACTGTCTGCAACCACAAACAGGTCGTTAGAGTGTACGAGATAATTACAACCTTCAGAAGCAGTTCCCAATTGCATATTACTGTTCTCTCGCTAGGAGACTGTCTGCAACCACAAACACGTCGTTAGAGTGCACGAAATAATTACAACCTTCAGAAGTAGTTTCGAATTGCATATTACTGTTCTCTTGCTAAATAACTATCTGCAACCACAAACACGTCGTTAGAGTGCACGAAGTAATTACAACCTTCAGAAGTAGTTTCGAATTGCATATTACTGTTCTCTTGCTAGAAGACTATCTGCAACCACAAACACGTCGTTAGAGTGCTCGAAGTAATTACAACCTTCAGAAGCAGTTCCGAATTGCATATTACTATTCTCTCCTTAGAAGACCGTCTTACAACCACAAAAAAGTCGTTAGAGTGCACGAAATAATTACAACCTTCAGAAGTTGTTTCGAATTGCATATTACTGTTCTCTCGCTAGAAGACTGTCTGCAACCACAAACACGTCGTTAGAGTGCACGAAGTAATTACAACCTTCAGAAGCAGTTCCGAATTGCATATTACTATTCCCTTGCTAGAAGACTGTCTGCAACCACAAAGACGTCGTTAGAGTGCACGAAATAATTACAACCTTCAGACACAGTTCCGAATTGCATATTACTATTCTCTCCCTAGAAGACCGTCTGCAACCACAAACACGTCGTTAGAGTGCACGAAATAATTACAACCTTCAGACGCAGTTCCGAATTGCATATTACTGTTCTCTCGCTAGAAGACTGTCTGCAACCACAAAAACGTAGTTAGAGTGCACGAAGTAATTACAACCTTCAGAAGCAGTTCCGAATTGCATATTACTATTCTCTCGCTAGAAGACTGTCTGCAACCAAAAACACGTCGTTAGAGTGCACAAAGTAATTACAACCTTCAGACGCAGTTCCGAATAGCATATTACTGTTCTCTCGCAAGAAGACTATCTACAACCACAAACACGTCGTTAGAGTGCACGAAGTAATTTCAACCTTCAGAAGCAGTTCCGAATTGCATATTACTATTCTCTCGCTAGAAGACTATCTGCAACGACATACACGTCGTTAGAGTGCACGAAGTAATTACAACCTTCAGAAGTAGTTTCGAATTGCATATTACTGTTCTCTTGCTAAAAGACTATCTGCAACCACAAACACGTCGTTAAAGTGCTCGAAGTAATTATAACCTTCAGACGCAGTTCCGAATTGCATTTTGCTTTTCTCTCCCTAGAAGACCGTCTTGCAACCACAAACACGTCGTTAGAGTGCACGAAGTAATTACAACCTTCAGAAGTAGTTTCGAATTGCATATTACTCTTCTCTTGCTAGAAGACTATCTGCAACCACAAACACGTCGTTAGTGTGCACGAAGTAATTACAACCTTCAGAAGTAGTTTCGAATTGCATATTACTGTTCTCTTGCTAGAAGACTATCTGCAACCACAAACACGTCGTTAGAGTGCACGAAGTAATTACAACCTTCAGAAGTAGTTTCGAATTGCATAATACTGTTCTCTTGCTAGAAGACTATCTGCAACCACAAACACGTCGTTAGAGTGCTCGAAGTAATTATAACCTTCAGACGCAGTTCCGAATTGCATATTGCTTTTCTCTCCCTAGAAGACCGTCTTACAACCACAAACACGTCGTTAGAGTGCACGAAGTAATTACAACCTTCAGAAGTAGTTTCGAATTGCATATTACTGTTCTCTTGCTAGAAGACTATCTACAACCACAAACACGTCGTTAGAGTGCACGAAGTAATTACAACCTTCAGAAGTAGTTTCGAATTGCATATTACTGTTCTCTCCCTAGAAGACCGTCTTGCAACCACAAACACGTCGTTAGAGTGCACGAAATAATTTCAACCTTCAGAAGTAGCTTCGAATTGCATTTTATTGTTCTCTTGTTAGAAGACTATCTGCAACCACAAACACGTCGTTAGAGTGCACGAAATAATTACAACCTTCAGACGCAGTTCCGAATTGCATATTGCTATTCTCTCCCTAGAAGACTGTCTGCAACCACAAAGACGTCGTTAGAGTGTACGAGATAATTACAACCTGCAGACGCAGTTCCGAATTGCATATTGCTATTCTCTCCCTAGAAGACTGTCTGCAACCACAAAGACGTCGTTAAAGTGCACGAAATAATTACAACCTTCAGACGCAGTTCCGAATTGCATATTGCTATTCTCTCCCTAGAAGACTGTCTGCAACCACAAATACATAGTTAGAGTGCACGAAGTAATTACAACCTTCAGACGCAGTTCCGAATTGCATATTAGTATTCTCTCGCTAGAAGACTGTCTGCAACCACAAACACGTCGTTAGAGTGTACGAGATAATTACAACCTTCAGAAGTAGTTTCGAATTGCATATTACTGTTCTCTTGCTAGAAGACTATCTGCAACCACAAACACGTCGTTAGAGTGCTCGAAGTAATTACAACCTTCAGACGCAGTTCCGAATTGCATATTGCTATTCTCTCCTTAGAAGACCGTCTTACAACAACAAACACGTCGTTAGAGTGCACGAAATAATTACAACCTTCAGAAGTTGTTTCGAATTGCATATTACTGTTCTCTCGCTAGAAGACTGTCTGCAACCACAAACACGTCGTTAGAGTGCACGAAGTAATTACAACCTTCAGAAGCAGTTCCGAATTGCATATTACTATTCTCTTGCTAGAAGACTGTCTGCAACCACAAAGACGTCGTTAGAGTGCACGAAATAATTACAAGCTTCAGACGCAGTTCCGAATTGCATATTACTATTCTCTCCCTAGAAGACCGTCTGCAACCACAAACACGTTGTTAGAGTGCACGAAATAATTACAACCTTCAGACGCAGTTCCGAATTGCATATTACTGTTCTCTCGCTAGAAGACTGTCTTCAACCACAAAAACGTAGTTAGAGTGCACGAAGTAATTACAACCTTCAGAAGCAGTTCCGAATTGCATATTACTATTCTCTCGCTAGAAGACTGTCTGCAACCACAAACACGTCGTTAGAGTGCACAAAGTAATTACAACCTTCAGACGCAGTTCCGAATAGCATATTACTGTTCTCTCGCAAGAAGACTATCTGCAACCACAAACACGTCGTTAGAGTGCACGAAGTAATTACAACCTTCAGAAGCAGTTCCGAATTGCATATTACTATTCTCTCGCTAGAAGACTATCTGCAACCACAAACACGTCGTTAGAGTGCACGAAGTAATTACAACCTTCAGAAGTAGTTTCGAATTGCATATTACTGTTCTCTTGCTAGAAGACTATCTGCAACCACAAACACGTCGTTAAAGTGCTCGAAGTAATTATAACCTTCAGACGCAGTTCCGAATTGCATATTGCTTTTCTCTCCCTAGAAGACCGTCTTGCAACCACAAACACGTCGTTAGAGTGCACGAAGTAATTACAACCTTCAGAAGCAGTTCCGAATTGCATATTACTATTCTCTTGCTAGAAGACTGTCTGCAACAACAAAGACGTCGTTAGAGTGCACGAAATAATTACAACCTTCAGACGCAGTTCCGAATTGCATATTACTGTTCTCTCGCTAGAAGACTGTCTGCAACCACAAAAACGTAGTTAGAGTGCACGAAGTAATTACAACCTTCAGAAGCAGTTCCGAATTGCATATTACTATTCTCTCGCTAGAAGACTGTCTGCCACCAAAAACACGTCGTTAGAGTGCACAAAGTAATTACAACCTTCAGACGCAGTTCCGAATAGCATATTACTGTTCTCTCGCAAGAAGACTATCTACAACCACAAACACGTCGTTAGAGTGCACGAAGTAATTTCAACCTTCAGAAGCAGTTCCGAATAGCATATTACTATTCTCTCGCTAGAAGACTATCTGCAACCACATACACGTCGTTAGAGTGCACGAAGTAATTACAACCTTCAGAAGTAGTTTCGAATTGCATATTACTGTTCTCTTGCTAAAAGACTATCTGCAACCACAAACACGTCGTTAAAGTGCTCGAAGTAATTATAACCTTCAGACGCAGTTCCGAATTGCATTTTGCTTTTCTCTCCCTAGAAGACCGTCTTGCAACCACAAACACGTCGTTAGAGTGCACGAAGTAATTTCAACCTTCAGAAGTAGTTTCGAATTGCATATTACTCTTCTCTTGCTAGAAGACTATCTGCAACCACAAACACGTCGTTAGAGTGCACGAAGTAATTACAACCTTCAGAAGTAGTTTCGAATTGCATATTACTGTTCTCTTGCTAGAAGACTATCTGCAACCACAAACACGTCGTTAGCGTGCACGAAGTAATTACAACCTTCAGAAGTAGTTTCGAATTGCATATTACTGTTCTCTTGCTAGAAGACTATCTGCAACCACAAACACGTCGTTAGAGTGCTCGAAGTAATTATAACCTTCAGACGCAGTTCCGAATTGCATATTGCTTTTCTCTCCCTAGAAGACCGTCTTACAACCACAAACACGTCGATAGAGTGCACGAAGTAATTACAACCTTCAGAAGTAGTTTCGAATTGCATATTACTGTTCTCTTGCTAGAAGACTATCTGCAACCACAAACACGTCGTTAGAGTGCACGAAGTAATTACAACCTTCAGAAGTAGTTTCGAATTGCATATTACTGTTCTCTTGCTAGAAGACTATCTGCAACCACAAAAACGTCGTTAGAGTGCTCGAAGTAATTACAACCATCAGACGCAGTTCCGAATTGCATATTACTGTTCTCTCCCTAGAAGACCGTCTTGCAACCACAAACACGTCGTTAGAGTGCACGAAATAATTTCAACCTTCAGAAGTAGCTTCGAATTGCATTTTATTGTTCTCTTGTTAGAAGACTATCTGCAACCACAAACACGTCGTTAGAGTGCACGAAGTAATTACAACCTTCAGAAGCAGTTCCAAATTGCATATTGCTATTCTCTCCCTAGAAGACCGTCTGCAACCACAAATACGTAGTTAGAGTGCACGAAGTAATTACAACCATCAGAAGCAGTTCCGAATTGCATATTACTGTTCTCTCGCTAGAAGACTGTCTGCAACCACAAACACGTCGTTAGAGTGCACGAAATAATTACAACCTTCAGACGCAGTTCCGAATTGCATATTGCTATTCTCTCCCTAGAAGACTGTCTGCAACCACAAAGACGTCGTTAGAGTGTACGAGATAATTACAACCTTCAGACGCAGTTCCGAATTGCATATTGCTATTCTCTCCCTAGAAGACTGTCTGCAACCACAAAGACGTCGTTAAAGTGCACGAAATAATTACAACCTTCAGACGCAGTTCCGAATTGCATATTGCTATTCTCTCCCTAGAAGACTGTCTGCAACCACAAATACATAGTTAGAGTGCACGAAGTAATTACAACCTTCAGACACAGTTCCGAATTGCATATTAGTATTCTCTCGCTAGAAGACTGTCTGCAACCACAAACACGTCGTTAGAGTGTACGAGATAATTACAACCTTCAGAAGTAGTTTTGAATTGCATATTACTGTTCTCTTGCTAGAAGACTATCTGCAACCACAAACACGTCGTTAGAGTGCTCGAAGTAATTACAACCTTCAGACGCAGTTCCGAATTGCATATTGCTATTCTCTCCTTAGAAGACCGTCTTACAACAACAAACACGTCGTTAGAGTGCACGAAATAATTACAACCTTCAGAAGTTGTTTCAAATTGCATATTACTGTTCTCTCGCTAGAAGACTGTCTGCAACCACAAACACGTCGTTAGAGTGCACGAAGTAATTACAACCTTCAGAAGCAGTTCCGAATTGCATATTACTATTCTCTTGCTAGAAGACTGTCTGCAACCACAAAGACGTCGATAGAGTGCACGAAATAATTACAACCTTCAGACGCAGTTCCGAATAGCATATTACTGTTCTCTCGCAAGAAGACTATCTGCAACCACAAACACGTCGTTAGAGTGCACGAAGTAATTACAACCTTCAGAAGCAATTCCGAATTGCATATTACTATTCTCTCGCTAGAAGACTATCTGCAACCACAAACACGTCGTTAGAGTGCACGAAGTAATTACAACCTTCAGAAGTAGTTTCGAATTGCATATTACTGTTCTCTTGCTAGAAGACTATCTGCAACCACAAACACGTCGTTAAAGTGCTCGAAGTAATTATAACCTTCAGACGCAGTTCCGAATTGCATATTGCTTTTCTCTCCCTAGAAGACCGTCTTGCAACCACAAACACGTCGTTAGAGTGCACGAAGTAATTACAACCTTCAGAAGCAGTTCCGAATTGCATATTACTATTCTCTTGCTAGAAGACTGTCTGCAACAACAAAGACGTCGTTAGAGTGCACGAAATAATTACAACCTTCAGACGCAGTTCCGAATTGCATATTACTATTCTCTCCCTAGAAGACCGTCTGCAACCACAAACACGTCGTTAGAGTGCACGAAATAATTACAACCTTCAGACGCAGTTCCGAATTGCATATTGCTATTCTCTCCTTAGAAGACCGTCTTACAACAACAAACACGTCGTTAGAGTGCACGAAATAATTACAACCTTCAGAAGTTGTTTCAAATTGCATATTACTGTTCTCTCGCTAGAAGACTGTCTGAAACCACGAACACGTCGTTAGAGTGTACGAGATAATTACAACCTTCAGACGCAGTTCCGAATTGCATATTGCTATTCTCTCCCTAGAAGACTATCTGCAACCACAAAGACGTCGTTAGAGTGCACGAAATAATTAAAACCTTCAGATGCAGTTCCGAATTGCATATTGCTATTCTCTCCCTAGAAGACTGTCTGCAACCACAAGTACGTAGTTAGAGTGCACGAAGTAATTACAACCTTCAGACGCAGATCCGAATTGCATATTAGTATTCTCTCGCTAGAAGACTGTCTGCAACCACAAACAGGTCGTTAGAGTGTACGAGATAATTACAACCTTCAGAAGCAGTTCCCAATTGCATATTACTGTTCTCTCGCTAGGAGACTGTCTGCAACCACAAACACGTCGTTAGAGTGCACGAAATAATTACAACCTTCAGAAGTAGTTTCGAATTGCATATTACTGTTCTCTTGCTAAATAACTATCTGCAACCACAAACACGTCGTTAGAGTGCACGAAGTAATTACAACCTTCAGAAGTAGTTTCGAATTGCATATTACTGTTCTCTTGCTAGAAGACTATCTGCAACCACAAACACGTCGTTAGAGTGCTCGAAGTAATTACAACCTTCAGAAGCAGTTCCGAATTGCATATTACTATTCTCTCCTTAGAAGACCGTCTTACAACCACAAAAAAGTCGTTAGAGTGCACGAAATAATTACAACCTTCAGAAGTTGTTTCGAATTGCATATTACTGTTCTCTCGCTAGAAGACTGTCTGCAACCACAAACACGTCGTTAGAGTGCACGAAGTAATTACAACCTTCAGAAGCAGTTCCGAATTGCATATTACTATTCCCTTGCTAGAAGACTGTCTGCAAACACAAAGACGTCGTTAGAGTGCACGAAATAATTACAACCTTCAGACACAGTTCCGAATTGCATATTACTATTCTCTCCCTAGAAGACCGTCTGCAACCACAAACACGTCGTTAGAGTGCACGAAATAATTACAACCTTCAGACGCAGTTCCGAATTGCATATTACTGTTCTCTCGCTAGAAGACTGTCTGCAACCACAAAAACGTAGTTAGAGTGCGCGAAGTAATTACAACCTTCAGAAGCAGTTCCGAATTGCATATTACTATTCTCTCGCTAGAAGACTGTCTGCAACCAAAAACACGTCGTTAGAGTGCACGAAGTAATTTCAACCTTCAGAAGCAGTTCCGAATTGCATATTACTATTCTCTCGCTAGAAGACTATCTGCAACGACATACACGTCGTTAGAGTGCACGAAGTAATTACAACCTTCAGAAGTAGTTTCGAATTGCATATTACTGTTCTCTTGCTAAAAGACTATCTGCAACCACAAACACGTCGTTAAAGTGCTCGAAGTAATTATAACCTTCAGACGCAGTTCCGAATTGCATTTTGCTTTTCTCTCCCTAGAAGACCGTCTTGCAACCACAAACACGTCGTTAGAGTGCACGAAGTAATTACAACCTTCAGAAGTAGTTTCGAATTGCATATTACTCTTCTCTTGATAGAAGACTATCTGCAACCACAAACACGTCGTTAGTGTGCACGAAGTAATTACAACCTTCAGAAGTAGTTTCGAATTGCATATTACTGTTCTCTTGCTAGAAGACTGTCTGCAACCACAAAGACGTCGTTAGAGTGCACGAAATAATTACAACCTTCAGACGCAGTTCCGAATTGCATATTGCTTTTCTCTCCCTAGAAGACCGTCTTGCAACCACAAACACGTCGTTAGAGTGCACGAAGTAATTACAACCTTCAGAAGTAGTTTCGAATTGCATATTACTGTTCTCTTGCTACAAGACTATCTGCAACCACAAACCCGTCGTTAGAGTGCTCGAAGTAATTACAACCTTCAGACGCAGTTCCGAATTGCATATTGCTATTCTCTCCTTAGAAGACCGTCTTACAACCACAAACAAGTCGTTAGAGTGCACGAAATAATTACAACCTTCAGAAGTTTTTTCGAATTGCATATTACTGTTCTCTCGCTAGAAGACTGTCTGCAACCACAAACACGTCGTTAGAGTGCACGAAGTAATTACAACCTTCAGAAGCAGTTCCGAATTGCATATTACTATTCTCTTGCTAGAAGACTGTCTGCAACCACAAAGACGTTGTTAGAGTGCACGAAATAATTACAACCTTCAGACACATTTCCGAATTGCATATTACTATTCTCTCCCTAGAAGACCGTCTGCAACCACAGACACGTCGTTAGAGTGCACGAAATAATTACAACCTTCAGACGCAGTTCCGAATTGCATTTTATTGTTCTCTTGTTAGAAGACTATCTGCAACCACAAACACGTCGTTAGAGTGCACGAAGTAATTACAACCTTCAGAAGTAGTTTCGAATTGCATATTACTCTTCTCTTGCTAGAAGACTATCTGCAACCACAAACACGTCGTTAGAGTGCACGAAATAATTACAACCTTCAGAAGCAGTTCCAAATTGCATATTGCTATTCTCTCCCTAGAAGACCGTCTGCAACCACAAATACGTAGTTAGAGTGCACGAAGTAATTACAACCTACAGACGCAGTTCCGAATTGCATATTACTGTTCTCTCGCTAGAAGACTGTCTGCAACCACGAACACGTCGTAAGAGTGCACGAAATAATTACAACCATCAGAAGCAGTTCCGAATTGCATATTACTGTTCTCTCGCTAGAAGACTGTCTGCAACCACAAACACGTCGTTAGAGTGCACGAAATAATTACAACCTTCAGACGCAGTTCCGAATTGCATATTGCTATTCTCTCCCTAGAAGACTATCTGCAACAACAAAGACGTCGTTAGAGTGTACGAGATAATTACAACCTTCAGAAGCAGTTCCGAATTGCATATTGCTATTCTCTCCCTAGAAGACCGTCTGCAACCACAAACACGTCGTTAGAGTGCACGAAGTAATTACAACCTTCAGAAGTAGTTTCGAATTGCATATTACTGTTCTCTGGCTAGAAGACTATCTGCAACCACAAACACGTCGTTAGAGTGCACGAAGTAATTACAACCTTCAGACGCAGTTCCGAATTGCATATTACTATTCTCTCCCTAGAAGACCGTCTTGCAATCACAAACACGTGGTTAGAGTGCACAAAGTAATTAAAACCTTCAGAAGTAGTTTCGAATTGCATATTACTGTTCTCTTGCTAGAAGACTATCTGCAACCACAAACACGTCGTTAGAGTGCACGAAGTAATTACAACCTTTAGACCCAGTTCCGAATTGCATATTACTGTTCTCTCGCTAGAAGACTGTCTGCAACCACAAACACGTCGTTAGAGTGCACGAAATAATTACAACCTTCAGACGCAGTTCCGAATTGCATATTATTGTTCTCTCGCTAGAAGACTGTCTGCAACCACAAACAAGTCGTTAGAGTGCACGAAGTAATTACAACCTTCTGACGCAGTTCCGAATTGCATATTACTGTTCTCTCGCTACAAGACCGTCTGCAACCACAAACACGTCGTTAGAGTGCACGAAATAATTACAAACTTTAGACGCAGTTCCGAATTGCATATTACTGTTCTTTTGCTACAAGACTGTCTGCAACCACAAACACGTCGTTAGAGTGCACGAAATAATTACAACCTTCAGACGCAGTTCCGAATTGCATATTACTGTTCTCTCGCTAGAAGACTGTCTGCAACCACAAACACGTCGTTAGAGTGCACGAAGTAATTACAACCTTCAGAAGCAGTTCCGAATTGCATATTACTGTTCTGTCGCTAGATGACTGTCTGTAACCACAAACACGTCGTTAGAGTGCACGAAATAATTACAACCTTCAACGCAGTTCCGAATTGCATATTACTGTTCTCTCGCTAGAATACTGTCTGCAACCACAAACACTTCTTTAGAGTGCACGAAGTAATTACAACCTTCAGACGCAGTTCCGAATTGCATATTACTGTTCTCTCGCTAGAAGACTGTCTGAAACCACGAACACGTCGTTAGAGTGTACGAGATAATTACAACCTTCAGACGCAGTTCCGAATTGCATATTGCTATTCTCTCCCTAGAAGACTATCTGCAACCACAAAGACGTCGTTAGAGTGCACGAAATAATTAAAACCTTCAGATGCAGTTCCGAATTGCATATTGCTATTCTCTCCCTAGAAGACTGTCTGCAACCACAAGTACGTAGTTAGAGTGCACGAAGTAATTACAACCTTCAGACGCAGATCCGAATTGCATATTAGTATTCTCTCGCTAGAAGACTGTCTGCAACCACAAACAGGTCGTTAGAGTGTACGAGATAATTACAACCTTCAGAAGCAGTTCCCAATTGCATATTACTGTTCTCTCGCTAGGAGACTGTCTGCAACCACAAACACGTCGTTAGAGTGCACGAAATAATTACAACCTTCAGAAGTAGTTTCGAATTGCATATTACTGTTCTCTTGCTAAATAACTATCTGCAACCACAAACACGTCGTTAGAGTGCACGAAGTAATTACAACCTTCAGAAGTAGTTTCGAATTGCATATTACTGTTCTCTTGCTAGAAGACTATCTGCAACCACAAACACGTCGTTAGAGTGCTCGAAGTAATTACAACCTTCAGAAGCAGTTCCGAATTGCATATTACTATTCTCTCCTTAGAAGACCGTCTTACAACCACAAAAAAGTCGTTAGAGTGCACGAAATAATTACAACCTTCAGAAGTTGTTTCGAATTGCATATTACTGTTCTCTCGCTAGAAGACTGTCTGCAACCACAAACACGTCGTTAGAGTGCACGAAGTAATTACAACCTTCAGAAGCAGTTCCGAATTGCATATTACTATTCCCTTGCTAGAAGACTGTCTGCAACCACAAAGACGTCGTTAGAGTGCACGAAATAATTACAACCTTCAGACACAGTTCCGAATTGCATATTACTATTCTCTCCCTAGAAGACCGTCTGCAACCACAAACACGTCGTTAGAGTGCACGAAATAATTACAACCTTCAGACGCAGTTCCGAATTGCATATTACTGTTCTCTCGCTAGAAGACTGTCTGCAACCACAAAAACGTAGTTAGAGTGCACGAAGTAATTACAACCTTCAGAAGCAGTTCCGAATTGCATATTACTATTCTCTCGCTAGAAGACTGTCTGCAACCAAAAACACGTCGTTAGAGTGCACAAAGTAATTACAACCTTCAGACGCAGTTCCGAATAGCATATTACTGTTCTCTCGCAAGAAGACTATCTACAACCACAAACACGTCGTTAGAGTGCACGAAGTAATTTCAACCTTCAGAAGCAGTTCCGAATTGCATATTACTATTCTCTCGCTAGAAGACTATCTGCAACGACATACACGTCGTTAGAGTGCACGAAGTAATTACAACCTTCAGAAGTAGTTTCGAATTGCATATTACTGTTCTCTTGCTAAAAGACTATCTGCAACCACAAACACGTCGTTAAAGTGCTCGAAGTAATTATAACCTTCAGACGCAGTTCCGAATTGCATTTTGCTTTTCTCTCCCTAGAAGACCGTCTTGCAACCACAAACACGTCGTTAGAGTGCACGAAGTAATTACAACCTTCAGAAGTAGTTTCGAATTGCATATTACTCTTCTCTTGCTAGAAGACTATCTGCAACCACAAACACGTCGTTAGTGTGCACGAAGTAATTACAACCTTCAGAAGTAGTTTCGAATTGCATATTACTGTTCTCTTGCTAGAAGACTATCTGCAACCACAAACACGTCGTTAGAGTGCACGAAGTAATTACAACCTTCAGAAGTAGTTTCGAATTGCATAATACTGTTCTCTTGCTAGAAGACTATCTGCAACCACAAACACGTCGTTAGAGTGCTCGAAGTAATTATAACCTTCAGACGCAGTTCCGAATTGCATATTGCTTTTCTCTCCCTAGAAGACCGTCTTACAACCACAAACACGTCGTTAGAGTGCACGAAGTAATTACAACCTTCAGAAGTAGTTTCGAATTGCATATTACTGTTCTCTTGCTAGAAGACTATCTGCAACCACAAACACGTCGTTAGAGTGCACGAAGTAATTACAACCTTCAGAAGTAGTTTCGAATTGCATATTACTGTTCTCTCCCTAGAAGACCGTCTTGCAACCACAAACACGTCGTTAGAGTGCACGAAATAATTTCAACCTTCAGAAGTAGCTTCGAATTGCATTTTATTGTTCTCTTGTTAGAAGACTATCTGCAACCACAAACACGTCGTTAGAGTGCACGAAATAATTACAACCTTCAGACGCAGTTCCGAATTGCATATTGCTATTCTCTCCCTAGAAGACTGTCTGCAACCACAAAGACGTCGTTAGAGTGTACGAGATAATTACAACCTGCAGACGCAGTTCCGAATTGCATATTGCTATTCTCTCCCTAGAAGACTGTCTGCAACCACAAAGACGTCGTTAAAGTGCACGAAATAATTACAACCTTCAGACGCAGTTCCGAATTGCATATTGCTATTCTCTCCCTAGAAGACTGTCTGCAACCACAAATACATAGTTAGAGTGTACGAGATAATTACAACCTTCAGAAGTAGTTTCGAATTGCATATTACTGTTCTCTTGCTAGAAGACTATCTGCAACCACAAACACGTCGTTAGAGTGCTCGAAGTAATTACAACCTTCAGACGCAGTTCCGAATTGCATATTGCTATTCTCTCCTTAGAAGACCGTCTTACAACAACAAACACGTCGTTAGAGTGCACGAAATAATTACAACCTTCAGAAGTTGTTTCGAATTGCATATTACTGTTCTCTCGCTAGAAGACTGTCTGCAACCACAAACACGTCGTTAGAGTGCACGAAGTAATTACAACCTTCAGAAGCAGTTCCGAATTGCATATTACTATTCTCTTGCTAGAAGACTGTCTGCAACCACAAAGACGTCGTTAGAGTGCACGAAATAATTACAACCTTCAGACGCAGTTCCGAATTGCATATTACTATTCTCTCCCTAGAAGACCGTCTGCAACCACAAACACGTTGTTAGAGTGCACGAAATAATTACAACCTTCAGACGCAGTTCCGAATTGCATATTACTGTTCTCTCGCTAGAAGACTGTCTTCAACCACAAAAACGTAGTTAGAGTGCACGAAGTAATTACAACCTTCAGAAGCAGTTTCGAATTGCATATTACTATTCTCTCGCTAGAAGACTGTCTGCAACCACAAACACGTCGTTAGAGTGCACAAAGTAATTACAACCTTCAGACGCAGTTCCGAATAGCATATTACTGTTCTCTCGCAAGAAGACTATCTGCAACCACAAACACGTCGTTAGAGTGCACGAAGTAATTACAACCTTCAGAAGCAGTTCCGAATTGCATATTACTATTCTCTCGCTAGAAGACTATCTGCAACCACAAACACGTCGTTAGAGTGCACGAAGTAATTACAACCTTCAGAAGTAGTTTCGAATTGCATATTACTGTTCTCTTGCTAGAAGACTATCTGCAACCACAAACACGTCGTTAAAGTGCTCGAAGTAATTATAACCTTCAGACGCAGTTCCGAATTGCATATTGCTTTTCTCTCCCTAGAAGACCGTCTTGCAACCACAAACACGTCGTTAGAGTGCACGAAGTAATTACAACCTTCAGAAGCAGTTCCGAATTGCATATTACTATTCTCTTGCTAGAAGACTGTCTGCAACAACAAAGTCGTCGTTAGAGTGCACGAAATAATTACAACCTTCAGACGCAGTTCCGAATTGCATATTACTGTTCTCTCGCTAGAAGACTGTCTGCAACCACAAAAACGTAGTTAGAGTGCACGAAGTAATTACAACCTTCAGAAGCAGTTCCGAATTGCATATTACTATTCTCTCGCTAGAAGACTGTCTGCCACCAAAAACACGTCGTTAGAGTGCACAAAGTAATTACAACCTTCAGACGCAGTTCCGAATAGCATATTACTGTTCTCTCGCAAGAAGACTATCTACAACCACAAACACGTCGTTAAAGTGCACGAAGTAATTTCAACCTTCAGAAGCAGTTCCGAATAGCATATTACTATTCTCTCGCTAGAAGACTATCTGCAACCACATACACGTCGTTAGAGTGCACGAAGTAATTACAACCTTCAGAAGTAGTTTCGAATTGCATATTACTGTTCTCTTGCTAAAAGACTATCTGCAACCACAAACACGTCGTTAAAGTGCTCGAAGTAATTATAACCTTCAGACGCAGTTCCGAATTGCATTTTGCTTTTCTCTCCCTAGAAGACCGTCTTGCAACCACAAACACGTCGTTAGAGTGCACGAAGTAATTTCAACCTTCAGAAGTAGTTTCGAATTGCATATTACTCTTCTCTTGCTAGAAGACTATCTGCAACCACAAACACGTCGTTAGAGTGCACGAAGTAATTACAACCTTCAGAAGTAGTTTCGAATTGCATATTACTGTTCTCTTGCTAGAAGACTATCTGCAACCACAAACACGTCGTTAGCGTGCACGAAGTAATTACAACCTTCAGAAGTAGTTTCGAATTGCATATTACTGTTCTCTTGCTAGAAGACTATCTGCAACCACAAACACGTCGTTAGAGTGCTCGAAGTAATTATAACCTTCAGACGCAGTTCCGAATTGCATATTGCTTTTCTCTCCCTAGAAGACCGTCTTACAACCACAAACACGTCGTTAGAGTGCACGAAGTAATTACAACCTTCAGAAGTAGTTTCGAATTGCATATTACTGTTCTCTTGCTAGAAGACTATCTGCAACCACAAACACGTCGTTAGAGTGCACGAAGTAATTACAACCTTCAGAAGTAGTTTCGAATTGCATATTACTGTTCTCTTGCTAGAAGACTATCTGCAACCACAAAAACGTCGTTAGAGTGCTCGAAGTAATTACAACCATCAGACGCAGTTCCGAATTGCATATTACTGTTCTCTCCCTAGAAGACCGTCTTGCAACCACAAACACGTCGTTAGAGTGCACGAAATAATTTCAACCTTCAGAAGTAGCTTCGAATTGCATTTTATTGTTCTCTTGTTAGAAGACTATCTGCAACCACAAACACGTCGTTAGAGTGCACGAAGTAATTACAACCTTCAGAAGCAGTTCCAAATTGCATATTGCTATTCTCTCCCTAGAAGACCGTCTGCAACCACAAATACGTAGTTAGAGTGCACGAAGTAATTACAACCATCAGAAGCAGTTCCGAATTGCATATTACTGTTCTCTCGCTAGAAGACTGTCTGCAACCACAAACACGTCGTTAGAGTGCACGAAATAATTACAACCTTCAGACGCAGTTCCGAATTGCATATTGCTATTCTCTCCCTAGAAGACTGTCTGCAACCACAAAGACGTCGTTAGAGTGTACGAGATAATTACAACCTTCAGACGCAGTTCCGAATTGCATATTGCTATTCTCTCCCTAGAAGACTGTCTGCAACCACAAAGACGTCGTTAAAGTGCACGAAATAATTACAACCTTCAGACGCAGTTCCGAATTGCATATTGCTATTCTCTCCCTAGAAGACTGTCTGCAACCACAAATACATAGTTAGAGTGCACGAAGTAATTACAACCTTCAGACACAGTTCCGAATTGCATATTAGTATTCTCTCGCTAGAAGACTGTCTGCAACCACAAACACGTCGTTAGAGTGTACGAGATAATTACAACCTTCAGAAGTAGTTTTGAATTGCATATTACTGTTCTCTTGCTAGAAGACTATCTGCAACCACAAACACGTCGTTAGAGTGCTCGAAGTAATTACAACCTTCAGACGCAGTTCCGAATTGCATATTGCTATTCTCTCCTTAGAAGACCGTCTTACAACAACAAACACGTCGTTAGAGTGCACGAAATAATTACAACCTTCAGAAGTTGTTTCAAATTGCATATTACTGTTCTCTCGCTAGAAGACTGTCTGCAACCACAAACACGTCGTTAGAGTGCACGAAGTAATTACAACCTTCAGAAGCAGTTCCGAATTGCATATTACTATTCTCTTGCTAGAAGACTGTCTGCAACCACAAAGACGTCGATAGAGTGCACGAAATAATTACAACCTTCAGACGCAGTTCCGAATTGCATATTACTATTCGCTCGCTAGAAGACTGTCTTCAACCACAAAAACGTAGTTAGAGTGCGCGAAGTAATTACAACCTTCAGAAGCAGTTCCGAATTGCATATTACTATTCTCTCGCTAGAAGACTGTCTGCAACCACAAACACGTCGTTAGAGTGCACAAAGTAATTACAACCTTCAGACGCAGTTCCGAATAGCATATTACTGTTCTCTCGCAAGAAGACTATCTGCAACCACAAACACGTCGTTAGAGTGCACGAAGTAATTACAACCTTCAGAAGCAATTCCGAATTGCATATTACTATTCTCTCGCTAGAAGACTATCTGCAACCACAAACACGTCGTTAGAGTGCACGAAGTAATTACAACCTTCAGAAGTAGTTTCGAATTGCATATTACTGTTCTCTTGCTAGAAGACTATCTGCAACCACAAACACGTCGTTAAAGTGCTCGAAGTAATTATAACCTTCAGACGCAGTTCCGAATTGCATATTGCTTTTCTCTCCCTAGAAGACCGTCTTGCAACCACAAACACGTCGTTAGAGTGCACGAAGTAATTACAACCTTCAGAAGCAGTTCCGAATTGCATATTACTATTCTCTTGCTAGAAGACTGTCTGCAACAACAAAGACGTCGTTAGAGTGCACGAAATAATTACAACCTTCAGACGCAGTTCCGAATTGCATATTACTATTCTCTCCCTAGAAGACCGTCTGCAACCACAAACACGTCGTTAGAGTGCACGAAATAATTACAACCTTCAGACGCAGTTCCGAATTGCATATTGCTATTCTCTCCTTAGAAGACCGTCTTACAACAACAAACACGTCGTTAGAGTGCACGAAATAATTACAACCTTCAGAAGTTGTTTCGAATTGCATATTACTGTTCTCTCGCTAGAAGACTGTCTGCAACCACAAACACGTCGTTAGAGTGCACGAAGTAATTACAACCTTCAGAAGCAGTTCCGAATTGCATATTACTATTCTCTTGCTAGAAGACTGTCTGCAACCACAAAGACGTCGTTAGAGTGCACGAAATAATTACAACCTTCAGACGCAGTTCCGAATTGCATACTACTATTCTCTCCCTAGAAGACCGTCTGCAACCACAAACACGTTGTTAGAGTGCACGAAATAATTACAACCTTCAGACGCAGTTCCGAATTGCATATTACTGTTCTCTCGCTAGAAGACTGTCTTCAACCACAAAAACGTAGTTAGAGTGCACGAAGTAATTACAACCTTCAGAAGCAGTTCCGAATTGCATATTACTATTCTCTCGCTAGAAGACTGTCTGCAACCACAAACACGTCGTTAGAGTGCACAAAGTAATTACAACCTTCAGACGCAGTTCCGAATAGCATATTACTGTTCTCTCGCAAGAAGACTATCTGCAACCACAAACACGTCGTTAGAGTGCACGAAGTAATTACAACCTTCAGAAGCAGTTCCGAATTGCATATTACTATTCTCTCGCTAGAAGACTATCTGCAACCACAAACACGTCGTTAGAGTGCACGAAGTAATTACAACCTTCAGAAGTAGTTTCGAATTGCATATTACTGTTCTCTTGCTAGAAGACTATCTGCAACCACAAACACGTCGTTAAAGTGCTCGAAGTAATTATAACCTTCAGACGCAGTTCCGAATTGCATATTGCTTTTCTCTCCCTAGAAGACCGTCTTGCAACCACAAACACGTCGTTAGAGTGCACGAAGTAATTACAACCTTCAGAAGCAGTTCCGAATTGCATATTACTATTCTCTTGCTAGAAGACTGTCTGCAACAACAAAGACGTCGTTAGAGTGCACGAAATAATTACAACCTTCAGACGCAGTTCCGAATTGCATATTACTGTTCTCTCGCTAGAAGACTGTCTGCAACCACAAAAACGTAGTTAGAGTGCACGAAGTAATTACAACCTTCAGAAGCAGTTCCGAATTGCATATTACTATTCTCTCGCTAGAAGACTGTCTGCCACCAAAAACACGTCGTTAGAGTGCACAAAGTAATTACAACCTTCAGACGCAGTTCCGAATAGCATATTACTGTTCTCTCGCAAGAAGACTATCTGCAACCACAAACACGTCGTTAGAGTGCACGAAGTAATTACAACCTTCAGAAGTAGTTTCGAATTGCATATTACTGTTCTCTTGCTAGAAGACTATCTGCAACCACAAACACGTCGTTAGAGTGCACGAAGTAATTACAACCTTCAGAAGTAGCTTCGAATTGCATATTACTGTTCTCTTGCTAGAAGACTATCTGCAACCACAAACACGTCGTTAGAGTGCACGAAGTAATTACAACCTTCAGAAGTAGTTTCGAATTGCATATTACTGTTCTCTTGCTAGAAGACTATCTGCAACCACAAACACGTCGTTAGAGTGCTCGAAGTAATTATAACCTTCAGACGCAGTTCCGAATTGCATATTGCTTTTCTCTCCCTAGAAGACCGTCTTACAACCACAAACACGTCGTTAGAGTGCACGAAGTAATTACAACCTTCAGAAGTAGTTTCGAATTGCATATTACTGTTCTCTTGCTAGAAGACTATCTGCAACCACAAACACGTCGTTAGAGTGCACGAAGTAATTACAACCTTCAGAAGTAGTTTCGAATTGCATATTACTGTTCTCTTGCTAGAAGACTATCTGCAACCACAAAAACGTCGTTAGAGTGCTCGAAGTAATTACAACCATCAGACGCAGTTCCGAATTGCATATTACTGTTCTCTCCCTAGAAGACCGTCTTGCAACCACAAACACGTCGTTAGAGTGCACGAAATAATTTCAACCTTCAGAAGTAGCTTCGAATTGCATTTTATTGTTCTCTTGTTAGAAGACTATCTGCAACCACAAACACGTCGTTAGAGTGCACGAAGTAATTACAACCTTCAGAAGCAGTTCCAAATTGCATATTACTGTTCTCTCGCTAGAAGACTGTCTGCAACCACAAACACGTCGTTAGAGTGTACGAGATAATTACAACCTTCAGACGCAGTTCCGAATTGCATATTGCTATTCTCTCCCTAGAAGACTGTCTGCAACCACAAAGACGTCGTTAAAGTGCACGAAATAATTACAACCTTCAGACGCAGTTCCGAATTGCATATTGCTATTCTCTCCCTAGAAGACTGTCTGCAACCACAAATACATAGTTAGAGTGCACGAAGTAATTACAACCTTCAGACACAGTTCCGAATTGCATATTAGTATTCTCTCGCTAGAAGACTGTCTGCAACCACAAACACGTCGTTAGAGTGTACGAGATAATTACAACCTTCAGAAGTAGTTTTGAATTGCATATTACTGTTCTCTTGCTAGAAGACTATCTGCAACCACAAACACGTCGTTAGAGTGCTCGAAGTAATTACAACCTTCAGACGCAGTTCCGAATTGCATATTGCTATTCTCTCCCTAGAAGACCGTCTGCAACCACAAATACGTAGTTAGAGTGCACGAAGTAATTACAACCATCAGAAGCAGTTCCGAATTGCATATTACTGTTCTCTCGCTAGAAGACTGTCTGCAACCACAAACACGTCGTTAGAGTGCACGAAATAATTACAACCTTCAGACGCAGTTCCGAATTGCATATTGCTATTCTCTCCCTAGAAGACTGTCTGCAACCACAAAGACGTCGTTAGAGTGTACGAGATAATTACAACCTTCAGACGCAGTTCCGAATTGCATATTGCTATTCTCTCCCTAGAAGACTGTCTGCAACCACAAAGACGTCGTTAAAGTGCACGAAATAATTACAACCTTCAGACGCAGTTCCGAATTGCATATTGCTATTCTCTCCCTAGAAGACTGTCTGCAACCACAAATACATAGTTAGAGTGCACGAAGTAATTACAACCTTCAGACACAGTTCCGAATTGCATATTAGTATTCTCTCGCTAGAAGACTGTCTGCAACCACAAACACGTCGTTAGAGTGTACGAGATAATTACAACCTTCAGAAGTAGTTTTGAATTGCATATTACTGTCCTCTTGCTAGAAGACTATCTGCAACCACAAACACGTCGTTAGAGTGCTCGAAGTAATTACAACCTTCAGACGCAGTTCCGAATTGCATATTGCTATTCTCTCCTTAGAAGACCGTCTTACAACAACAAACACGTCGTTAGAGTGCACGAAATAATTACAACCTTCAGAAGTTGTTTCAAATTGCATATTACTGTTCTCTCGCTAGAAGACTGTCTGCAACCACAAACACGTCGTTAGAGTGCACGAAGTAATTACAACCTTCAGAAGCAGTTCCGAATTGCATATTACTATTCTCTTGCTAGAAGACTGTCTGCAACCACAAAGACGTCGATAGAGTGCACGAAATAATTACAACCTTCAGACGCAGTTCCGAATTGCATATTACTATTCTCTCGCTAGAAGACTGTCTTCAACCACAAAAACGTAGTTAGAGTGCACGAAGTAATTACAACCTTCAGAAGCAGTTCCGAATTGCATATTACTATTCTCTCGCTAGAAGACTGTCTGCAACCACAAACACGTCGTTAGAGTGCACAAAGTAATTACAACCTTCAGACGCAGTTCCGAATAGCATATTACTGTTCTCTCGCAAGAAGACTATCTGCAACCACAAACACGTCGTTAGAGTGCACGAAGTAATTACAACCTTCAGAAGCAATTCCGAATTGCATATTACTATTCTCTCGCTAGAAGACTATCTGCAACCACAAACACGTCGTTAGAGTACACGAAGTAATTACAACCTTCAGAAGTAGTTTCGAATTGCATATTACTGTTCTCTTGCTAGAAGACTATCTGCAACCACAAACACGTCGTTAAAGTGCTCGAAGTAATTATAACCTTCAGACGCAGTTCCGAATTGCATATTGCTTTTCTCTCCCTAGAAGACCGTCTTGCAACCACAAACACGTCGTTAGAGTGCACGAAGTAATTACAACCTTCAGAAGCAGTTCCGAATTGCATATTACTATTCTCTTGCTAGAAGACTGTCTGCAACAACAAAGACGTCGTTAGAGTGCACGAAATAATTACAACCTTCAGACGCAGTTCCGAATTGCATATTACTATTCTCTCCCTAGAAGACCGTCTGCAACCACAAACACGTCGTTAGAGTGCACGAAATAATTACAACCTTCAGACGCAGTTCCGAATTGCATATTACTGTTCTCTCGCTAGAAGACTGTCTGCAACCACAAAAACGTAGTTAGAGTACACGAAGTAATTACAACCTTCAGAAGCAGTTCCGAATTGCATATTACTATTCTCTCGCTAGAAGACTGTCTGCAACCACAAACACGTCGTTAGAGTGCTCAAAGTAATTACAACCTTCAGACGCAGTTCCGAATAGCATATTACTGTTCTCTCGCAGGAAAACTATCTGCAACCACAAACACGTCGTTAGAGTGCACGAAGTAATTACAACCTTCAGAAGCAGTTCCGAATTGCATATTACTATTCTCTCGCTAGAAGACTATCTGCAACCACAAACACGTCTTTAGAGTGCACGAAGTAATTACAACTTTCAGATGTAGTTTCGAATTGCATATTACTGTTCTCTTGCTAGAGTACTATCTGCAACCACAAACACGTCGTTAGAGTGCACGAAGTAATTACAACCTTCAGAAGTAGTTTCGAATTGCATATTACTGTTCTCTTGCTAGAAGACTATCTGCAACCACAAAAACGTCGTCAGAGTGCTCGAAGTAATTACAAACTTCAGACGCAGTTCCGAATTGCATATTACTGTTCTCTCGCTAGAATACTGTCTGCAACCACAAACACGTCTTTAGAGTGCAGGAAGTAATTACAACCTTCAGACGCAGTTCCGAATTGCATATTACTTTTCTCTCGCTAGAAGACTGTCTGCAACCACAAACACGTCGTTAGAGTGCATGAAGTAATTACAACCTTTAGACGCAGTTCCGAATTGCATATTACTGTTCTCTCGCTAGAAGACCGTCTGCAACCACAAACACGTCGTTAGAGTGCTGGAAGTAATTATAACCTTCAGACGCAGTTCCGAATTGCATATTGCTTTTCTCTCCCTAGAAGACCGTCTTGCAACCACAAACACGTCGTTAGAGTGTACGAAGTAATTACAACCTTCAGACGCAGTTCCGAATTGCATATTACTGTTCTCTCGCTAGAATACTGTCTGCAACCACAAACACGTCGTTAGAGTGCACGAAGTAATTACAACCTTCAGAAGTAGTTTCGAATTGCATATTACTGTTCTCTGCTAGAAGTCTACCTGCAACCACAAAAACGTCGTTAGAGTGCTCGAAGGAATTACAACCTTCAGACGCAGTTCCGAATTGCATATTGCTATTCTCTCCCTAGAAGACCGTCTTGCAACCACAAACACGTCGTTAGAGTACACGAAATAATTACAACCTTCAGAAGTAGCTTCGAAATTCATAATATTTTTCTCTTGTTAGAAGACTATCTGACACTACAAACACGTCGTTAGAGTGCACGAAGTAATTACAACCTTCAGAAGTAGTTTTGAATTGCATATTACTCTTCTCTTGCTAGAAGACTATCTGCAACCACAAACACGTCGTTAGAGTGCACGAAGTAATTACAACCTTCAGAAGCAGTTCCAAATTGCATATTGCTATTCTCTCCCTAGAAGACCGTCTTGCAACCACAAACACGTCGTTAGAGTGCACGAAATAATTACAACCTTCAGAAGCAGTTCCAAATTGCATATTTCTATTCTCTCCCTAGAAGACCATCTGCAACCACAAATACGTAGTTAGAGTGCACGAAATAATTACAACCTTCAGAAGTAGCTTCGAATTGCATATTACTCTTCTCTTGCTAGAAGACTATCTGCAACCAAAAACACGTCGTTAGAGTGAACGAAATAATTACAACCTGCAGAAGCAGTTCCAAATTGCATATTGCTATTCCCTCCCTAGAAGACCGTCTTGCAACCACAAACACGTCGTTAGAGTGCACGAAATAATTACAACCTTCAGAAGTAGCTTCGAATTGCATTTTATTGTTCTCTTGTTAGAAGACTATCTGCAACCACAAACACGTCGTTAGAGAGCACAAAGTAATTACAACCTTCAGAAGTAGTTTCGTATTGCATATTACTCTTCTCTTGCTAGAAGACTATCTTCAACCACAAACACGTCTTAGAGTGCACGAAATAATTACAACCTTCAGAAGCAGTTCCAAATTGCATATTGCTATTCTCTCCCTAGAAGACCGTCTGCAACCACAAATACGTAGTTAGAGTGCACGAAGTAATTACAACCATCAGAAGCAGTTCCGAATTGCATATTACTGTTCTCTCGCTAGAAGACTGTCTGCAACCACAAACACGTCGTTAGTGTGCACGAAATAATTACAACCTTCAGACGCAGTTCCGAATTACATATTGCTATTCTCTCCCTAGAAGACTGTCTGCAACCACAAAGACGTCGTTAGAGTGGACGAGATAATTACAACCTTCAGACGCAGTTCCGAATTGCATATTGCTATTCTCTCCCTAGAAGACTGTCTGCAACCACAAAGACGTCGTTAAAGTGCACGAAATAATTACAACCTTCAGACGCAGTTCCGAATTGCATATTGCTATTCTCTCCCTAGAAGACTGTCTGCAACCACAAATACATAGTTAGAGTGCACGATGTAATTACAACCTTCAGACGCAGTTCCGAATTGCATATTAGTATTCTCTCGCTAGAAGACTGTCTGCAACCACAAACACGTCGTTAGAGTGTACGAGATAATTACAACCTTCAGAAGTAGTTTCGAATTGCATATTACTGTTCTCTTGCTAGAAGACTATCTGCAACCACAAACACGTCGTTAGAGTGCACGAAGTAATTACAACCTTCAGAAGCAGTTCCGAATTGCATATTACTATTCTCTCGCTAGAAGACTATCTGC
This sequence comes from Prosapia bicincta, assembly GCA_036971475.1. Taxonomy (NCBI): domain Eukaryota; kingdom Metazoa; phylum Arthropoda; class Insecta; order Hemiptera; family Cercopidae; genus Prosapia; species Prosapia bicincta. Next base: position 100,398,168 of record JBAIZL010000004.1, on the reverse strand, counting down.
AACCACAAACAGGTCGTTAGAGTGAACGAAGTAATTACAACCTTCAGAAGTAGTTTCGAATTGCATATTACTGTTCTCTTGCTAGAAGACTATCTGCAACCACAAACACGTCGTTAAAGTGCTCGAAGTAATTATAACCTTCAGACGCAGTTCCGAATTGCATATTGCTTTTCTCTCCCTAGAAGACCGTCTTGCAACCACAAACACGTCGTTAGAGTGCACGAAGTAATTACAACCTTCAGAAGCAGTTCCGAATTGCATATTACTATTCTCTTGCTAGAAGACTGTCTGCTACAACAAAGACGTCGTTAGAGTGCACGAAATAATTACAACCTTCAGACGCAGTTCCGAATTGCATATTACTATTCTCTCCCTAGAAGACCGTCTGCAACCACAAACACGTCGTTAGAGTGCACGAAATAATTACAACCTTCAGACGCAGTTCCGAATTGCATATTACTGTTCTCTCGCTAGAAGACTGTCTGCAACCACAAAAACGTAGTCAGAGTGCACGAAGTAAAAACAACCTTCAGAAGCAGTTCCAAATTGCATATTACTATTCTCTCGCTAGAAGACTGTCTGCAACCACAAACACGTCGTTAGAGTGCACAAAGTAATTACAACCTTCAGACGCAGTTCCGAATAGCATATTACTGTTCTCTCGCAAGAACACTATCTGCAACCACAAACACGTCGTTAGAGTGCACGAAGTAATTACAGCCTTCAGAAGCAGTTCCGAATTGCATATTACTATTCTCTCGCTAGAAGACTATCTGCAACCACAAACACGTCTTTAGAGTGCACGAAGTAATTACAACTTTCAGAAGTAGTTTCGAATTGCATATTACTGTTCTCTTGCTAGAATACTATCTGCAACCACAAACACGTCGTTAGAGTGCACGAAGTAATTACAACCTTCAGAAGTAGTTTCGAATTGCATATTACTGTTCTCTTGCTAGAAGACTATCTGCAACCACAAAAACGTCGTTAGAGTGCTCGAAGTAATTACAACTTTCAGACGCAGTTCCGAATTGCATATTACTGTTCTCTCGCTAGAATACTGTCTGCAACCACAAACACGTCTTTAGAGTGCACGAAGTAATTACAACCTTCAGACGCAGTTCCGAATTGCATATTACTGTTCTCTCGCTAGAAGACTGTCTGCAACCACAAACACGTCGTTAGAGTGCATGAAGTAATTACAACCTTTAGACGCAGTTCCGAATTGCATATTACTGTTCTCTCGCTAGAAGACCGTCTGCAACCACAAACACGTCGTTAGAGTGCTGGAAGTAATTATAACCTTCAGACGCAATTCCGAATTGCATATTGCTTTTCTCTCCCTAGAAGACCGTCTTGCAACCACAAACACGTCGTTAGAGTGTACGAAGTAATTACAACCTTCAGACGCAGTTCCGAATTGCATATTACTGTTCTCTCGCTAGAATACTGTCTGCAACCACAAACACGTCGTTAGAGTGCACGAAGTAATTACAACCTTCAGAAGTAGTTTCGAATTGCATATTACTGTTCTCTGCTAGAAGTCTACCTGCAACCACAAAAACGTCGTTACAGTGCTCGAAGTAATTACAACCTTCAGACGCAGTTCCGAATTGCATATTGCTATTCTCTCCCTAGAAGACCGTCTTGCAACCACAAACACGTCGTTAGAGTACACGAAATAATTACAACCTTCAGAAGTAGCTTCGAAATTCATATTATTGCTCTCTTGTTAGAAGACTATCTGCAACCACAAACACGTAGTTAGAGTGCACGAAGTAATTACAACCTTCAGAAGTAGTTTCGAATTGCATATTTCTCTTCTCTTGCTAGAAGACTATCTGCAACCACAAACACGTCGTTAGAGTGCACGAAATAATTACAACCTTCAGAAGCAGTTCCAAATTGCATATTGCTATTCTCTCCCTAGAAGACCGTCTGCAACCACAAATACGTAGTTAGAGTGCACGAAGTAATTACAACCTTAGACGCAGTTCCGAATTGCATATTACTGTTCTCTCGCTAGAAGACTGTCTGCAACCACGAACACGTCGTTAGATTGCACGAAATAATTACAACCTTCAGAAGCAGTTCCGAATTGCATATTACTGTTCTCTCGCTAGAAGACTGTCTGCAACCACAAACACGTCGTTAGAGTCCACGAAATAATTACAACCTTCAGAAGCAGTTCCGAATTGCATATTACTATTCTCTCGCTAGAAGACTGTCTGCAACCACAAACACGACGTTAGAGTGTACGAGATAATTACAACCTTCAGAAGCAGTTCCGAATTGCATAACTGTTCTCTCGCTAGAAGACTGTCTGCAAAAACAAACACGTCGTTAGAGTGCACGAAATAATTACAACCTTCAGAAGCAGTTCCGAATTGCATATTACTATTCTCTCGCTTGAAGACTGTCTGCAACCACAAACACGACGTTAGAGTGTACGAGATAATTACAACCTTCAGAAGCAGTTCCGAATTGCATATTACTGTTCTCTCGCTAGAAGACTGTCTGCAACCACAAACACGTCGTTAGAGTGCACGAAATAATTACAACCTTCAGACCCAGTTCTGATTTGCATATTACTGTTCTCTCGCTAGAAGACTGTCTGCAACCACAAACACATAGTTAGAGTGCACGAAGTAATTACAATCTTCACCCGCAGTAATGAATTGCATATTGCTATTCTCTCCCTAGAAGACCGTCTGCAACCACAAACACGTCGTTAGAGTGCACGAAATAAATACAACCTTCAGAAGCAGATCCGAATTGCATATTACTGTTCTCTCGCTAGAAGACTGTCTGCAACCACAAACACGTCGTTAGAGTGCACGAAATAATTACAACCTTCAGAAGTAGTTTCGAATTGCATATTACTTTTCACTTGCTAGAAGACTATCTGCAACCACAAACACGTCGTTAGAGTGCTCGAAGTAATTCTAACCTTCAGACGCAGTTCCGAATTGCATATTGCTATTCTCTCCCTAGAAGTCCGTCTTGCAACCACAAACACGTCGTTAGAGTGCACGAAATAATTACAACCTTCAGAAGTTGTTTCGAATTGCATATTACTGTTCTCTCGCTAGAAGACTGTCTGCAACCACAAACACGTCGTTAGAGTGCACCAAGTAATTACAACCTTCAGAAGCAGTTCCGAATTGCATATTACTGCTCTCTCGCTAGAAGACTGTCTGCAACTACAAACACGTCGTTAGAGTGCACGACATAATTACAACCTTCAGACGCAGTTCCGAATTGCATATTACTGTTCTCTCTCTAGAAGACTGTCTGCAACCACAAACACGTCGTTAGAGTGCACGAAGTAATTACAACCTTTAGACGCAGTTCCGAATTGCATATTACTGTTCTCCCGCTAGAAGACCGTCTTGCAACCACAAACTCGTCGTTAGAGTGCACGAAGTAATTACAACCTTCAGAAGTAGTTTCGAATTGCATATTACTGTTCTCTTGCTAAAAGACCATCTTCAACCACAAACACGTCGTTAGAGTGCACGAAGTAATTACAACCTTCAGAAGTAGTTTCGAATTGCATATTACTGTTCTCTTGCTAGAAGTCTATCTGCAACCACAAAAACGTCGTTAGAGTGCTCGAAGTAATTACAACCTTCAGACGCAGTTCCGAATTGCATATTGCTATTCTCTCCCTAGAAGACCGTCTTGCAACCACAAACACGTCGTTAGAGTGCACGAAATAATTACAACCTTCAGAAGTAGCTTCGAATTGCATATTATTTTTCTCTTGTTAGAAGACTATCTGCAACCACAAACACGTAGTTAGAGTGCACGAAGTAATTACAAACTTCAGAAGTATATTCGAATTGCATATAACTGTTCTCTTGCTAGAAGACTATCTGCATTCACAAACACGTCGTTAGAGTGCACGAAGTAATTACAACCTTCAGAAGCAGTTCCGAATTGCATATTACTGTTCTCTCGCTAGAAGACTGTCTGCAGCCACAAACACGTCGTTAGAGTGCACGAAATAACTACAACCTTCAGAAGCAGTTCCGAATTGCATATTACTATTCTCTCGCTAGAAGACTGTCAGCAACCACAAACACGTCGTTAGAGTGTACGAGATAATTAAAACCTTCAGAAGCAGCTCCGAATTGCATATTACTGTTCTCTTGCTAAAAGACCATCTTCAACCACAAACACGTCGTTAGAGTGCACGAAGTAATTACAGCCTGCAGAAGCAGTTCCGAATTGCATATTACTGTTCTCTCGCTGGAAGACTGTCTGCAACCACAAACACGTCGTTAGAGTGCACGAAGTAATTACAACCTTTAGACGCAGTTCCGAATTGCATATTACTGTTCTCCCGCTAGAAGACCGTCTTGCAACCACAAACTCGTCGTTAGAGTGCACGAAGTAATTACAACCTTCAGAAGTAGTTTCGAATTGCATATTACTGTTCTCTTGCTAAAAGACCATCTTCAACCACAAACACGTCGTTAGAGTGCACGAAGTAATTACAACCTGCAGAAGCAGTTCCGAATTGCATATTACTGTTCTCTCGCTGGAAGACTGTCTGCAACCACAAACACGTCGTTAGAGTGCACGACATAATTACAACCTTCAGAAGCAATTCCGAATTGCATATTACTGTTCTCTCGCTAGAAGACTGTCTGCAACCACAAACACGTCGTTAGAGTGCACGAAGTAATTACAACCTTCAGACCCAGTTCTGAATTGCATATTACTGTTCTCTCGCTAGAAGACTGTCTGCAACCACAATCACGTAGTTAGAGTGCACGAAGTAATTACAACCTTCAGCCGCAGTTCCGAATTGCATATTGCTATTCTCTCCCTAGAAGACCGTCTGCAACCACAAACACGTCGTTAGAGTGCACGAAATAAATACAGCCTTCAGAAGCAGATCCGAATTGCATATTACTGTTCTCTCGCTAGAATACTGTCTGCAACCACAAACACGTCTTTAGAGTGCACGAAGTAATTACAACCTTCAGACGCAGTTCCGAATTGCATATTACTGTTCTCTCGCTAGAAGACCGTCTGCAACCACAAACACGTCGTTAGAGTGCTCGAAGTAATTATAACCTTCAGACGCAGTTCCGAATTGCATATTGCTTTTCTCTCCCTAGAAGACCGTCTTGCAACCACAACCACGTCGTTAGAGTGTACGAAGTAATTACAACCTTCAGAAGTAGTTTCGAATTGCATATTACTGTTCTCTTGCTAGAAGTCTATCTGCAACCACAAAAACGTCGTTAGAGTGCTCGAAGTAATTACAACCTTCAGACGCAGTTCCGAATTGCATATTGCTATTCTCTCCCTAGAAGACCGTCTTGCAACCACAAACACGTCGTTAGAGTGCACGAAATAATTACAACCTTCAGAAGTAGCTTCGAATTGCATATTATTGTTCTCTTGTTAGAAGACTATTTGCAACCACAAACACGTAGTTAGAGTGCACGAAGTAATTACAACCTTCAGAAGTAGTTTCGAATTGCATATTACTGTTCTCTTGCTAGAAGACTATCTGCATTCACAAACACGTCGTTAGAGTGCACGAAGTAATTACAACCTTCAGAAGTAGTTTCGAATTGCATATTACTTTTCTCTTGCTAGAAGACTATCTGCAACCACAAACACGTCGTTAGAGTGCACGAAATAATTACAACCTTCAGAAGCAGTTCCAAATTGCATATTGCTATTCTCTCCCTAGAAGACCGTCTGCAACCACAAATACGTAGTTAGAGTGCACGAAGTAATTACAACCTTCAGAAGCAGTTCCGAATTGCATATTAATATTCTCTCGCTAGAAGACTGTATGCAACCACAAACACGTAGTTAGAGTGTACGAGATAATTAGACTACAACCTTCAGAAGCAGTTCCGAATTACATATTACTATTCTCTCGCTAGAAGACGGTCTGCAACCACAAACACGTCGTTAGAGTGCACGAAATTATTACAACCTTCAGAAGCAGTTCCGAATTGCATATTACTGTTCTCTCGCTGGAAGACTGTCTGCAACCACAAACACGTCGTTAGAGTGCACGACATAATTAAAACCTTCAGAAGCAGTTCTGAATTGCATATTACTGTTCTCTCGCTAGAAGACTGTCTGCAACCACAAACACGTCGTTAGAGTGTACGAGATAATTACAACCTTCAGAAGCAGTTCCGAATTGCATATTACTGTTCATTCGCTAGAAGACTGTCTGCAACCACAAACACGTCGTTAGAGTGCACGAAATAACTACAACCTTCAGAAGCATTTCCGAATTGCATATTACTGTTCTCTCGCTGGAAGACTGTCTGCAACCACAAACACGTCGTTAGAGTGCACGACATATTTACAACCTTCAGAAGCAGTTTCGAATTGCATATTACTGTTCTCTCGCTAGAAGACTGTCTGCAACCACAAACAAGTCGTTAGAGTGCACGAAGTAATTACAACCTTCAGACCCAGTTCTGAATTGCATATTACTGTTCTGTCGCTAGAAGACTGTCTGCAACCACAAACACGTAGTTAGAGTGCACGAAGTAATTACAACCTTCAGCCGCAGTTCCGAATTGCATATTGCTATTCTCTCCCTAGAAGACCGTCTTGCAACAACAAACACGTCGTTAGAGTGCACGACATAATTACAACCTTCAGAAGTTGTTTCGAATTGCATATTACTGTTCTCTCGCTAGAAGACTGTCTGCAACCACAAACACGTCGTTAGAGTGCACGAAGTAATTACAACCTTCAGAAGCAGTTCCGAATTGCATATTACTGTTCTCTCGCTAGAAGACTGTCTGCAACCACAAACACGTCGTTAGAGTGCACGACATATTTACAACCTTCAGACGCAGTTCCGAATTGCATATTACTGTTCTCTCTCTAGAAGACTGTCTGCAACCACAAACACGTCGTTAGAGTGCACAAAGTAATTACAACCTTTAGACGCAGTTCCGAATTGCATATTACTGTTCTCCCGCTAGAAGACCGTCTGCAACCACAAACACGTCGTTAAAGTGCACGAAGTAATTACAACCTTCAGACGCAGTTCCGAATTGCATATTGCTATTCTCTCCATAGAAGACCGTCTTGCAACCACAAACACGTCGTTAGAGTGCACGAAATAATTACAACCTTCAGAAGTAATTTCGAATTGCATTTTATTGTTCTCTTGTTAGAAGACTATCTGCAACCACAAACACGTAGTTAGAGTGCACGAAGTAATTACAACCTTCAGAAGTAGTTTCGAATTGCATATTACTGTTCTCGTGCTAGAAGACTATCTGCATTCACAAACACGTCGTTGGAGTGCACGAAGTAATTACAACCTTCAGTAGTAGTTTCGAATTGCATATTACTCTTCTCTCGCTAGAAGACTGTCTGCAACCACAAACACGTCGTTACAGTGCACGAAATAATTACAACCTTCAGACGCAGTTCCGAATTGCATATTACTGTTCTCTCTCTAGAAGACTGTCTGCAACCACAAACACGTCGTTAAAGTGCACGAAGTAATTACAACCTTCAGAAGTAGTTTCGAATTGCATATTACTGTTCTCTTGCTAGAAGACTATCTGCAACCACAAACACGTCGTTAGAGTGCTCGAAGTAATTATTACCTTCAGACGCAGTTCCAAATTGCATATTGCTCTTCTCTCCCTAGAAGACCGTCTTGCAACCACAAACACGTCGTTAGAGTGCACGAAGTAATTACAACCTTCAGACGCAGTTCCGAATTGCATATTGCTATTCTCTCCCTAGAAGACCGTCTTTTGCAACCACAAACACGTCGTTAGGGTGCACGAAATAATTACAACCTTCAGAAGTAGCTTCGAATTGCATATTATTGTTCTCTTGTTAGAAGACTATCTGCAACTACAAACACGTAGTTAGAGTGCACGAAGTAATTACAACCTTCAGAAGCAGTTCCAAATTGCATAGTGCTATTCTCTCCCTAGAAGATCGTCTGCAACCACGAACACGTCGTTAGAGTGCACGAAATAATTACAACCTTCAGAAGCAGTTCCGAATTGCATATTACTGATCTCTCGCTGGAAGACTGTCTGCAACCACAAACACGTCGTTAGAGTGCACGACATATTTACAACCTTCAGAAGCAGTTTCGAATTGCATATTACTGTTCTCTCGCTAGAAGACTGTCTGCAACCACAAACACGTCGTTAGAGTGCACGAAGTAATTACAACCTTCAGACCCAGTTCTGAATTGCATATTACTGTTCTCTCGCTAGAAGACTGTCTGCAACCACAAACACGTAGTTAGAGTGCACGAAGTAATTACAACCTTCAGCCGCAGTTCCGAATTGCATATTGCTATTCTCTCCCTAGAAGACCGTCTGCAACCACAAACACGTAGTTAGAGTGCACGAAATAAATACAACCTTCAGAAGCAGATCCGAATTGCATATTACTGTTCTCTCGCTAGAAGACTGTCTGCAACCACAAACACGTCGTTAGAGTGCACGAAATAATTACAACCTTCAGAAGTAGTTTCGAATTGCATATTACTCTTCTCTCGCTAGAAGACTGTCTGCAACCACATACACGTCGTTACAGTGCACGAAATAATTACAACCTTCAGAAGCAGTTCCGAATTGCATATTACTGTTCTCTCTCTAGAAGACTGTCTGCAACCACAAACACGTCGTTAAAGTGCACGAAGTAATTACAACCTTCAGAAGTAGTTTCGAATTGCATATTACTGTTCTCTTGCTAGAAGACTATCTGCAACCACAAACACGTCGTTAGAGTGCTCGAAGTAATTATAACCTTCAGACGCAGTTCCAAATTGCATATTGCTTTTCTCTCCCTAGAAGACCGTCTTGCAACCACAAACACGTCGTTATAGTGCACGAAGTAATTACAACCTTCAGACGCAGTTCCGAATTGCATATTGCTATTCTCTCCCTAGAAGACCGTCTTACAACCACAAACACGTCGTTAGGGTGCACGAAATAATTACAACCTTCAGAAGTAGCTTCGAATTGCATATTATTGTTCTCTTATTAGAAGACTATCTGCAACTACAAACACGTAGTTAGAGTGCACGAAGTAATTACAACCTTCAGAAGCAGTTCCAAATTGCATATTGCTGTTCTCTATCTAGAAGATCGTCTGCAACCACGAAAACGTCGTTAGAGTGCACGAAATAATTACAACCTTCAGAAGCAGTTCCGAATTGCATATTACTGTTCTCTCGCTAGAAGACTGTCTGCAACCACAAACACGTCGTTAGAGTGCACGAAATAATTACAACCTTCAGAAGCAGTTCCGAATTGCATATTACTATTCTCTCGCTAGAAGACTGTCTGCAACCACAAACACGTAGTTAGAGTGCTCGAAGTAATTACAAACTTCAGACGCAGTTCCGAATTGCATATTACTATTCTCTCCCTAGAAGACCGTCTTGCAACCACAAACACGTCGTTAGAGTGCACGAAATAATTACAACCTTCAGAAGTAGTTTTGAATTGCATATTACTGTTCTCTTGCTAGAAGACTATCTGCAACCACAAACACGTCGTTAGAGTGCACGAAGTAATTACAACCTTCAGAAGTAGTTTCGAATTGCATATTACTGTTCTCTTGCTAGAAGACTATCTGCAACCACAAAAACGTCGTTAGAGTGCTCGAAGTAATTACAACCTTCAGACGCAGTTCCGAATTGCATATTGCTATTCTCTCCCTGGAAGACCGTCTTGCAACCACAAACACGTCGTTAGGGTGCACGAAATAATTACAACCTTCAGAAGTAGCTTCGAATTGCATATTATTGTTCTCTTGTTAGAAGACTATCTGCAACTACAAACACGTAGTTAGAGTGCACGAAGTAATTACAACCTTCAGAAGCAGTTCCAAATTGCATATTGCTATTCTCTCCCTAGAAGATCGTCTGCAACCACGAACACGTCGTTAGAGTGCACGAAATAATTACAACCTTCAGAAGCAGTTCCGAATTGCATATTACTGATCTCTCGCTGGAAGACTGTCTGCAACCACAAACACGTCGTTAGAGTGCACGACATATTTACAACCTTCAGAAGCAGTTTCGAATTGCATATTACTGTTCTCTCGCTAGAAGACTGTCTGCAACCACAAACACGTCGTTAGAGTGCACGAAGTAATTACAACCTTCAGACCCAGTTCTGAATTGCATATTACTGTTCTCTCGCTAGAAGACTGTCTGCAACCACAAACACGTAGTTAGAGTGCACGAAGTAATTACAACCTTCAGCCGCAGTTCCGAATTGCATATTGCTATTCTCTCCCTAGAAGACCGTCTGCAACCACAAACACGTAGTTAGAGTGCACGAAATAAATACAACCTTCAGAAGCAGATCCGAATTGCATATTACTGTTCTCTCGCTAGAAGACTGTCTGCAACCACAAACACGTCGTTAGAGTGCACGAAATAATTACAACCTTCAGAAGTAGTTTCGAATTGCATATTACTTTTCACTTGCTGGAAGACTATCTGCAACCACAAACACGTCGTTAGAGTGCTCGAAGTAATTACAACCTTCAGACGCAGTTCCGAATTGCATATTACTGTTCTCTCGCTAGAAGACTGTCTGCAACCACAAACACGTCGTTAGAGTGCACGAAATAATTACAACCTTCAGAAGTAGTTTCGAATTGCATATTACTTTTCACTTGCTGGAAGACTATCTGCAACCACAAACACGTCGTTAGAGTGCTCGAAGTAATTACAACCTTCAGACGCAGTTCCGAATTGCATATTGCTATTCTCTCCCTAGAAGACCGTCTTGCAACCACAAACACGTCGTTAGAGTGCACGAAGTAATTACAACCTTCAGAAGCAGTTCCGAATTGCATATTACTGTTCTCTCGCTAGAAGACTGTCTGCAACCACAAATACGTCGTTAGAGTGCACGACATAATTACAACCTTCAGACGCAGTTCCGAATTGCATATTACTGTTCTCTCTCTAGAAGACTGTCTGCAACCACAAACACGTCGTTAGAGTGCACAAAGTAATTACAACCTTTAGACGCAGTTCCGAATTGCATATTACTGTTCTCCCGCTAGAAGACCGTCTGCAACCACAAACACGTCGTTAAAGTGCACGAAGTAATTACAACCTTCAGACGCATTTCCGAATTGCATATTGCTATTCTCTCCCTAGAAGACCGTCTTGCAACCACAAACACGTCGTTAGAGTGCACGAAATAATTACAACCTTCAGAAGTAATTTCGAATTGCATTTTATTGTTCTCTTGTTAGAAGACTATCTGCAACCACAAACACGTAGTTAGAGTGCAGGAAGTAATTACAACCTTCAGAAGTAGTTTCGAATTGCATATTACTCTTCTCTCGCTAGAAGACTGTCTGCAACCACATACACGTCGTTACAGTGCACGAAATAATTACAACCTTCAGAAGCAGTTCCGAATTGCATATTACTGTTCTCTCTCTAGAAGACTGTCTGCAACCACAAACACGTCGTTAAAGTGCACGAAGTAATTACAACCTTCAGAAGTAGTTTCGAATTGCATATTACTGTTCTCTTGCTAGAAGACTATCTGCAACCACAAACACGTCGTTAGAGTGCTCGAAGTAATTATAACCTTCAGACGCAGTTCCAAATTGCATATTGCTTTTCTCTCCCTAGAAGACCGTCTTGCAACCACAAACATGTCGTTATAGTGCACGAAGTAATTACAACCTTCAGACGCAGTTCCGAATTGCATATTGCTATTCTCTCCCTAGAAGACCGTCTTACAACCACAAATACGTCGTTAGGGTGCACGAAATAATTACAACCTTCAGAAGTAGCTTCGAATTGCATATTATTGTTCTCTTATTAGAAGACTATCTGCAACTACAAACACGTAGTTAGAGTGCACGAAGTAATTACAACCTTCAGAAGCAGTTCCAAATTGCATATTGCTGTTCTCTCCCTAGAAGATCGTCTGCAACCACGAAAACGTCGTTAGAGTGCACGAAATAATTACAACCTTCAGAAGCAGTTCCGAATTGCATATTACTGTTCTCTCGCTAGAAGACTGTCTGCAACCACAAACACGTCGTTAGAGTGCACGAAATAATTACAACCTTCAGAAGCAGTTCCGAATTGCATATTACTATTCTCTCGCTAGAAGACTGTCTGCAACCACAAACACGTAGTTAGAGTGCTCGAAGTAATTACAAACTTCAGACGCAGATCCGAATTGCATATTACTATTCTCTCCCTAGAAGACCGTCTTGCAACCACAAACACGTCGTTAGAGTGCACGAAATAATTACAACCTTCAGAAGTAGTTTTGAATTGCATATTACTGTTCTCTTGCTAGAAGACTATCTGCAACCACAAACACGCCGTTAGAGTGCACGAAGTAATTACAACCTTCAGAAGTAGTTTCGAATTGCATATTACTGTTCTCTTGCTAGAAGACTATCTGCAACCACAAAAACGTCGTTAGAGTGCTCGAAGTAATTACAACCTTCAGACGCAGTTCCGAATTGCATATTGCTATTCTCTCCCTGGAAGACCGTCTTGCAACCACAAACACGTCGTTAGGGTGCACGAAATAATTACAACCTTCAGAAGTAGCTTCGAATTGCATATTATTGTTCTCTTGTTAGAAGACTATCTGCAACTACAAACACGTAGTTAGAGTGCACGAAGTAATTACAACCTTCAGAAGCATTTCCAAATTGCATATTGCTATTCTCTCCATAGAAGATCGTCTGCAACCACGAACACGTCGTTAGAGTGCACGAAATAATTACAACCTTCAGAAGCAGATCCGAATTGCATATTACTGTTCTCTCGCTAGAAGACTGTCTGCAACCACAAACACGTCGTTAGAGTGCACGAAATAATTACAACCTTCAGAAGTAGTTTCGAATTGCATATTACTGTTCTCTTGCTAGAAGACTATCTGCAACCACAATCACGTCGTTAGAGTGCACGAAGTAATTACAACCTTCAGAAGTAGTTTCGGATTGCATATTACTGTACTCTTGCTAGAAGACTATCTGCAACCACAAACACGTCGTTAGAGTGCACGAAGTAATTACAAACTTCAGACGCAGTTCCGAATTGCATATTACTATTCTCTCCCTAGAAGACCGTCTTGCAACCACAAACACGTCGTTAGAGTGCACGAAATAATTACAACCTTCAGAAGTTGTTTCGAATTGCATATTACTGTTCTCTCGCTAGAAGACTGTCTGCAACCACAAACACGTCGTTAGAGTGCACGAAGTAATTACAACCTTCAGAAGCAGTTCCGAATTGCATATTACTATTCTCTTGCTAGAACACTGTCTGCAACCACAAAGACGTCGTTAGAGTGCACGAAATAATTACAACCTTCAGACGCAGTTCCGAATTGCATATTACTATTCTCTCCCTAGAAGACCGTCTGCAACCACAAACACGTCGTTAGAGTGCACAAAGTAGTTACAACCTTCAGACGCAGTTCCGAATAGCATATTTCTGTTCTCTCGCTAGAAGACTATCTGCAACCACAAACACGTCGTTAGAGTGCACGAAGTAATTACAAACTTTAGTCGCAGTTCCGAATTGCATATTACTGTTCTCCATCTACAAGACTGTCTGCAACCACAAACACGTCGTTAGAGTGCACGAAATAATTACAACCTTCAGACGCAGTTCCGAATTGCATATTACTGTTCTCTCGCTAGAAGACTGTCTGCAACCAAGAACACGTTGTTAGAGTGCACGAAGTAATTACAACCTTCAGAAGCAGTTCCGAATTGCATATTACTGTTCTCATCGCTAGAAGACTGTCTGCAACCACAAACACGTCGTTACAGTGCACGAAATAATTACAACCTTCAGACGCAGTTCCGAATTGCATATTACTGTTCTCTCTCTAGAAGACTGTCTGCAACCACAAACACGTCGTTAGAGTGCACGAAGTATTTACAACCTTTAGACGCAGTTCCGAATTGCATATTACTGTTCTCTCGCTAGAAGACCTTCTGCAACCACAAACACGTCGTTAAAGTGCACGAAGTAATTACAACCTTCAGAAGTAGTTTCAAATTGCATATTACTGTTCTCTTGCTAGAAGACTGTCTGCAACCACAAACACGTCGTTAGAGTGCACGAAGTAATTACAACCTTCAGAAGTAGTTTCGAATTGCATATTACTGTTCTCTTGCTAGAAGACTATCTGCAACCACAAACACGTCGTTAGAGTGCTCGAAGTAATTATAACCTTCAGACGCAGTTCCGAATTGCATATTGCTTTTCTCTCCCTAGAAGACCGTCTTGCAACCACAAACACGTCGTTAGAGTGCACGAAGTAATTACAACCTTCAGAAGTAGTTTCGAATTGTATTTTACTGTTCTCTTGCTAGAAGACTATCTGCAACCACAAACACGTCGTTAGAGTGCACTAAGTAATTACAACCTTCAGAAGTAGTTTCGAATTGCATATTGCTATTCTCTCCCTAGAAGACTGTCTGCAACCACATACACGTCGTTAGAGTGCACGAAGTAATTACAACCTTTAGACGCAGTTCCGAATTGCATATTACTGTTCTCTCGCTAGAAGACCGTCTGCAACCACGAACACGTCGTTAAAGTGCACGAAGTAATTACAACCTTCAGAAGTAGTTTCGAATTGCATATTACTGTTCTCTTGCTAGAAGACTGTCTGCAACCACAAACACGTCGTTAGAGTGCACGAAATAATTACAACCTTCAGAAGTAGTTTCGAATTGCATATTACTGTTCTCTTGCTAGAAGACTATCTGCAACCACAAACACGTCGTTAGAGTGCTCGAAATAATTATAACCTTCAGACGCAGTTCCGAATTGCATATTGCTTTTCTCTCCCTAGATGACCGTCTTGCAACCACAAACACGTCGTTAGAGTGCACGAAGTAATTACAACCTTCAGAAGTAGTTTCGAATTGCATATTACTGTTCTCTTGCTAGAAGACTATCTGCAACCACAAACACGTCGTTAGAGTGCACGAAGTAATTACAAACTTCAGAAGCAGTTCCAAATTGCATATTGCTATTCTCTCCCTAGAAGATCGTCTGCAACCACGAACACGTCCTTAGAGTGCACGAAATAATTACAAACTTCAGAAGCAGTTCCGAATTGCATATTACTGTTCTCTCGCTAGAAGACTGTCTGCAACCACAAACACGTCGTTAGAGTGCACGAAATAATTACAACCTTCAGAAGCAGTTCCGAATTGCATATTACTGTTCTCTCGCTAGAAGACTGTCTGCAGCTACAAACACGTCGTTAGAGTGCACGAAATAATTACAACCTTCAGAAGCAATTCCGAATTGCATATTACTGTTCTCTCGCTAGAAGACTGTCTGCAACCACAAACACGTCGTTAGAGTGCACGACATAATTACAACCTTCAGAAGCAGTACCGAATTGCATATTACTGTTCTCTCGCTAGAAGACTGTCTGCAACCACAAACACGTCGTTAGAGTGCACGAAGTAATTACAACCTTCAGACCCAGTTCTGAATTGCATATTACTGTTCTCTCGCTAGAAGACTGTCTGCAACCACAAACACGTAATTAGAGTGCACGAAGTAATTACAACCTTCAGACGCAGTTCCGAATTGCATATTGCTATTCTCTCCCTAGAAGACCGTCTGCAACCACAAACACTTCGTTAGAGTGCACGAAATAATTACAACCTTCAGAAGCAGATCCGAATTGCATATTACTGTTCTCTCGCTAGAAGACTGTCTGCAACCACAAACACGTCGTTAGAGTGCACGAAATAATTACAACCTTCAGAAGTAGTTTCGAATTGCATATTACTGTTCTCTTGCTAGAAGACTATCTGCAACCACAAACACGTCGTTAGAGTGCACGAAGTAATTACAACCTTCAGAAGTTGTTTCGAATTGCATATTACTGTTCTCTTGCTAGAAGACTATCTACAACCACAAACACGTCGTTAGAGTGCACGAAGTAATTACAACCTTCAGAAGCAGTTCCGAATTGCATATTACTATTCTCTTGCTAGAAGACTGTCTGCAACCACAAAGACGTCGTTAGAGTGCACGAAATAATTACAACCTTCAGACGCAGTTGCGAATAGCATATTACTGTTCTCTCGCTAGAAGATTATCTGCAACCACAAACACGTCGTTAGAGTGCACGAAGTAATTACAACCTTCAGAAGCAGTTCCGAATTGCATATTACTATTCTCTCGCTAGAAGACTATCTGCAACCACAAACACGTAGTTAGAGTGCACGAAGTAATTACAACCTTCAGCCGCAGTTCCGAATTGCATATTGCTATTCTCTCCCTAGAAGACCGTCTGCAACCACAAACACGTCGTTAGAGTGCACGAATTAATTACAACCTTCAGAAGTAGTTTCGAATTGCATATTACTGTTCTCTTTCTAGAAGACTATCTGCAACCACAAACACGTCGTTAGAGTGCACGAAGTAATTTCAACCTTCAGAAGTAGTTTCGAATTGCATATTACTGTTCTCTTGCTAGAAGACTATCTGGAACCACAAACACATCGTTAGAGTGCTCGAAGTAATTACAACCTTCAGACGCAGTTCCGAATTGCAAATTGCTATTTTCTCCCTAGAAGACCGTCTTGCAACCACAAACACGTTGTTAGAGTGCACGAAGTAATTACAACCTTCAGAATCAGTTCCGAATTGCATATTACTATTCTCTCGCTAGAAGACTGTCTGCAACCACAAACACGTCGTTAGAGTGCACAAAATAATTACAACCTTCAGACGCAGTTCCGAATAGCATATTACCGTTCTCTCGCTAGAAGACTATCTGCAACCACAAACACGTCGTTAGAGTGCACGAAGTAATTACAACCTTCAGAAGCAGTTCCGAATTGCATATTACTATTCTCTCGCTAGAAGACTATCTGCAACCACAAACACGTCGTTAGAGTGCACGAAGTAATTACAACCTTCAGAAGCAGTTCCGTATTGCATATTACTATTCTCTCGCTAGAAGACTATCTGCAACCACAAACACGTCGTTAGAGTGCACGAAGTAATTACAACCTTCAGAAGTAGTTTCGAATTGCATATTACTGTTCTCTTGCTAGAAGACTATCTGCAACCACAGACACGTCGTTAGAGTGCACGAATTAATTACAACCTTCAGAAGTAGTTTCGAATTGCATATTACTGTTCTCTTTCTAGAAGACTATCTGCAACCACAAACACGTCGTTAGAGTGCACGAAGTAATTACAACCTTCAGAAGTAGTTTCGAATTGCATATTACTGTTCTCTTGCTAGAAGACTATCTGCAACAACAAACACGTCGTTAGAGTGCACGAAGTAATTACAACCTTCAGAAGTATTTTCGAATTGCATATTACTGTTCTCTCGCTAGAAGACTGTCTGCAACCACAAACACGTCGTTAGAGTGCACGAAGTAATTACAACCTTCAGAAGCAGTTCCGAATTGCATATTACTATTCTCTTGCTAGAAGACTGTCTGCAACCACAAAGACGTCGTTAAAGTGCACGAAATAATTACAACCTTCAGACGCAATTCCGAATTCCATATTGCTATTCTCTCCCTAGAAGACCGTCTGCAACCACAAACACGTCGTTAGAGTGCACGAAATAATTACAACCTTCAGACGCAGTTCCGAATTGCGTATTTCTGTTCTCTCGCTAGAAGACTGTCTGCAACCACAAACACGTTGTTAGAGTGCACGAAGTAATTACAACCTTCAGAAGCAGTTCCGAATTGCATATTACTATTCTCTCGCTAGAAGACTGTCTGCAACCACAAACACGTCGTTAGAGTGCACGAAGTAATTACAACCTTCAGACGCAGTTCCGAATTGCTTTTTCAGGATGACATAATTAGACTGATAGAACATCCAGTGGAAAAGACATTCAATGTCTCCTATAATTGCTACTTAAAACATATATCATATGTGGACTTGAAGTCTACTATTTTTATAATTGTTATATAATCTTATTTTCACAATATTTATTAAAAAATCTAACTTTTAAAAGACAGATTACCAACACTTCATGCAATATGCGTGCATATATTTGTAATTACTTTATTGAAGGTACTTGGGAATCTCTCTACAGAAGATATGAATATGTTCCTTATATGTCTACTTACAAGTTACAGAATGTCTGTACCTCTCATGTTACACACTTTATGTACCTCTCAAGTTACAGAATGTCTGTATGTATCAAGTTACAGAAAGAATGTACCTCTCAAGTTACAGGATGTATGTAAATATCAAAACACAGAATGTCTCTACCTCTCATTGTACAGACTGTATGTACCTCTCAAGTTACAGAATGTTTGTACCTCTCAAGTTACAGAATGTCTGTATCTCTCAAGTTACAGAATGTCTGTACCTCTCATTTTACAGACTGTATGTACCTCTCAAGTTACAGAATGCCTGTATCTATCAAGTTACAGAATGAATGTACCTCTCAAGTTACAGAATACCTGTACCTCTCATTTTACAGACTGTATGTACTCTCAAGTTACAGAATGTCTGTATCTATCAAGTTACAAAATGAATGTACCTCTCAAGTTACAGAATGTATGTAAATATCAAAATACAGAATGTCTCTACCTTTCATGTTACAGAATGTATGCACCTCTCAAGTTACAGGATGTATTTACTTCTCAAGTTACAGAGTATCTGTACCTCTCAAGTTACAGGATTTCTGCACCTATCAAGTTACACAATGTGTAACGAAGTTATGGAAATAAGGGAAACAGTGGTTAATTTTAACAATACAATTTATTTAAATTCGAGATTTTTTTAAAATTAAACATACTTTTTGCAATCATGAAAAAACTTTATTAGTCTAAATAGAGCTAACAATGATCTGGGTAAGGGTCTTGCACGCAATGTTTTACTTGTGGAAATTACCAAACGAAGTATTTCCTGAAATTTACTATAATACTAAGTTCTATATAATAATTAGTTATATCCTCAAGTTACTCCAGTTATAAAGTAAATAAATACGATTTGCCTCAACGCTATATAAATATGAGTAACTTTGATTTTCCTTTAATGTCAAGCGCCGTTCAGATGAAACAATTTCAGTATAGATTACATCACAATTTGTTGTCACGGAAGTACTATATTTCTTATAGCTGTACTACTTTTTTTATTTTTAACGTGTAAACTTACTAAAATTGCTTTACACTTTTTTCGTGTAGTAGGATAGATTAGTAGGATAGACAAAATATTTTCTGAGTATTTCCAAAATCAAAATATGACGTCAGTGGTACAAATGGTTCAAAGGTTATGTTTACATCTTTTTTTGGATCAAATCCCGTACATTCAGAAATAATTTATATTTGATTAAATTATGTCGTAAAGCATTATTTCATTCAACCGATATTTTTATTACTCATAGATTATGTTACGTTTTGTAACGGACTTTAAAATTAAGTTAAATGTTTAAATGCCTAAGGATAAATATATTATTTCTCAAATTATATTAAAGTTAAATATATTTGTCCAAAATATTGACTTTTTAATGCCGTAACTTTTGTTATTAGTTAAGTTGATTTGTTAGATTATAGATAAAATTAAAAGTAAAATCTTATAATTATGAAAGGTTCGGACAGTCATAAACTAATTAAAGTTCAAACAGTCAAAAAACTAATGTAAAACTGATTACTTATGTGAAGTTGTAAATTTAAATTTAAATCCGTGAAATTACGAATTTTGATTCTGGTGTAACGTAGGCTACCCACGTTTCATCACCTGTAACGATATGGCTTAAAAAATCATCGCCCTCGTTACGGTAACGCTCGAGAAAGCTCAATGCACTGCCCAATCGTTTGGTTTTGTGCTGATCAGTCAACATTTTCGGTACCCACCGTGAACACAGTTTCCGATAATTTAAACGTTCAGACACAATTTCGTAGAGAACACTTCTTGATACAGCAGGAAATGTTACAGCTAAGGACGAAATTGTGAACCGTCTGTTCTCTTTCACTTTACAGTCCACTTTTTGAATGAGATCATCGGTAATGACTGAAGGTCGCCCACTTCGTTCCTCATCATGAACGTTTGTGCGGCCATCTTTGAAGGCCCTAACCCATTTCCGCACCATTCCTTCACTCATAATGTTTTCACCATAAACTTCACTGATTTCACGTTGAATGTCAATTGCTTTTAAGCCTTTAGCACAGAGAAAACGAATCACACCACGCACTTCACAGTCGGCGGGATTCTCGATTGTCTGCGGCATTTTAAAATCACGTAAACAAACTAAGACTCGATCAAACGGCGTCACAATGGCGTCTGTAGCTTCCCAACAGATGTAGCTACACTGCGCGCATGCGCTAAACGCCGACCGCAGAGCTGCGGCGGGGAAATTTAGAAACGGTACTTACTTTAAAAACATGCCTCGTATATTAATAAATAAGGTCGTTTTACTTACTGTATTGTGTTGGTTTTATAACGCACTGAAATATGCAATAAATATCTAAGGGGAATTCAAGTATTAAAGACGTTTTGCAAGGTTATGTTACGCTTTTATTGACTTTTTAACCTTATTCGATTTTAACTTTATTTCTTTGCACAAGGCGTTTTCACATTAGCCAGTGTACGTGACACATACCTGGTGTATACATAAATATATGTTTATATACAACTGTGGTTCTCCGTACATTACCTATTCATCATATTTTCCATCCGTGAAGTAATACGCATCAACACACACACACACACACACACATATATATATATATATATATATATATATATATATATATATATGTGTGTATATATATATAGTTTGCCTATGTATCCGCGGTTGATATTCTAACGTTCGTAAACCGTAAACAGCCATCTCTGAGTCAGTTTGTTTTTTATTTATACAGTACCGCATTGTTTACATACAGCAGCCTCTAGCATGTCCTTGTTGATCGAGTCATTGGCAGGCTTACTGCTTCCCTCTGAAATCTTTTCAGTCTGCTTCTCGCGGTTACATTAGCCTATTCGCTGCACTCGTTCGTGTTAGTAATACAGTATTTGCGTAATTAACTCGTAAATATTCTTCTGTTCAGCAATAATGGCCACGAAGCGTATCCGTAGTGAAGCGTCTAATAGTGCTAAGTCAAAGAGAAGCCGAAGTGTTCTTTTATTAAGTGAAAAGGTGACAATTTTTAATATGATTGACGTTGAAAGGAAATCGTCCGCATGCATTGCGAGATGTTATAACAAAAACGAATCGTCTATTCGGGAAATTTTCAAAAACTGTAACAAAATTCGTTCTAGTTTTTTTTATTTCACGGGAAAAGTGCAAAGGTCGCTGCTACAGTGCGTGATAATACTTTAGTGAAACTGGAAAAGACCTTGAATATTTGAGTGGAAGATATGAACAGGAAAACGATACCTGTTGACGGAAATGTGTTACAAGAAAAAGCATTGTGTTTATATGAAGGTTTTATGGAAAACTATGGTACAGAAAAGCAGAGCATTCAGTTTACAGCAAGCCGAGGGTGGTTGCATAGGTTTCGGACAGATACAATTTTAAAAACATTAAAATTGTAGGAAAAGAAGCATCTGTTGATGAGGAAGCTGCAACCGTGTTTACGACCAAGTTTATGAAAATTATTGAGGATGGGGAATACGAACATAGGCAGGTTTTCAATTGCGATAAGAAGGGGCTTTATCGGAAGAAGCTGCCCAATAGGGCCTTCATTCATAAAAAGACAAAACAAGCTCCTGGTTTCTAAGCACGGAAGGATCGACTAACTCTGTTACTATGTGGAAATACAGCTGAACATATGATCAAAGCTGGTGGTATTTACTGAATGGAAAATCCTGGTCCTTTAAAAAATACAAGTTTTCCTCCTGTTTTCTGGCAGCATAACCACAAGGCGAAAATTACGACAGTATTGTTTACTGAATGATTTCGCAGATGTTTTATCCCTGAAATGGAAAAGTATTTAGAGAAGGAGGGGCTATCATTCCGAGTTTTATTAATAATAGACCATGTTTGAGGCTATCCTCAGGCCCTCTCCACTGAGAATGAAAATGTTCAAGTAGTGTTTATGCCACCTAACACTACTGCTATACTACAGCCGCTTGATCAGGGAGTCATTAGATGCGTCAAGGCCTCATTCACGCGCCAAGTGTTTGAAATGATTAAGTTAGCCATCGATTCAGACCCAGATCTTGACGTGATGCAATGCTGGAGATTGTTTAACATCGCTAATACGATAACTTACATTAAAGCAGCGTTTGATGAACTGAAACCAGAATTGGTCAGAGCCTGATACAAGTGTGGAAAGAATTGATCGAGATGCTAGAGCAATCATTCAAGCCATAAGATATGTTGGCGGTGAGGATTCTTATATTTAAATGTTGCAGACGATGATTTACAAGAATTAATTACGTCACATTACGAGGAAGACAATGATTAGGAAGAAGAAGAAATTGATTTAAAAGAAACTGAATGGACATTGGAAAGATTTGGAGAAGTTTTCCGGATGGTACAAGGTTTGAAAGAAATAATAATGGATTACGACCCACTTTCGGAACGTGGCATTAAAGTTACCAGAATTATTACGGATGCCATGTAGCCTCTTCAGCAAGTCTTCAGCGAAATAAAATGAAAAAAAACCCTTATCGCAATGTTTTCTCAAGTAGACAAAAAAGTGCCAATTATCGATTCATCTGTCCCATCAACATTGTCAGCGTCACTAAACGTTTTTTCGAACACCGAGTCTTCTCCACTTTCAGATGACGATGTTTTAGATAAAAAATTCTTTTTCTTAACTTAAACTTAGAACTTCTTTTCATACATAATAAGTTTTCTTAAAGTGTAAATTGTGAAGTGTACTATTCGCACATACTCTCTGTACAAATATATTAAATAAGTTTACAAAGTCAAATAATTGCATCGAGTTTGATAACAAACGTTTGTTGTTAGTAGCTACAAAGAGAATAGAGTTCTGCACACTATGTCATGGTAAGTACAAACAGTCCACAATCGGGCTATTGTACATAACATTATTTGCGGACGATACTGTAATATTTTAAAGATTGTACGGTGCACTGTGTAAATGCACTACTGTATAATGTAAATGTCTGTAGCTATAGTATTTGCGTGTTAACGTGGATAACTTACTTTATCTATGTTATCCGCGGTTTCACGTAACCGCGGTTATATATATATAGGGAGAGAGAGAGAGAATTTATATAAGAAATCTGTTTCATCTAGAGTAAGACAATTACGTATCCATGTACAAATTAAAATTTGTATTTTATAATTACAACGTTGTTGAAGCAATTACAAAATATAATTAGAGTGCGCCAACATCTGTGCCTTCAAGGAAACATATGTTTATTATAGCAGGTAGGAATCTGACTGGAAGAGTAATTTATCTGCGGAACACACTTACCGCAAGTACTTACATGCAAGCGCACGTAGTCTATATGCTCAATCTGTCTTGTTTTCATTCAGATGCTGCCACCCTACAGGAAGTTACACTGAAGAGACTGCTGCCAGATAGTGTACTTTAATAGAATCAAGGAATAACCGCAACTTGCAATGTGATACGAGATTATGTATTTGTGTTTGTTGATAAAATATTATTGTTATATTCATTATAAGGTTTAAATTTAATTTATGAAATAATTTTAAAAATTGTTGACAATTGGAAATGACGTATTTTTTTATATAATTACATATTTTTGTTAAAATAGTAAATGTAATACTATATTTTAAATAATTGGAGAGTTGAACCAAATTTTTGCTTTTGACCTTAAAGATAGTTTATTCATTCGCACTGTCATTTAAGCAGGCCCAAGCTTAGCTCAAAGTTGATGGCGACGAGTATTTCAATCCCAGATGTAATAATCCACAGTCATGGGTAATCAGGTAGATAAATAATGGCATCATACAAAAATATTACAATATATTTTTTTAATATTTACAAAAACAATACGAACTACTCAAAATTATGGGCAAAACGTTTAAAAGATGATGTATATATATATATATATATATATATATATATATATATATATATATATATATATATATATATATATATATATATATTGCAATAAATTATATTTAAAATCTAAAGAAAACTGATTATCATGTTGTACCACTCTACTAGGCCATTCTATTAGGTTAGACCATTCCCCCTTTGGAAGGGAATTTAGGGTACTAGGCTTTTAAAATGGAAGTTGTAAATTTCTAGGCACCAGACTGGGGTTCTCAATTGTCACCAATGGAGGAACAGATCCATGAAGCCAGACGTTCAGATTTAAATCAGTTAAGAGCAAGTATTTTACAATCTTGTAAATTAATTATTATAAACACTTTTTAATAAACTAAAATACGAAATAAAGGCATGTAATTTAAATTTTGCTGAAACAATGACTTCACTTTCCCTTTTTAAAGGCTTAAATTTGTACAAGAAGATATTAATTGATATACAATATTAATGATGTAATGAATAATTTCAGTAGGTTAATGAACAATAAAGTCAAATAATGCACAGCCAGAGAAAAGTAGGTTTTGACTGTAGAACTAGACACTATTAGGTAACCAAAATTTCAGACACGTTATATTAAAGTAAATAAAGGCTACAAATCTTGAGTATTCAAAAGATTACAAAATGAGAACAATTTTTCATAAAATACTGTTAAAACAGTTTATAACTTTAATAAAAATTTGAATAATTATAAATATTATTCAAAGGTTTCCAGTGCAAAGTTTACATTGTTAAACACAGCCCAATTAAAACATTTTGTTATTTTATTGTTGTTAGTGTTATATTGACACCTGCTTGAATAATTAATCTTAGATGAAAATGGAATTAAATCGTGAACACTTTCGTGCAATAATTTTTCATAACTTTCGACTTGGCCTGACAAAAGAGTGCACAGATGAACCTAATTTTTATATGGTATTGAAGCGCCTTCTTTCAGCACAGTAAAAACTGGTTTAACGAATTCAATCGTGGCTGACGATCACTCCAGGACGAACCCCGTGAAGGACGTCCAACATCGGTTGTTGTGCCAGAAAACATCGATAATCTGCATAAGCTGATAACGCCATGTGACACATCGTGAGATTGAGGCATCTTTAGGCATTCGTATGACAAGCATAAAAGATTTTGCATGAACATTTGCACGTGAAAAAGGTTTGTTTGCGTTGTACACCGCATAACCTGACAAACTCTCAAAAGGAGGCTCGTGCTGATTCGTGAAAGAAAACGTTGAATAAATTCGCTCAAGGTGCGTCAAAAGCAGTTTATAATATCTGCACAGGTAACAAATCATGGATATACTCATAAGATCCTGAAACAAAACAGCAATCTACCGTATGGGTCTTTCAAGACGAGCCAAATCAAACTAAAATTGTTCGTGGAAGAAGTACATCAAAGCAAATGGTTGCCTGTTTCTTCGGCATCGGCCATGTGGCGGTTGTGCCATTAGAGCAACATATGGAATGGTACACTACTATTTGTTTGCCAGAAGTCTTTGAGAAACTTCGGGAAAAGTCAAACGCATCATCCTTCATCATGACAATGCGAGCTGCTAAAGATCGGCGTAAACAATGGAGCTTTTAACAGGGCAAAACTTTGAATTGATGGGTCATCCACCGTACAGCCCTGACTTGGGATTTAATGACTTTTTTTTGTTCCCGAACATCAAGAAAAAACTACGTGGGCAACAGTTTTCTATACTTGAAGAAGCAGTTGTTGCATTCAAAGCCCATGTTTTAGAAGTACCTAAGTCGGAGAGGGAAAAGTGCTTTGAAAATTGGCTCCAACGTATGCACAAGTGTATAAACACTCATGGATAACATTTTGGAAACAATAAAACCTATTTTGTCCTTGAATTCTTGTATTTTCATGGTTAGGCCAGAAACATAAATAACAGACTATAGTAAAATCCCAGTACGAAGTTCATCATATTAGTCAATTAATAAGTTACTATAGGGCGCTGGAACAGAGTGCATCGGGGTCTTATATCACCAGTTTAGAGCTGTCTCTAACAGTTTTATGTCTCCAGATCTCTTATTTAACGGTCCTTATCCTGAAAATATCGCTCCGTATCTTGGACTCAGTTTTACTGAATTTCCGAATTCATGTCACACTTTGGAAGGATTCATATCTTTTTACATCTACTGTATGAACAAACGTAATTACAAATTATACTGGACGTATAGCCTTATGTTTTACTCGTCCAGGAGCGCATAAAAACCTGATCTGACCTATCTATGCTTTACTTTCACAAAGAACACCTGATAACTTTCTTCCACAAGGTGCTGCGCTCTTACGTAGGTATCGAGGCTAGTGATGTTCTAAGATAGCTTTAAATTCTGATTGCTTTTTTTACGGAAAACATCTACCACTATATTAAAATATAATTGGAAAGTAGTCGCTGAGTGTAAGCTTCATTTCAAAAAGCGTGAAAGTTCTTTAACATAAGTATAAGCTATAAAACCATAATTTCTTTAAATCATATAACGCAAAATATTTATAATTTTACACACTGACGCTGGGAAAAATACCGAAACTTATGCATTAAAAACGGTTTGAGTTTGTTACATTTAACCTATAGAGTTCCTAATTCTAATGAGTCCGGAACTTTTGCCTTTCGTAGCGTTGGCATAGTTCTTGTTATCGCGTTTCGGAGAATGTCCATCAGTCAGAACTTTCTACTTATTGTTCGTCCCCAGTCTTACAGACAAGGAGGGGATTTGATGGCCACCGAGGCTATGCAGTGTCTGTCAGTCGTGACACTGTCTGTGAATAGGAATCTGGTAAAAATGCTTACGACCACCTAGCTAGGGTCTTTTTTTACACCTTTTCTAGTCGTATCGTCATTGGGTGGGTCTTCCCCAGCCCTTTCACTAGTATGACCCACTTTGATTAGAAAAGATTTTTATGGAGGTTCTAAGAAACAAGTCAACAAGACATTGCTAGGAATGGTTGAAATGTATAATACTCAACAGGCTATGTAGATCATAGCAGAAACGTACACCCGACTGAATAAACATTGCGGACGAAGAGAGGAGTACTAGAAGCACAATAACAGTAGTTCACATATTTTCCCCGCGCAATGTTTACTCGGTCTAGTAGTATAACAACTCTATTCCAATTTGTAAACATTTTTTAGATAAAATTAATTTCTTTTATAAGTTGTATTTGTTTAAAACATAGTTATTTTCACCTTTATATTGACTTTCCCGTTATTAATAATGTATTCATTATTGTGAAATTAAGACAAGGAAATGTAATTTCTATCTGTAATATTAAACACAAGGAAATGTAATAGTTATTCTAGCCTCATTACTGCTACATTTTCCTGGAGTTAAAAAAAACCCAACGTACTGCAACGGCAAAAAAACAACAAGGTCTGAAAAAGTTAGATGTAGCAATGCATTATTTAAAGTTAAGTATAACTGAATTTTTAATATTCACGGGCACAAAAACAGTGACGCAACCCGTCACGCAATTGTGCTAACGAGAACTGACGCGTTGCGGTTTGAAACTTGTCCGTTCCAGAAGTCGCATCATCAATTGTGTGTTAACCGCAATATGTTAACATGTGTTTGATATAGTCGCGTCACGTCTCTCGTCGTGCGGTTTCGTACAAATGCGTAAAGATAGATGTAACATTGTTTCGGCGAACGTGGGATTGGGAGGAGGCTGACGATATCTTGCCCCGAGCGTGCACAAACTACGGCACGGCACTAAAAGGAGTGTTCGACTCAAAAACAAGCCTTCAGTTTGACTGTTAAATAGAGCATTAATAGCTTTCAGCTCCAACGCCTAACTTAATAATGGTTAGTACTTGCTAAGGATGTATAATAAGTATCCGATTTAGGAATAAAAAGCGTCTTGGAGAATTATTTATTTATTTTTCCACATAATCCCCTTGTAAGTATTTTCACAACATATAATATTGCTGGATTGCCTAAGTGTCTAGTCTAGCGATGTTCTATCTTTTGTAAGCCACCAAAAATATAGAATTTCTCAAGCTCTGCAATATATACCAACGTTTCAGAGACCACCTCTTCTTCAGGCGCTCACCGCTTTCCGTCAAGTTATGTTCAAAAACCACTAGAGGTGAAACCCATATAATACGGCGTATGGGTCAGCGAGATGCTATCAGTTGTGATGCGGAGATCACAGCGAGTAAGCTGGTGGGTCAGCATTGTGAAAAAAAACAATTCTCTTCCCTAAACGGGGCCATATTTTCTTTAACCGAGTGTGAAAATAATTAGACGTATTAAATCAAGATAGGATACTCTTCTACTATCATTATTTGACCTGCCTAAATAGTTTATTAAAACTGTACCTTGTTTATCCTTAAAACTAGTAGCCATTATCTTTTACCTGGTTGAAACGTTTTTGCCTTCTGTGTTGCACTTTCGCCACGTCAAACCCATTTTGCGGTCTGATCTTTCATTTCTGCTTAGTTAAGACAATTTCCATGTCTGACCGACAATCACATAACATCGTGAAAATTAGATGTACCTAAACTCGACCAAACATTGAAGCGGAGGAGTCACACGATTTCATTTTACGTCAACGTGATATCCATCTGTTTCGTGAAGGCTTTTTTGCACACATTCAATAGATATGTTCACACTTCTCCCAATTTCTCTAATATTTACTTGGTGGTCCTTTTGGTGACCATATCTTCTATAGTTACTTCTACTGGTAGGCTTAGGTGGTCTTCAATCTTCTTATCTGTGAATATCGAAGACGATTGCCCTTAACTAATTGTAACTTTCAGTAAGATTATTAACAGGTTTTGCTACTCAAAAACATAAATCGAACGACTGACGTATATTGTTGTTTTTGAAATGTAAAAAATCACTTTACACATTTGTCGACCTCTGAAAACAAAACAACTTTACTATTATCACTTAAATATATAATTTGTACGTTACCATTGTTGTACTATCATGTGATGTATATTTTAATCAGACACTCTTCTTTATTTAAACACGGCTCATGTCATACACCTACGTTACATTTGCTGCAGTTACAATTTTTTGTAATATAGTTTAATAAAAATATTTCAAATAAAAGAATTGTTTTAGTTTATATAAATAGTTTTTAAAGCTTGTTGCTAATAAAATAAGTATAAGCCAATTCAAGAAAAACAATGATATAAAAAAATTGTATACAATAATTAAATCCTGTGTTATATATATATATATATATATATATATATATATATATATATATATATATATATATATATATATATATACCTATATGTTAATAAAAATTTATAAAAAAAAGATTTAAATTATTTTAACATATTGCTGTTTTAAATCAATTTACAGAATTTCTCAATCTGAATAACTCACAAAAATGTTTTGAGGGAGAAATGTTTTTGTTACAAATTTGATAATTAATTTAATTTTTCTCTTGCCGTGGAAAAAATGTTAAAAAAAATTATGTTCACTCTATTATGAATATACATATTTTTGTTTTGTGTGTTATATCTCTTAGAGCTTTAAGACGTTTTTATATTGAATTTTTCTAATTCATAATACAAGGAGAGTCCTATATTAAAATTTCATCCTGTCAGTTCACGTTATTTGCCCCTGAGGGACAGCATCAATATGCATGGCGGCTGCTTTTTTTCTAAAAGCTTTAACATTCATGTCACGTAATGTTAATTAATCCTAGGTCCCGCATTAACTGGCATAAGTACGTCACACAATTATATAGCCTATCGTTAATAAGTTAAAACCTAAAGTCGTAACATTTAAAACGTTTTATGAAGTAACAATTTAATAACATTTCATGAATAACATTTTTTTCAAGTTGTATTTTTCTTATTTATTAAAATATGTTTTATGTTAGGTGGAATGAGTGACAAGCAAGAACGTGAAACCTAAAAAAAACAAAAATTTATTCACTGGCTCTAAGCAGAGTG
Organism: Prosapia bicincta; assembly: GCA_036971475.1. Lineage (NCBI taxonomy): Eukaryota > Metazoa > Arthropoda > Insecta > Hemiptera > Cercopidae > Prosapia > Prosapia bicincta. Next base: position 100,368,239 of record JBAIZL010000004.1, on the reverse strand, counting down.
TACAATATGAGCTTTCCTTAAAACTCAAGCCGCAAGACGTATTTCGTATCGTTATTGTACAAACCCCGATAAGTTATAAGTAATAATTGCCTAACAAAAACTCTATCTCAAGTCCACTTATTGTGGTTTTTTAAAGTTTAAAACTTGAGAAAAAACATATTACAAATATTTCATAATTACTCTGGATGTGTTACGGTTTTAACTAGTAATATTCTTGAATGGGTTTTTTGCGGTTTTTTGTTTCCGTTTTGTGTTTTTTTATGTTATATCGTTTATGAGAAAGGACTTTTGTAGTTTGGTATACCCAACTATATATATGTATATATATATATATATATATATATATATATATATATATTACGTTATCCATTGTTTTCCGTTGCACTGACTTTATGAAGTTATATTGTAAGTAATTTTATCGACCATTAAGTGCAATGATTTTACCTTGAGTGATGAGGCGCCTTTCGGTCACTTGGCTATTGTCGAATCACTGATTACTTTGTCTTAATTTTTCTGGTGCGGATGTTCGGTCCGTCGTGTTGGTAATTGTTGACGTCATATACGTTTCCTCTTGAGTCTTGTGTATTATGTTTTTGAATAGTATGTCTTCTGTATATGTTGTTTGTAGATTCATTTAATTGTTGTGTATGTTTTTATAAATGTGGTATTTTTCTAGTGAGTTTAGTTCTTTTGGGTTATTATTTATTTCAAGTATGGTTAGGTTATTTTCACATATTTTAACTTCATATAGGCCTATATATATATACATAATATTTGCAACCTATGAAAAGGTTTTAGTGATGGGTTCCTTATACGGATAGAAACGTTAGCATTCGTCAGTGTGCTTGCTAAAGACTGGCCAATTTTCCTTGAGAAGAATTTTCAAGGAAGAGGACTGACTGTCAGAAAAGCTGAGAAATAGTTGTAATAGTAATACGAACTTAAATCTAATAGTAGGTACAAAGTAATAACAAGGGGTAGAACCTTGTAATAGGAGACGAAACAATTTCTACAAAAAGGTTTAAGAATTAACTGGATAAAACCAACGCCGTTTTGATATTATGTACAGTGTGTTTTGTATGAATTAAACAAAAACACTCCAATAATAATACTAAATAATTTAAAGAAGAATGAAAAGTGCAAGTGGTGGGTTTTGTAAAAGTGAAAAAAAATTATAACTTAATAAAGCATACTGGTGTTAGGATTTTAAAAGTCGGTAATATTCCTGAATGTTACCTGGAGAATAAAGGTAAATGGGAATAAATTCTAGGGAGAAAAAATATATCGGATATTAAATGGCAAAACTTTACAGGTACTAAAAATGCTTAGATAAAAAGAAGATATTGTTCTAAGAAAGAAATCTCAAGAGGATTTAAAGAAAAAAGCATTAAATAATATGTGTAATTTTGTTACGTTTGTCATGTCCTACGAAAATGGTAAAAACACTAAAGAGAAAAAGTTCAAAATCATTGGTTTCGTATTGAAATATTTATTATTGGCCATTATTAGATATATTTATTTATTATTGTTAATGGTTAATCAGAATGGGAAGATTTCGAAACATTGTATTCAACATATTTAAACGGGATTGGTTTTTACACTGCATCACATGTTACCTTACAACAAAGATTATCGCGTCTGCTCTTTGCTATTCAACACAAAACTTAATCTAAGGTTATTGACTAAAGTCAGTCCCACCAACATTTCAATGTTACAAAATGTGATGAAAATATAAATTAAAAATTATAATAAAATAAACATTTTAAAGAAATTCTTATTGGAAACTTTTTAATTCAAATCAGGTGAATGTAAACCTATATAACCAATAGCACAAGAGATTTTTGGGAAATCCTTTAAATTATCGTTTGCTAATTGCATTATCTTTGCTAGTATAATTGATCATTGGTAATGATTATAGGTCATAATTGTGATTTATTGCGTGCCGTACAGGATGTATGCCGTACAGGATGCATGCCGTACAGGATGTATGCCGTACAGGATGCATGCCGTACAGGATGTATGCCGTACGGGATGTATGCCGTACAGGATGTATGCCGTACAGGATGTATACCGTACGGGATGTATGCCGTACAGAATGTATGCCGTACAGGATGTATGCCGTACGAAATGTATGCCGTACAGAATGTATGCCGTACAGGATGCATGCCGTACAGGATGCATGCCGTACAGGATGCATGACGTACAGGATGTATGCCGTACAGGATGCATGCCGTACAGGATGTATGCCGTACAGGGTGTATGCCGTACAGGATTTATGCCGTACAGGGTGTATGCCGTACAGTGTGTATGCTGTACAGTGTGTATGCCGTACAGGATGTATGCCCTCCAGAACTAAAGTAGAACGCAATCACCTGTGCATAACTTCACTAGTTGGATGGTTTATGGGAATACATCTGTAGTTGAAAATTAGAAAAGCTTATTCTGATTTATATAGTTAAGAATATAATATAAATAATTATTTTTTTATTTTTGAAAGCTTTTACTGAAAATAAATCTGTATAAGAGTAAGTTAATTCTCTCGTGTTCTTTATTTAGTTTATCAGTATACTGACTTAAGCGTGGAGGAATAAAAAGGGAAAATAAACTACAAAACCGAATGGTCTCTCCTTCTCTACTCAACACAAAAGACTTCCACTGGTGCTTCGCCAGTATGGAATGATATTATTTTCAATTTATATTTAACAGCAATCTGTATTAATAAGAATTATTAAAATTCTTTCAAAATTCACAGAAATATTTACTTTACAGTGTCGTCGTTACATTGCATTGGGCGTAAATGTTACATTATAAACGTTTTACTGATGATTTAAAAATTATTAATTCTGATATTCTTCAAAAAAGATTTAATTCAACTTCGGTTGTAATATTAATACATAAACCTATTTATTCATAGACACAGTGAAACCCCTCAAATCTGAACTCATTGGGGCTGTAGCCTGTTCGGATTTGGAAATGTCCGGATTTCCCGAAAACGTTTGGATTTCGGATTTGCTGTGTATTTTGCATTTGGCAACGTTTGTATTTTGCGTTTTTTAATAAGGAACAATATTAGAGCTTTCATTACATATTTCTGTATCAAATATTAAAGTTTTACAATGTTACAAGTGAAAAGTCTTTGGAACAAACCCATCACTCGAAAGTTTCTGTGAATGAAAAAAATGACGAGGCTGTATTTTATTGGTTTATACAAGATAGGCAGAAAGGAGTCCTATTAGTAGCCCATTAATACAAAAAAAGCATTACAGTTAAACAAATTAATAAACGATGATTTGGAATTTACTGCTAGTAATAGATGGTTAGATGGATGGAAGTGAAGGCACAGATTTAGACAACTAACGGTAAGGGGGGGGGGGTATCATTGTTGTTTGGTATTCTTGCTGCAAAAAAATATTTAGACGAATTCACAGAATTGATTTCGTCTGAAAATTACTCACTCACCCCAGCAAGTGTATATGAGACGATTGAATTTTAAAGCCCTTCCCGCTAAAAGTGTTGCTTCTAAAGAGGAATTTTCAGCGCCAGACTTTAAAACGAGCAAACAACGTCTCACAGTCTTAGCTTACAGTAACCCCGTACAGTAATTTGTATATTTTTTCATTGAATATAATAAAAACACATTTTATTTAAAGCCAGGATATTTCGTAGATGTCGGAGGAGAGCAGACCTACTTAATGGAAAGCTACATTAGCTGAATACACCATGGATTATCACTTTGTGTCGCCACCATGTCCCTACCTGAGAATGAGAGTAATTTGTATATTTTTTCATTGAATATAATAAAAACACATTTTATTTAAAGCCGGGATATTTCGTAAATGTCGGAGGAGAGCAGACCTACTTAATGGAAAGCTACATTAGCTGAATACACCATGGATTATCACTTTGTGTCGCCACCATGTCCCTACCTGAGAATGAGAGTAATTTGTATATTTTTTCATTGAATATAATAAAAACACATTTTATTTAAAGCCGGGATATTTCGTAGATGTCGGAGGAGAGCAGACCTACTTAATGGAAAGCTACATTAGCTGAATACACCATGGATTATCACTTTGTGTGGCCACCATGTCCCTACCTGAGAATGAGAGTAATTTGTATATTTTTTCATTGAATATAATAAAAACACATTTTATTTAAAGCCGGGATATTTCGTAAATGTCGGAGGAGAGCAGACCTACTTAATGGAAAGCTACATTAGCTGAATACACCATGGATTATCACTTTGTGTCGCCACCATGTCCCTACCTGAGAATGAGAGTAATTTGTATATTTTTTCATTGAATATAATAAAAACACATTTTATTTAAAGCCGGGATATTTCGTAGATGTCGGAGGAGAGCAGACCTACTTAATGGAAAGCTGAATACACCGTGGATTACCACTTCGTTTCGCCACCATGTCCCTACCTGAGAATGAGAGTAATTTGTATATTTTTTCATTGAATGTAATAAAAACACATTTTATTTAAAGCCGGAATATTTCGTAGATGTCGGAGGAGAGCAGACCTACTTAATGGAAAGCTACATTAGCTGAATACACCATGGCTTACCACTTCTTCCTATTGCCACCACGTCCCTACCTGAGAATGAGAGTAATTTGTATATTTTTTCATTGAATATAATAAAAGCACATTTTATTTAAAGCCGGGATATTTCGTAGATGTCGGAGGAGAGCAGACCTACTTAATGGAAAGCTACATTAGCTGAATACACCGTGGATTACCACTTCGTTTCACCACCATGTCCCTACCTGAGAATGAGAGTAATTTGTATATTTTTTCATTGAATGTAATAAAAACACATTTTATTTAAAGCCGGGATATTTCGTAGATGTCGGAGGAGAGCAGACCTACTTAATGGAAAGCTGAATACACCGTGGATTACCACTTCGTTTCGCCACCATGTCCCTACCTGAGAATGAGAGTAATTTGTATATTTTTTCATTGAATGTAATAAAAACACATTTTATTTAAAGCCGGAATATTTCGTAGATGTCGGAGGAGAGCAGACCTACTTAATGGAAAGCTACATTAGCTGAATACACCATGGCTTACCACTTCTTCCTATTGCCACCACGTCCCTACCTGAGAATGAGAGTAATTTGTATATTTTTTCATTGAATATAATAAAAGCACATTTTATTTAAAGCCGGGATATTTCGTAGATGTCGGAGGAGAGCAGACCTACTTAATGGAAAGCTACATTAGCTGAATACACCGTGGATTACCACTTCGTTTCACCACCATGTCCCTACCTGAGAATGAGAGTAATTTGTATATTTTTTCATTGAATGTAATAAAAACACATTTTATTTAAAGCCGGAATATTTCGTAGATGTCGGAGGAGAGCAGACCTACTTAATGGAAAGCTACATTAGCTGAATAAACCATGGCTTACCACTTCTTCCTATTGCCACCACGTCCCTACCTGAGAATGAGAGTAATTTGTATATTTTTTCATTGAATATAATAAAAACACATTTTATTTAAAGCCGGAATATTTCGTAGATGTCGGAGGAGAGCAGGCCTACTTAATGGAAAGCTACATTAGCTGAATACACCACGATTTACCACTTCTTCGTTTCGCCACCATGTCCCTACCTGAGAATGAGAGTAATTTGTATATTTTTTCATTGAATATAATAAAAACACATTATATTTAAAGCCGGAATATTTCGTAGATGTCGGAGGAGAGCAGACCTACTTAACAGAAAGCTACATTAGCTGAATACACCACGATTTACCACTTCTTCGTGCCGCCACCATGTCCCTACCTGAGGATGAGAGTAATTTGTATCTTTTTGTATAAATATAACAAAAACACATTTTATTTAATCCGGGGTATTTCGTAGATGTTGGAGGACAGCAGATCTACCAAACGGAAAGCGAAATTAGCTGAATACACCACGATTTACCACTTCTTCGTGCCGCCACCATGTCCCTACCTGAGGATGAGAGTAATTTGTATCTTTTTGTATAAATATAACAAAAACACATTTTATTTAATCCGGGGTATTTCGTAGATGTTGGAGGACAGCAGATCTACCTAACGGAAAGCGAAATTAGCTGAATACACCATGGTTTACCACTTCTTCGTGGCGCCACCACGTCCCTACCTGAGGATGAGAGTAATTTGTATCTTTCTCTTTAAATATAACAAAAGCACATTTTATTTAAAACATTCTAAAAGAAACAAATTCTATAGTTTAAATAATAATGTAATAAATGTTAATGAATAATTAATATTTCTTATTACACTTTTGCTATTACTTGTGACCAAACTTTTTGTTAACTAAAGTTGTTAAATTGTTAACTTACACTTGAGGGAAACGTTTACATCTTACGACTTCTTCAGCCTCGTCTTGTTAGTTAACAAAAAGTCTGGTCGCAAGTAATAGCAAAATTGTAATAAGTAATTTACAACCAGCTCGCCATGAACACCAACAAGATTTTGATATTTAATTAATATTTATTAAATAAAACACTCATGTACAAACTATCAATATCTTGTGTTATTACGTTAAATAGTTAAGAGTAGATCTAATTTGCTGGCACTCAATTTTGGGAGGATCTATCAGTTTATTGAATTAAATAAGAATTTATAAATTAGCCCAATTAAGGTCTAGAGTGTTTTTATACTTTGCTTTTACCTATAGTGCCTTTGAACTTTAGATTGATTGGTAAATGCTTGCTCCGTAAATTTCTGATCTTCCAAGTAGGGTCTTGTCAAGCAGGAAATTCCCCAATGTCTTTTAAAAGACTCAAGTAGTCACACCAAGGGACACAAATAATCGATCAAAGTTTATTCTTTTTTACTGATATAAGACTGGAGAAGACGCTGTAAGCCTGGATGATTGGTGGTTAAGTTTCTAAGTTTCTAAGAAATATGAATAGGATATTTTATTTTTATGGTGATTAACGTCGCACCTTTGTAATTAAGTTTAATTTAAGCCATCTATTAATTTTCTCAAAATAACCTCTTGATTTTAATGCGTTTTTCCTAAGCTGTAGGGTCTACCACCTAAACAAAAAACATTAATAGTTTTTATAGTTACAGCTAATTATTTTGATTAACAATTGAAATTGGTATAGATCAATATATAATTCACATTGTTTGAAATTAAATTATGAACACTTTATTTTATTCAATAAACAAGAACTATTAATATATATTAGTAATCCTTTCTTAGTAAAATATTGTTTGTGTATAATCATCAATAAAGGAAGATGTATCTTTGTATCCTTTGTAGGCAAAAGATCATTAGGCTGCACACTTTAATATAACTAAGACTCAGAATAGTCCAAAATTGTTTCGTAAAAGTTATTATTTTTATAAAACTTGTCAAAACTATTTTAAAATGTTTCATTGCTGTACTATATTACCAGTTCTGATACTACCGTAGTACAATACTACATTTTATGTTCACATTTGTCATTGCCATTTTCAATCGCTTGAATATATTTATAATGGAGTCATTTATGGGAGAAAGTCCCATTTTTGTTTCAAAATCAGTTTTTACTAGGAACGAACTCATTTCAGATAAAGGGGTGGTGAAATAACATTTAGTGGTGAAAGGAGTTATTTATCCCTTGATACCTACTACCGCTATATTGCAACAGTTCCAGTTCAATGTTGGAAAGGCACATCCAGGAGATGTGCACTCTATCACCTAAACATAGTGCAGCATCTGACGATGAGGAAATTGGAAACATACTACTCACATTATCATGTCCAACTAACCTCAATCTTAGTATTTTCAGTGTCTGGCTCCACAAAGCTACATTCTATTAATGAATTTATTTGAAGTGTACAAGTTATGCCAATATATAAACTACACAAATTTAAAAAAACCGTACTAAAAGTAATTTTAAATAGTACTATAAAATTTAATTCAATCAATAAAAATAGTAAAATTATAATAAAACTTAATTAAAGATAAAATGTAATTATGGCTGATAAAAACAAATTTTTATCACTTTTAGAGTCATGGTTTCCACCGTCCAGTTAATAAAATATTGATGGAATATTTAACCAATCATAATTGCAGCCGTTTTAATGGAGATCCAAGAGGGTACGAGAACTAAACAACCGGACAAGGGAACATTTTATCAAATAAGCAAGTGATCATTCAGTAATTCTTGACCATTTTAAAAATAAATAATATGTGAATCTGTTACCAAATATAAAGGCTTTGCTTTAAGACGTGTTGCAACCTCACTAGCTAGTTTTACCCGGGGTTATTAAAAATAATAAATAAATAATAAAGTTAAAAACAAATTAAATACGAAAACAATATAAGTGCTAAAGTGACGACAATAATTGGTTAAATTGTTTATTAAGAAAAATTACAAATGTTAAAATAAAGGTAATTCTGTAGAACGTTAAGCTGACTAAATTTAAAACAACTAAGCAAACAATTATTATATTATGTCTAATGTGTAATAAGTTATTCAATTCCTTCAATTAGCACACACTCTGCTTACACGTGTCTTGCACCAATTTGCAATAGTTATTAAAAATACGTTTTTATTCATTTAATCAAATTAGAATACATTTTTATCACCTGTAGAGGATGGTAATTGATTACAGTTGTTTCAAATATTTATTCAATAATTATATAAATTTAGGCGTTCTGGGTCGGATTCGAACTGAGTATCTTCATGTTCGAAGTGTAGAGCTTTGGCCAACGTTCCAAACATTGGTACAGTAATATACTTCTCAAACATATATATATATATATATATATATATATATATATATATATATATATATATATATATATATATATATATTTGTAGATTATGCAACACTGTTTTCTTGTATACACTTATCACTTTCACTTATGTACTTAAACAAGAATCTTACTTGGTATTTATGCGAGTACTTTCAGAGACTAGTAAGTGCCTCCATCTTCCGGCATACTGAACGTATTTTGGACTGCGAGCTGTGTGGAATCTGCTGTTGACCTTGATGTACCGTTAACTTCTATTTTTAGTTTCACTGCACTGTGCGAGTTTTTAGCGTTTGTCTTGGGGTTTATACTGTCTATTAGATTGAATAATTTGTCGTTTTTTGATTTTATTTGTATCTGTTCGTTGATGATGTTATTTTTATTTTTATAAATTTCTAGTTGTTCCCAGATTGTCATTTTGAGGCCTTTTTGAACTTTTTTTATTAGGTGTATGTTTTCTAATGTGGGGAATGTGTGTTTGTTTTTGATTGCGTGTGTGGCTAAGTTTGAGTTATAAATTTCCGGTTTGATGTATGCATTGAGGTGTTCTTGATATCTGTCTTTTAATTTCTTTTTTGTTTGGCCTATGTATATTTTATTACAGTCTGGGCATTCGATTTTGTATATTCCGTTATTAAGTGTGGGACATATTTCTTCTGGTTGGTTTATTTTGTTGATTATGTTTCCTGTGTTTTTGTAGGCTATGTTAATATTATTGTTTTTTAGTGTTTTAGTTATTCCTTTTATGTTGTATCCTGTGTATGTGAATGTAGACCATTTTTTTGTTTGTGGTTCGATTTTAGGTTGATTTAATTTTTTTTAATATTTTAAATTCTAATTTATCTATAGTTTTTTTATTGTATCCATTTTTTTGGGCTATTTGATATATTATTTGTTTTTCTTTTGTTTTTTCTTCATTTTTTAGAGGCAATTTTAGCATTCTGTATAAAAGTGAGTTATATGCGGCCATTTTATGTTGTGGGGGATGGTTGGAGTGGTTTGGTATTGTATTAATGGTTTGTGTGGGTTTTCTATAAATGGAATATTCAATGTTATTTGTATTTCTGGTCAGTGTTAGGTCTAGATAGTTTATTTTATTGCTTATTTCTTCCTCCATGGTGAATTGTATGTTAGGGTGTAAGTTATTGATTTCATTTAGAATGATGTTATTATTTATTGCTTTATTTTGTGAAATGTATAATCCGTCATCGACATATCGTATCCAATGTCCGTTGGGGTCGTGTGTTTTTATGGTTTGTGTGATTAATTCGTCAAGTTTTTGAAAGTAAATTTCTGATATTATACTTGAAAGTGGTGATCCCATTGCTAAGCCGTCTGTTTGTTTATATATTTTATTATTGAATATGAAATAGTTTTGGTTTAGTATGGTCTTTAGGCATTTTGTGATTTGGTTTGTGTATTTGGGGTTGGTTTTAAGGTCAGTTACTTTGTTTTTTATTATTTGGATGGTTTCGTTAATTGGTATATTAGAGTACATGTTTGTGATGTCAAATGATATGAATTTGGTGTTTTTGGTTATGTTTATTGTTTTTAGTATTTCCGTTAATTCAATTGAATTTTTTATGGTGTATTTATTTTCCAATTTAAGTTCGTGTTTTAGGTTTTTGGCTATTGTTTGTGATATTTTATAGGCAGGTGCGTTTTTAAAATTTATTAAGGGTCTAAAGGGATTGTTGATTTTATGTATTTTGATGAGGGCGTTCATTTTGGGGGGTTATATATATCGCAATATGTATTCTTGTGTATTAATAAATAATAAGTCAAAATACAAATACAAAGTATTTGTATTTTGACTTAGTTCTTTATATATATATATATATATATATATATATATATATATATATATATATATATATATATATGTATGTGTGTGTGTGTATGTGTGTGTGTGTGTGTGTGTGTGTGTGTGTGTGTGTGTGTGTGTGTGTGTGTGTGTGTGTGTGTGTGTGTGTGTGTGTGTGTGTGTGTGTGTGTGTGTGTGTGTGTGTGTGTGTGTGTGTGTGTGTGTGTGTGTGTGTGTGTGTGTGTGTGTGTGTGTGTGTGTGTGTGTGTGTGTGTGTGTGTGTGTGTGTGTGTGTGTGTGTGTGTGTGTGTGTGTGTGTGTGTGTGTGTGTGTGTGTATGTGTGTGTGTGATTTTTTCTTTTGTCCCCTCTGGTTGTCATCGAAAGCTCTATTGCACAACCTTAAATTGTTGCCATGGTTACCACACAATATCATAAATGAATGAAAATGAAAGACTAACTGAATTAACGGTATCAAACCTTCGTTCACAAACGGACAATGCTAAAAGAAAGCGAAAGAAATTATAATACAGTGCAAGCTACAAAATAAAGAAAACGTATAATTAGTAACAAACAAAAATAATTATCCAACAACATAAATGGAAAATTGCGAGTAAATTCGCTTTCCACTTGGTGACCTAATATTGTTATTCTGACGTATGTATATAGATATTTATATCAATTGTAACTATAAAATAAAAAGAAACTAGAACAAAATTTGCCTTTGTTGAGTTAAGTAGGAATTGACTTTAAATAAATTTAAATTTATATTATTTAATTTTATTTTCTATTATTTTATTTTACGTTGTAAGGCGTGGTAGTGAAGTTTTAGTTGCACTAGGGCGATAGACAAGTAACGAGGAACAAAAAACTGTTTACTTTGTAATTAACAGTTATTAATGTTATCTTAATTAAAATCATAAAACTTCACAGACTCCTTAATTAAAATTTGTTTAGGTATACCTCTAAAACAGTGTCAACTCTTTCGAGTATATTGCTTTCTGAGGCAAATACTTTTCTAAATTGATTTTTATTCGAATCAAGGAATTTATTTTCCCCCCGAAAAATCTAGGTTTGGGAAATTAAAACCTATAAAATATGAACCTATAATTATCAGGTAGTAAATGATACAAAATGGACTATAAGTTTATACAATAATAATATGCAGTATAGTTGAATTCAAATGTGACAATTTGAGCAATTGCAATGTGGTAGGTAATAAAGATACTCCCAGGTTTTTTTAATTAAAAAAATTAGAAAATGTGTTATGACTTTATTCGTAACGTAAATTACTTCCCGTTAACACAATTTATTCGTTAACTTCTTCGATTTTCCGCCCTTAGTGACCAAACACGGTTTACACTGAAGTTTCTTATTTTTGCCATCCACTTTATCTCACCTCAATTTCGACTTCACGTCACCTATGTATTTATGAATGTAAACCTGCTCCTTTTCTCACTTTCCCTCAGGTTAGTTTAGGCAGACAATTTTCTTGTTACCATATTGACCAGTTTCCCCCAAATAGCTTACAGACACCTCTCTTCAGGCGCAGGTAAACGTCAGATATGTGAAAATATCGACTTTAATATTCCCGCCTGACAAGAACCTCATAACGTTTCTCAGTTTTATTTATTATCCCACATCGACTCCATTATAGGGGATAATAATCTTATTTTCATTTTAAAACGATAAAAAACCTTTATATTTTAAAATTTAATACAAATTGCTAAGTATTTCTGTGTGTGTAGTTTTAATGTTTTTTTTTTTTTGATAAAATTATATTAAATCGTTTTTCAAGAACATAAATTTATATTCGTGTATAAAAATTACTACTATAAATTCATATTGTCTATATTTTTCATTAATTATTATAAACCTAATCATAAACAAATTTAAATAATTAGTTGAATAAATGATAAGATGGTTGAATATCTAGTCAAATTGTTTTATTTATTTATTGCAACGTTTCCCCAACTGATTTGTTGCCCTTATCAAGTGTAGTGCTATAAAAAATAATGTTTTTACATTTATAGTTTAAATGCTTAAGGTGTAGAGTTAAAAGTGAGGAGGCAAAACATCAAACTCTTTACTCTTTACCAAACATTTACTTTGAGCTAACAATTTTGACTCTATATTCAACAGTCTTATCATTTATTCCATTGTTATTTCGAGTGATCAAACAAACATGAATAGTAAAATAATTGGTATGATCATAATGTCTTCTAATTAAAAAATATTTTATTAATTGTCACTAGGATTAAAATAACTGTAATTCATTTAAAACACTATTTTTTTCAGTACAATCATTATTTCTCATACTGATGAATTTGTAATTTCAAGGAAGCACAGATTTGTTTTCAGGTACGTGAGAAATTAAGGTTATGTAAACTTTAAATATAAATTACTTTTGCTCGCCCCCTCATCAAAAGATGGCAAGTTCTACAGACACATTTGTTTCCTGTATAAATTCTCTGACGGATAAATTACACCAGTAATGGTGCCATAGCTATTATTAAATTGTAAATGGACGAGTTTGTAAAATAGATAAAATCATATACGACGGTACCAATTGTGAAACAGGAAGTGGATTTCATCCGGTCTGTGATAACCTTATTCGGCGTTGGACGAAAGCGTTTTCCGGTCCTGTCACATTTATCTTGTGAAGTGATTTTAGAAAGTAGTTGCTTCTTTTTCTTCACCCTATTTCCCAACATCTACCTCCGGATAGTATTGCATTTCGTGGAGTTATGAAGAAAGGCGGGGTTTGCAAATATCTCGCACAATACTCAAATATCTAATGTAAACATACAAACATGTGTTTGTATGTGCTGGGTAATTTACATACGAGGTCTGGGGGGGGAACATAAGGTGGGGAAACGGGGTCTGAATTATGTTCATACCATGAGTCATAATTCACCCCCACTCTCTAGAACCATCACGTCCCATATTTCGTCCCAAGTTTAATTTAATTTTTTAATTCTACTTCCTGAACGGGGTTGTAAATCGTAGATTGTAGATATCTCCTTAAGACTCTGAATAGAGAGTAGATCATCTCAGGCATGGGGATTTGCTAACGTAAACCACGAATCCTTTTAATTTTTAGGTTAAAGATTTAAATTACAAAATCGGAGTTTTTTCACGTCTCACTTAAATGTTTACTAAGTTTCACTTAAAGACAATGGCTAAGGGTAATGTCTTTATGTACCCATATTTCGATAAAGTGAAATTCGTGGATTTGATTCAACGTAGTAAATTAATGTCATATGTGTCAACGTAGCAGATTTGATACGCATATGATTAAATGTCTTCGTAGTCAATATTGTAAGGTTTTTGTTAATTTAAGTTTTATTAACTAACCAGATCCACCTTTTAATTTTTAGGTTTTTAGAAAAAGCTCAGGAACACAAAACATTTTTTAACAACAATATTTTATTCTAACAAAACGAACATTGTTAATTAAGATTATTAATAATATATTTACTGGTATAATTTCCACAAGTTATTAGGCCTACTAGGCTAGTCATATATTTTAGCGACGCTCTCTTCTCTTATTCTTTTTATACAGATATTTAATGTAGGAGCAAAAAAGAGTTATATCTTAATATAAACATTTTTATTTAAACAAAATCTCATTACGAAGATATTTGGTGTGACTACAAAGAAAACGTTTTTACTTAAAGTTCATCCAACGAACAATAAACAACATATTTCTTACAAAACAACACTTTCATTTCCTGTTTCAAGAGAAAGTAGCATTATGTAACAGCCCGGAAATTTAATTCCAGATGCACAGTTTACATGAGTAATACATTGAATAAGTTTCTTCTCTGTACGTACAGTATTGTCTAGATTATAAGCCATTTAACCCCGATGTTAATATATATATATATATATATATATATATATATATATATATATATATATATATATATATATATACAATTCACACCGACTACAATATAAGACCATAAACAAATAATAAATAATTAAAAAACCTGTATAGATTAAACGAATAAACCCTCATGTACATTTCTATTTACAAATTTTCATCACCACAGTGTATTATACTATAGCTAATAATAAATTACAAAAACCTAACTTTGAATGTGTTGGTATGTTGAGTTTGTTTTGTAACTTTATTGCAATTAGACACGCCGATGGTGTTGGCTAGGTCATTTAAGTATCATAATGGGATTAATCTACATCAATTTGGTAATTAATTTATTCTTTACTAGTATCTATTACTTTAGTATTGTGAATATAGTTCATTAAATTAATTGTAGTACTGCCCTCTAATTATACTTATTATATTTTATTTCCTATAATATAATATTTTTAGAATCGTAACTTAGTTTTTATGTTTTAAGTTTTTAAAACTTTAAATCCATTTCAGAACGTTTTGATTGCTTTTTTAAGTTGGTTGTTTACTTTATATGAAACAACAATTCAACTAAAAATATATTCAAAGGTTTTGTTGTAAAACCAAACAAAATTGTTTTATATATAATATAATATATATATATAAAATAATATAATTTTGTTATATATATATATATATATATATATATATATATATATATATATATATATATATATATTATCGGGTCTTAAAACAATATTTCTTCGATTCCTTCCGATGCCCACTCTCCAGTTTTCCCTGTCCCCCTCATCCTGTCCCAGGCCTCTCTCTCTTCCATCTGGTTAATTCCTCCTATCCAACCCTTCTTAGACGGCCTTATTAAATTTTAACTTTCCTTTTGGCTTCCCTCTCAATATCTGCTCTTGCAGGCGTTCTTCACTCATCTGCTGCATATTATCCGACCGTACCATATTAACGGTTTAGTTTCAATCTCCTCGATCCCATAATTTCTCTTATTCTCTCCTTTGGCACTCTTCCATGACTTGACTTTCTTGCAGACGTTCTTCACTCATCCGCTGCACACGACCGTGCCATATTAACGGTTTAGTTTCAATCTCCTCGATCCCATAATTTCTCTTATTCTCTCATTTGGCACTCATTCATGACTTGACTTTCTTGCAGGCGTTCTTCACTCATCCGCTGCACACGACCGTACCATATTAACGGTTTAGTTTCAATCTCCTCGATCCCATAACTTCTCTTATTCTCTCATTTGGCACTCATTCATGACTTGACTTTCTTGTAGATCTTCATTGCATTTAGTAATTTTTCCGATTAATTTTTTGTTTGCCATAATTCACTACCGTACGTTACAATATTTTCAACGATGGTATTATATATTCACTTTTTCTTTTCTTTTGTGACATTCTTATCCCACAGGGTGCTATTTTAAGTGCGAATGGTTATTCAGCCAGATAATTTCTATCTCTTATTGCTTCGTCGAGTGTTTCATCTGTTGTTAATTTTTGACCAAAATAATAGTATTCTGAACATTTCTTAATTTGAGTTCCATATTGAAGGATTAAGTCTAGTTGTTGACCACCTATACACACATACTCTGATTTACTCAAGTTGATTTTTAATCGCCATTTTTTATATTCTTCGATTAATGTTTTTCTCATATATTGTAAATCGTAATGATTTTGGGCATTAATGGATTGATCGTCTGCGTAAAAAAGGTGTATACAACGTATTATTCCCTAGTGGTATTCCCATGTTTTTACATTTCTTTTTTCAGATTTTCAGTACCTGTTCAAGGTGTTTTTTTTAAGCGTGGATGACAAGCATTATCCTTGTTTGGGACCTTTTGTTACTTGAGATTCTTCTGTCAAACCATTTCTTATTTTCACTTTGGAAGACGTTCCATTGTATAGGTTTATTATGGCTCTGATAAACACACGGTTTATATTCGTTTGACTTAGAGCCTCCCATAATTTGTTTGGTGGTACACTATCATAGGCTTTCTTTATGTCTACAAATATGAGGTGAGCTTCTTGACTATATCAAACGTCTTTTCAATCACTTACGTAAAAGTATAAATATGTTTAACTGTTGATCTGACGTCTCGGAATCCTCCTTACTCTTCGGCGTCCATGACAACATATTCTGCTCCTATTTTGTTCTTTAAAATGTTGCTAAATACCCTAATAGTAGCCACAACAGAAATGCCTCGATAGTTTTAGCAATTAGTTATTCCTCCTTTTTTATATATGTGCGGTCTTCCATTCTTTTGGCATATATATCTTACAGAGTAGCACGAGATAAGTATATAATTTTTCAGATCCGAATTTGATTAGTTCTGAAACTATTCCTCCAGGTCCGGCGGCTTTATTATGTTTTATTTCTTTACATAATTTTCTAACCTCTAGCTTTTCTACTGCAACCGGTGAGCCAGTGGCACTTGTGTTGGATTCCATCTTGGTTTATAAAGAGTACTCTGTTCTCCTTGTACGGATTTGAATAATGATTGTTCCATGTTTCTCCTGTGATCAAAGATGTAAGATTTCGGTTTTTTCATGTCGCAATTGGTTTAGTACACATCCGATATCGGAGCTTTTTTGTTCTCACACTTGTTTCTGCTTCTTTGTACTATATTCTATTAGCGAGTTTTTTCGATGTAAAACATAACTGATGTTTGCTGAGCTTTGCATTTATTTCTATTTCTATCTGCCATTCCACTAGTAAGGTTTTGTTCCTAGTTACCCCGTTATCTCCTAGGGCCTCTGCTGCCGCTTTGTAAATGCATGTTTTTATATGTGCATGCTTTTCTTGTGTGTTCTCAAACTTAGTTTTTGTAGGTTTTTCATTTAATGAATTCTTACAGAGCATTTGGTTTCTGGTATGATCGGCACCTTTTATATTGTACTTTATCTCCGTGTTATTGCTATAGTCCTTTGATCCTTTTCTTCCCTACGAGAACCAATTGCTAGAAGTGATAACTTTGATTTCAGGAAGGAGTGGTCACTTCCACGTGTATTTCTGTATTTCCAGATGTTCTTGTTGTTTACAAAACTTATAATTTATTCAAAAACCATAAATTGAACAAAATTAAAAAAATTAAAAACTCAGTGTAATACATGACAGGCACTCAAAGACGTGTCTTAAATACAAAACTTTCTAAAAAAGTAACACACACACACACGCGCGCGCGCGCACACACACACACACACATACACAAACACACACACACACACACACACATACACAGACACACACACACACACACACATACATACACACATACACACAGACAAACACGTTTGTCAGATAAACCGTTTGTTACACTTATATCTGAGCCTCCAATAAAGTGATGGAGTGGTAAATGATTTATTGTTATTGACCCAAGATTGAGTTATTTACGTTAAATGGGACATAACTGAAGAAGGGATGAACAAAAGCTAGAAACAAAACCCTGCTAAGAATAAACTCATGATAGATCATTCAGGAACCACGAGGGATGGGTGTTTGATTGCTTGTGGGCAGACACGGGTATTACCTTATAAATACCTTTTTAGTAATGCCGTAGATGCATACGTAAGTTTGATACAACCAAGCTGCATCTGCTAACGTAGTCATTACCCCGAGGTTTCTGTCCAAGTAATCCTTAAAGATATCCTTAAATAAAGATGTCCTTAGGTTATCCAATAAACTCTAAACTCTACTGTTGTAGTATTAGCTAAACCAAGAAATTACACGATATAGGCCCTACAATGTAATTATTGAAATAATATTAATTTAATAATATTTTAAGACAAGTAAATTATTTATTATAAAGAAAAGAACAAAAGGAAACCTATTTACAACACTGGTGGAAATTACAGTGACTAACGTTTTTGAGGTCGAGACAGCAAACAAGAACATACAGAAAAGAAATAAATGCAATTGGTCTGAGTTTCTAGAGAAGATTTTATAGATACACATTACAGTATCGTATAAGAACGTACAGAATCAAGAAATAATGAATGTAAAAACGTCACTTACAGACACCATAGAAAGAAAACAGCTTCCTGATACGCTCGTGCGAGAAGAATGACGGATGATAAATTACCATTAAATACCTGAAAATTTATCCCAAAAAGACGACCAAGGAAAGGAAGACCAAAGAAATTATGGTATATTGGGATTAGAATAACTATGATCAGAAAAGATTTAGAAAAAGAAGAAAATGCATGCCAAAACAAGGAACAATGGCGTTTGAATTGCGATAAACGTTAATACATGAAAACACTAATGAAAACTCTTTCTGATACAAACGCAGATGTCCTTTATTTGTAAATCATCAAATACATATAATTAGATTTGGAATTAATACTATGACACTTTATTCATTGAGATTCCTCTTACGATTCTGAAGTACATAGTTTTCAAAGAAACGGTGGCGGTTTCCTTTCAAGACAAAAATTGTGTTAAAAAGTATTTATTCTTTTCTTAAAATTAAAATGTTCATTCATTGTAACGCTGAAAAGTAGCGTTTGTCTCCGTTTTCCTCCCTGGATGCAAAAGGTCTTCTCTTACCTCAAGAAGGCGGCTAAGTAATTTGAATCCATATTGACCTTCAGCGGTGCAGATAACTGTTCAGAGAGTGTATTGTTGCGTTTACTTGAGGTTTTACAGAAATCACAAAGTGTTAGTATCATTCAAACAATGTATTCTTAAAAATGGTAGTCGAATGGTAACAAACGTCTGATTCGTTAAAAACTTAATTCTCGCTTACGAAATAATTACAATCTGTATTGTTTCTAACTATAAGGCAGAATAAAGGTAAATAATTTAAAATATCAAAATTTAAAGAATAGGAATAATTTAAGATGTAAAGAAAAAGGAGAAATTAGGAAATAAAAGACAATCTCTTTTCGCTAAACTGCAACTTCTCATCGGTATCATTAGACTAATCTACGTCGTAAAAGCATTAAAACAAGTTTTACAACTTCCTCTAACTTGGATAATGCTGCAGTTTCTTGCTCATAGTAAGTTATTTTAAAGTAATTCTAAATACGAATTATAAATCACATCAAATGAAACTGAAAAATTGTGAAGGAAATCTGCTTTCAAGAATTTTAAATTTGTTTACATTTTTAATAATACGTATTATGGCTTTCATAATGACATTATAACAAAAAGCAATACAAATGTATTAATATATAAACAGTATGACAGTTATGTTATAATTAGTTATGTAAATTACACCAAACGTTTACTTCCACTGGACGCGTGTACTTACACTGAAGATATGTACTTACACACGTAGCCTACTTACATTGCAAGCATGTACTTACACTGAAGATATGTACTTACACATGTAGCCTACTTACATTGCAAGCATGTACTTACACTGAAGATACGTAAGCTTACTTACATTTCAAGCATGTACTTACACTGAAGATATGTACTTACATTTCAAGCATGTACTTACAATGCAAGCATGTACTTACACTGAATATATGTACTTACATTACAAGCATGTACTTACACCGCAGATATGTACTTACATTTCAAGCATGTACTTACACTGCAGATATGTACTTACATTTCAAGCATGTACTTACACTGCAGATATGTACTTACATTTCAAGCATGTACTTACAATGCAAGCATGTACTTACAATGAATATATGTACTTACATTACAAGCATGTACTTACACCGCAGATATGTACTTACATTTCAAGCATGTACTTACACTACAGATATGTACTTACATTTCAAGCATGTACTTACACCGCAGATATATACTTACATTTCAAGCATGTACTTACACCGCAGATATATACTTACATTTCAAGCATGTACTTACACCGCAGGATATGTACTTACATTTCAAGCATGTACTTACATTGCAGATATGTACTTACATTTCAAGCATGTACTTACACTGCAGATATGTACTTACATTTCAAGCATGTACTAACACTGCAGATATGTACGTACATTTCAAGCATGTACTTACATTGCAACCATGTACTGATACTGCAGATATGTACGTACATTTCAAGCATGTACTTCCTTTGGAAGTATGTACTTACATTAAAGATATGTACTTACATTGCAAGTATGTACTTACACTGAAGATATGTACTTACATTGCAAGCATGTACTTACACTGAAAATATGTAGTTCCATTGCAAGCACGTACCTACGCTGAAGATATATATACTTAAATTGCAAGCATGTACTTACACAAAAGATATGTACTTACATTTCAAGCATGTACTTACACTTAATATATGTATTTCCTCTGCAAGCACGTACTTATACTTAAGATATGCAAGCACTTACACTGCAGACATCTACTTACACTGAATATATGTATTTAAACTGAGGTCATGTTCTTACACTGCAAACATGTACTTATACAGCAATTTTCACTTACACTGCAATTATACTTACACTGCAAACATGTATTTACACTGGAGATACGTACTTGACTGGAATCATGTTCTTATCGGCGAACAAGTACTTATACAGCAATTTTCACTGTCACTGCTAACATGTACTTACACAGCAAGCTTTTACTTACACTGCAAACGTGTAACTTATACAGCAAGCTTTAATTCACTCTATAATCGTGTACTTACATCGCAAACATGTACTTAAAGTCTAAACAAGAATTTACTCTTCATACATAACTTGCACTTCAAAAAAGTATTTACTCCTTAAACCTATATTTATACTGCAGGCATGTACTTTCAGAGCTAGCATTTACTTTCACAGCAAACGTATACTTACACTACAAAAATCTTCTTACATTCTAAACATGTACTTACACAATTTGTACTTACACTGCCAACTGTCCTCACAGTGCAATTCTGTACTTACACATTAATCTTGTATTTACACTGCAAACATGTACTTAAACAGCAAGCCTTTACTTAAACTATAAACAAGTTCTTACACTTCAAAAATGTGCTAACAAAGAAATTTTTACTTACACTGCCAAAAAGTAGTCACATTGTAATTCTATACTTACACAAGAAGTTTGTACTTACACTTCAATTCTGTACCTACACATAAAGTTTGTTCTTATACTGCAAACATGTATTTACACAGCAAGCTTGTATTTACACTACAAACCAGTTCTTATACTCTTAACATGTACTTGCACAGCAATTTTTTCTTACACTGCCAACATGTACTCACACTGCAATTATGTACTTATACAAGAAGTTTGTACTTACACTGCAATTCTGTACTTACACTGTAATTCTATACTTACACAAGAAGTTTGTACTTACACTGCAATTCTGTAACTACACATAAAGCTGGTTGTTACACTGCAAACATGTATTTACCCAGCAAGCTTGTATTTACACTACAAACAAGTTCTTATACTCTTAACATGTACTTGCACAGCAATTTTTTCTTACACTGCCAACATGTACTCACACTGCAATTCTGTACTTATACAAGAAGTTTGTACTTACACTGCAATTCTGTACTTACGCTGTAATTCTATACTTACACAAGAAGTTTGTACTTACACTGCAATTCTGTAACTACACATAAAGCTGGTTGTTACACTGCAAACATGTATTTACCCAGCAAGCTTGTATTTACACTACAAACAAGTTCTTATACTCTTAACATGTACTTGCACAGCAATTTTTTCTTACACTGCCAACATGTACTCACACTGCAATTCTGTACTTATACAAGAAGTTTGTACTTACACTGCAATTCTGTAACTACACATAAAGCTTGTTCTTACACTGCAATTCTGTACTTACAATGTAATTCATTACTTACACAAGAAGTTTGTACTTACACTGCAATTCTGTACTTACACTGTAATTCTATACTTACACAAGACGATTGTACTTACACTGCAATTCTGTACCTACACATAAAGCTGGTTGTTACACTGCAAACATGTATTTACACAGCAAGCTTGTATTTACACTACAAACAAGTTCTTATACTCTTAACATGTACTTGCACAGCAATTTTTTCTTACACTGCCAACATGTACTCACACTGCAATTCTGTACTTTTACAAGAAGTTTGTACTTACACTGCAATTCTGTACCTACACATAAAGCTTGTTCTTACACTGCAATTCTGTACTTACAATGTAATTCTATAATTACACAAGAAGTTTGTACTTACACAAGACGTTTGTACTTACACTGCAATTCTGTACTTACACTGTAATTCTATACTTACACAAGACGTTTGTACTTACACTGCAATTCTGTACCTACACATAAAGCTGGTTGTTACACTGCAAACATGTATTTACACAGCAAGCTTGTATTTACACTACAAACAAGTTCTTATACTCTTAACATGTACTTGCACAGCAATTTTTTCTTACACTGCCAACATGTACTCACACTGCAATTCTGTACTTACACTGTAATTCTGTACTTACACAAGACGTTTGTACTTACACTGCAATTCTGTAACTACACATAAAGCTGGTTGTTACACTGCAAACATGTATTTACCCAGCAAGCTTGTATTTACACTACAAACAAGTTCTTATACTCTTAACATGTACTTGCACAGCAATTTTTTCTTACACTGCCAACATGTACTCACACTGCAATTCTGTACTTATACAAGAAGTTTGTACTTACACTGCAATTCTGTACCTACACATAAAGCTTGTTCTTACACTGCAATTCTGTACTTACAATGTAATTCTATACTTACACAAGACGTTTGTACTTACACTGCAATTCTGTACTTACATTATAATTCTATACTTACACAAGACGATTGTACTTACACTGCAATTCTGTACCTACACTTACAGCTGGTTGTTACACTGCAAACATGTATTTACACAGCAAGCTTGTATTTACACTACAAACGAGTTCTTATACTCTTAACATGTACTTGCACAGCAATTTTTTCTTACACTGCCAACATGTACTCACACTGCAATTCTGTACTTATACAAGACGTTTGTACTTACACTGCAATTCTGTACTTACACTGTAATTTTATACTTACACAAGAAGTTTGTACTTACACTTCAATTATGTATCTACACTTAAATCTTGTTCTTATACTGCAAACATGTATTTACACAGCAAGCTTGTATTTACACTACAAACAAGTTCTTATACTCTTAACATGTACTTGCACAGCAATTTTTTCTTACACTGCCAACATGTACTCACACTGCAATTCTGTACTTATAAAAGAAGTTTGTACTTACACTGCAATTCTGTACCTACACATAAAGCTTGTTCTTACACTGCAATTCTGTACTTACAATGTAATTCTATACTTACACAAGAAGTTTGTACTTACACTGCAATTCTGTACTTACAATGTAATTCTATACTTACACAAGACGATTGTACTTACACTGCAATTCTGTACCTACACATAAAGCTGGTTGTTACACTGCAAACATGTATTTACACAGCAAGCTTGTATTTACACTATAAACAAGTTCTTATACTCTTAACATGTACTTGCACAGCAATTTTTTCTTACACTGCCAACATGTACTCACACTGCAATTCTGTACTTTTACAAGAAGTTTGTACTTACACTGCAATTCTGTACCTACACATAAAGCTTGTTCTTACACTGCTATTCTGTACTTACAATGTAATTCTATACTTACACAAGAAGTTTGTACTTACACAAGACGTTTGTACTTACACTGCAATTCTGTACTTACACTGTAATTCTATACTTACACAAGACGTTTGTACTTACACTGCAATTCTGTACCTACACATAAAGCTTGTTCTTACACTGCAATTCTGTACTTACAATGTAATTCTATACTTACACAAGACGTTTGTACTTACACTGCAATTCTGTAACTACACATAAAGCTAGTTGTTACACTGCAAACATGTATTTACCCAGCAAGCTTGTATTTACACTACAAACAAGTTCTTATACTCTTAACATGTACTTGCACAGCAATTTTTTCTTACCCTGACAACATGTACTCACACTGCAATTCTGTACTTATACAAGAAGTTTGTACTTACACTGCAATTCTGTAACTACACATAAAGCTTGTTCTTACACTGCAATTCTGTACTTACAATGTAATTCTATACTTACACAAGAAGTTTGTACTTACACTGCAATTCTGTACTTACACTGTAATTCTATACTTACACAAGACGATTGTACTTACTCTGCAATTCTGTACCTACACATAAAGCTGGTTGTTACACTGCAAACATGTATTTACACAGCAAGCTTGTATTTACACTACAAACAAGTTCTTATACTCTTAACATGTACTTGCACAGCAATTTTTTCTTACACTGCCAACATGTACTCACACTGCAATTCTGTAATTTTACAAGAAGTTTGTACTTACACTGCAATTCAGTACCTACACATAAAGCTTGTTCTTACACTGCAATTCTGTACTTACAATGTAATTCTATACTTACACAAGAAGTTTGTACTTACACAAGACGTTTGTACATACACTGCAATTCTGTACTTACACTGTAATTCTATACTTACACAAGACGTTTGTACTTACACTGCAATTCTGTACCTACACATAAAGCTGGTTGTTACACTGCAAACATGTATTTACACAGCAAGCTTGTATTTACACTACAAACAAGTTCTTATACCCTTAACATGTACTTGCACAGCAATTTTTTCTTACACTGCCAACATGTACTCACACTGCAATTCTGTACTTACACTGTAATTCTGTACTTACACAAGACGTTTGTACTTACACTGCAATTCTGTACCTACACATAAAGCTGGTTGTTACACTGCAAACATGTATTTACCCAGCAAGCTTGTATTTACACTACAAACAAATTCTTATACTCTTAACATGTACTTGCACAGCAATTTTTTCTTACACTGCCAACATGTACTCACACTGCAATTCTGTACTTATACAAGAAGTTTGTACTTACACTGCAATTCTGTACCTACACATAAAGCTTGTCCTTACACTGCAATTCTGTACTTACAATGTAATTCTATACTTACACAAGAAGTTTGTACTTACACTGCAATTCTGTACTTACACTGTAATTCTATACTTACACAAAACGTTTGTACTTACACTGCAATTCTGTAACTACACTTAAAGCTGGTTGTTACACTGCAAACATGTATTTACACAGCAAGCTTGTATTTACACTACAAACGAGTTCTTATACTCTTAACATGTACTTGCACAGCAATTTTTTCTTACACTGCCAACATGTACTCACACTGCAATTCTGTACTTATACAAGACGTTTGTACTTACACTGCAATTCTGTACTTACACTGTAATTTTATACTTACACAAGAAGTTTGTACTTACACTTCAATTATGTATCTACACTTAAAGCTTGTTCTTATACTGCAAACATGTATTTACACAGCAAGCTTGTATTTACACTACAAACAAGTTCTTATACTCTTAACATGTACTTGCACAGCAATTTTTTCTTACACTGCCAACATGTACTCACACTGCAATTCTGTACTTATACAAGAAGTTTGTACTTACACTGCAATTCTGTACCTACACATAAAGCTTGTTCTTACACTGCAATTCTGTACTTACAATGTAATTCTATACTTACACAAGAAGTTTGTACTTACACTGCAATTCTGTACTTACACTGTAATTCTATACTTACACAAGACGATTGTACTTACACTGCAATTCTGTACCTACACATAAAGTTGGTTGTTACACTGCAAACATGTATTTACACAGCAAGCTTGTATTTACACTACAAACAAGTTCTTATACTCTTAACATGTACTTGCACAGCAATTTTTTCTTACACTGCCAACATGTACTCACACTGCAATTCTGTACTTTTACAAGAAATTTTGTACTTACACTGCAATTCTGTACCTACACATAAAGCTTGTTCTTACACTGCAATTCTGTACTTACAATGTAATTCTATACTTACACAAGAAGTTTGTACTTACACAAGACGTTTGTACTTACACTGCAATTCTGTACTTACACTGTAATTCTATACTTACACAAGACGTTTGTACTTACACTGCAATTCTGTACCTACACATAAAGCTGGTTGTTACACTGCAAACATGTATTTACACAGCAACCTTGTATTTACACTACAAACAAGTTCTTATACTCTTAACATGTACTTGCACAGCAATTTTTTCTTACACTGCCAACATGTACTCACACTGCAATTCTGTATTTTTACAAGAAGTTTGTACTTACACTGCAATTCTGTACCTACACATAAAGCTTGTTCTTACACTGCAATTCTGTACTTACAATGTAATTCTATACTTACACAAGAAGTTTGTACTTACACTGCAATTCTGTACTTACACTGTAATTCTATACTTACACAAAACGTTTGTACTTACACTGCAATTCTGTAACTACACTTAAAGCTGGTTGTTACACTGCAAACATGTATTTACACACCAAGCTTGTATTTACACTACAAACGAGTTCTTATACTCTTAACATGTACTTGCACAGCAATTTTTTCTTACACTGCCAACATGTCCTCACACTGCAATTCTGTACTTATACAAGACGTTTGTACTTACACTGCAATTCTGTACTTACACTGTAATTTTATACTTACACAAGAAGTTTGTACTTACTCTTCAATTATGTATCTACACTTAAAGCTTGTTCTTATACTGCAAACATGTATTTACACAGCAAGCTTGTATTTACACTACAAACAAGTTCTTATACTCTTAACATGTACTTGCACAGCAATTTTTTCTTACACTGCCAACATGTACTCACACTGCAATTCTGTACTTATACAAGAAGTTTGTACTTACACTGCAATTCTGTACCTACACATAAAGCTTGTTCTTACACTGCAATTCTGTACATACAATGTAATTCTATACTTACACAAGAAGTTTGTACTTACACTGCAATTCTGTACTTACACTGTAATTCTATACTTACACAAGACGATTGTACTTACACTGCAATTCTGTACCTACACATAAAGCTGGTTGTTACACTGCAAACATGTATTTACACAGCAAGCTTGTATTTACACTATAAACAAGTTCCTATACTCTTAACATGTACTTGCACAGCAATTTTTTCTTACACTGCCAACATGTACTCACACTGCAATTCTGTACTTATACAAGAAGTATGTACTTACACTGCAATTCTGTACCTACAAATAAAGCTTGTTCTTACACTGCAATTCTGTACTTACAATGTAATTCTATACTTACACAAGAAGTTTGTACTTACACTGCAATTCTGTACTTACACTGTAATTCTATACTTACACAAGACGATTGTACTTACACTGCAATTCTGTACCTACACATAAAGCTGGTTGTTACACTGCAAACATGTATTTACACAGCAAGCTTGTATTTACACTACAAACAAGTTCTTATACTCTTAACATGTACTTGCACAGCAATTTTTTCTTACACTGCCAACATGTACTCACACTGCAATTCTGTACTTTTACAAGAAGTTTGTACTTACACTGCAATTCTGTACCTACACATAAAGCTTGTTCTTACACTGCAATTCTGTACTTACAATGTAATTCTATACTTACACACGAAGTTTGTACTTACACAAGACGTTTGTACTTACACTGCAATACTGTACTTACACTGTAATTCTATACTTACACAAGACGTTTGTACTTACACTGCAATTCTGTACCTACACATAAAGCTGGTTGTTACACTGCAAACATGTATTTACACAGCAAGCTTGTATTTACACTACAAACAAGTTCTTATACTCTTAACATGTACTTGCACAGCAATTTTTTCTTACACTGCCAACATGTACTCACACTGCAATTCTGTACTTTTACAAGAAGTTTGTACTTACACTGCAATTCTGTACCTACACATAAAGCTTGTTCTTACACTGCAATTCTGTACTTACAATGTAATTCTATACTTACACAAGAAGTTTGTACTTACACAAGACGTTTGTACTTACACTGCAATTCTGTACTTACACTGTAATTCTATACTTACACAAGACGTTTGTACTTACACTGCAATTCTGTACCTACACATAAAGCTGGTTGTTACACTGCAAACATGTATTTACACAGCAAGCTTGTATTTACACTACAAACAAGTTCTTATACTCTTAACATGTACTTGCACAGCAATTTTTTCTTACACTGCCAACATGTACTCACACTGCAATTCTGTACTTTTACAAGAAGTTTGTACTTACACTGCAATTCTGTACCTACACATAAAGCTTGTCCTTACACTGCAATTCTGTACTTACAATGTAATTCTATACTTACACAAGAAGTTTTTACTTACACTGCAATTCTGTACTTACACTGTAATTCTATACTTACACAAAACGTTTGTACTTACACTGCAATTCTGTAACTACACTTAAAGCTGGTTGTTACACTGCAAACATGTATTTACACAGCAAGCTTGTATTTACACTACAAACGAGTTCTTATACTCTTAACATGTACTTGCACAGCAATTTTTTCTTACACTGCCAACATGTACTCACACTGCAATTCTGTACTTATACAAGACGTTTGTACTTACACTGCAATTCTGTACTTACACTGTAATTTTATACTTACACAAGAAGTTTGTACTTACACTTCAATTATGTATCTACACTTAAAGCTTGTTCTTATACTGCAAACATGTATTTACACAGCAAGCTTGTATTTACACTACAAACAAGTTCTTATACTCTTAACATGTACTTGCACAGCAATTTTTTCTTACACTGCCAACATGTACTCACACTGCAATTCTGTACTTATACAAGAAGTTTGTACTTACACTGCAATTCTGTACCTACACATAAAGCTTGTTCTTACACTGCAATTCTGTACTTACAATGTAATTCTATACTTACACAAGAAGTTTGTACTTACACTGCAATTCTGTACTTACACTGTAATTCTATACTTACACAAGACGATTGTACTTACACTGCAATTCTGTACCTACACATAAAGCTGGTTGTTACACTGCAAACATGTATTTACACAGCAAGCTTGTTTTTACACTATAAACAAGTTCTTATACTCTTAACATGTACTTGCACAGCAATTTTTTCTTACACTGCCAACATGTACTCACACTGCAATTCTGTACTTATACAAGAAGTTTGTACTTACACTGCAATTCTGTACCTACAAATAAAGCTTGTTCTTACACTGCAATTCTGTACTTACAATGTAATTCTATACTTACACAAGAAGTTTGTACTTACACTGCAATTCTGTACTTACACTGTAATTCTATACTTGCACAAGACGATTGTACTTACACTGCAATTCTGTAACTACACATAAAGCTGGTTGTTACACTGCAAACATGTATTTACACAGCAAGCTTGTATTTACACTACAAACAAGTTCTTATACTCTTAACATCTACTTGCACAGCAATTTTTTCTTACACTGCCAACATGTACTCACACTGCAATTCTGTACTTACACTGTAATTCTGTACTTACACAAGACGTTTGTACTTACACTGCAATTCTGTACCTACACATAAAGCTGGTTGTTACACTGCAAACATGTATTTACCCAGCAAGCTTGTATTTACACTACAAACAAGTTCTTATACTCTTAACATGTACTTGCACAGCAATTTTTTCTTACACTGCCAACATGTACTCACACTGCAATTCTGTACTTATACAAGAAGTTTGTACTTACACTGCAATTCTGTACCTACACATAAAGCTTGTTCTTACACTGCAATTCTGTACTTACAATGTAATTCTATACTTACACAAGACGTTTGTACTTACACTGCAATTCTGTACTTACAATGTAATTCTATACTTACACAAGACGATTGTACTTACACTGCAATTCTGTACCTACACATAAAGCTGGTTGTTACACTGCAAACATGTATTTACACAGCAAGCTTGTATTTACACTATAAACAAGTTCTTATACTCTTAACATGTACTTGCACAGCAATTTTTTCTTACACTGCCAACATGTACTCACACTGCAGTTCTGTACTTTTACAAGAAGTTTGTACTTACACTGCAATTCTGTACCTACACATAAAGCTTGTTCTTACACTGCAATTCTGTACTTACAATGTAATTCTATACTTACACAAGAAGTTTGTACTTACACAAGACATTTGTACTTACACTGCAATTCTGTACTTACACTGTAATTCTATACTTGCACAAGACGTTTGTACTTACACTGCAATTCTGTACCTACACATAAAGCTTGTTCTTACACTGCAATTCTGTACTTACAATGTAATTCTATACTTACACAAGACGTTTGTACTTACACTGCAATTCTGTAACTACACATAAAGCTAGTTGTTACACTGCAAACATGTATTTACCCAGCAAGCTTGTATTTACACTACAAACAAGTTCTTATACTCTTAACATGTACTTGCACAGCAATTTTTTCTTACCCTGACAACATGTACTCACACTGCAATTCTGTACTTATACAAGAAGTTTGTACTTACACTGCAATTCTGTAACTACACATAAAGCTTGCTCTTACACTGCAATTCTGTACTTACAATGTAATTCTATACTTACACAAGAAGTTTGTACTTACACTGCAATTCTGTACTTACACTGTAATTCTATACTTACACAAGACGATTGTACTTACTCTGCAATTCTGTACTTACACATAAAGCTGGTTGTTACACTGCAAACATGTATTTACACAGCAAGCTTGTATTTACACTACAAACAAGTTCTTATACTCTTAACATGTACTTGCACAGCAATTTTTTCTTACACTGCCAACATGTACTCACACTGCAATTCTGTAATTTTACAAGAAGTTTGTACTTACACTGCAATTCAGTACCTACACATAAAGCTTGTTCTTACACTGCAATTCTGTACTTACAATGTAATTCTATACTTACACAAGAAGTTTGTACTTACACAAGACGTTTGTACTTACACTGCAATTCTGTACTTACACTGTAATTCTATACTTACACAAGACGTTTGTACTTACACTGCAATTCTGTACCTACACATAAAGCTGGTTGTTACACTGCAAACATGTATTTACACAGCAAGCTTGTATTTACACTACAAACAAGTTCTTATACCCTTAACATGTACTTGCACAGCAATTTTTTCTTACACTGCCAACATGTACTCACACTGCAATTCTGTACTTACACTGTAATTCTGTACTTACACAAGACGTTTGTACTTACACTGCAATTCTGTACCTACACATAAAGCTGGTTGTTACACTGCAAACATGTATTTACCCAGCAAGCTTGTATTTACACTACAAACAAATTCTTATACTCTTATCATGTACTTGCACAGCAATTTTTTCTTACACTGCCAACATGTACTCACACTGCAATTCTGTACTTATACAAGAAGTTTGTACTTACACTGCAATTCTGTACCTACACATAAAGTTTGTTCTTACACTGCAATTCTGTACTTACAATGTAATTCTATACTTACACAAGACGTTTGTACTTACACTGCAATTCTGTACTTACACTATAATTCTATACTTACACAAGACGATTGTACTTACACTGCAATTCTGTACCTACACATAAAGCTGGTTGTTACACTGCAAACATGTATTTACACAGCAAGCTTGTATTTACACTACAAACAAGTTCTTATACTCTTAACATGTACTTGCACAGCAATTTTTTCTTACACTGCCAACATGTACTCACACTGCAATTCTGTACTTTTACAAGAAGTTTGTACTTACACTGCAATTCTGTACCTACACATAAAGCTTGTCCTTACACTGCAATTCTGTACTTACAATGTAATTCTATACTTACACAAGAAGTTTGTACTTACACTGCAATTCTGTACTTACACTGTAATTCTATACTTACACAAAACGTTTGTACTTACACTGCAATTCTGTAACTACACTTAAAGCTGGTTGTTACACTGCAAACATGTATTTACACAGCAAGCTTGTATTTACACTACAAACGAGTTCTTATACTCTTAACATGTACTTGCACAGCAATTTTTTCTTACACTGCCAACATGTACTCACACTGCAATTCTGTACTTATACAAGACGTTTGTACTTACACTGCAATTCTGTACTTACACTGTAATTTTATACTTACACAAGAAGTTTGTACTTACACTTCAATTATGTATCTACACTTAAAGCTTGTTCTTATACTGCAAACATGTATTTACACAGCAAGCTTGTATTTACACTACAAACAAGTTCTTATACTCTTAACATGTACTTGCACAGCAATTTTTTCTTACACTGCCAACATGTACTCACACTGCAATTTTGTACTTATACAAGAAGTTTGTACTTACACTGCAATTCTGTACCTACACATAAAGCTTGTTCTTACACTGCAATTCTGTACTTACAATGTAATTCTATACTTACACAAGAAGTTTGTACTTACACTGCAATTCTGTACTTACACTGTAATTCTATACTTACACAAGACGATTGTACTTACACTGCAATTCTGTACCTACACATAAAGCTGGTTGTTACACTGCAAACATGTATTTACACAGCAAGCTTGTATTTACACTACAAACAAGTTCTTATACTCTTAACATGTACTTGCACAGCAATTTTTTCTTACACTGCCAACATGTACTCACACTGCAATTCTGTACTTTTACAAGAAATTTTGTACTTACACTGCAATTCTGTACCTACACATAAAGCTTGTTCTTACACTGCAATTCTGTACTTACAATGTAATTCTATACTTACACAAGAAGTTTGTACTTACACAAGACGTTTGTACTTACACTGCAATTCTGTACTTACACTGTAATTCTATACTTACACAAGACGTTTGTACTTACACTGCAATTCTGTACCTACACATAAAGCTGGTTGTTACACTGCAAACATGTATTTACACAGCAACCTTGTATTTACACTACAAACAAGTTCTTATACTCTTAACATGTACTTGCACAGCAATTTTTTCTTACACTGCCAACATGTACTCACACTGCAATTCTGTACTTTTACAAGAAGTTTGTACTTACACTGCAATTCTGTACCTACACATAAAGCTTGTTCTTACACTGCAATTCTGTACTTACAATGTAATTCTATACTTACACAAGAAGTTTGTACTTACACTGCAATTCTGTACTTACACTGTAATTCTATACTTACACAAAACGTTTGTACTTACACTGCAATTCTGTAACTACACTTAAAGCTGGTTGTTACACTGCAAACATGTTTTTACACACCAAGCTTGTATTTACACTACAAACGAGTTCTTATACTCTTAACATGTACTTGCACAGCAATTTTTTCTTACACTGCCAACATGTACTCACACTGCAATTCTGTACTTATACAAGACGTTTGTACTTACACTGCAATTCTGTACTTACACTGTAATTTTATACTTACACAAGAAGTTTGTACTTACACTTCAATTATGTATCTACACTTAAAGCTTGTTCTTATACTGCAAACATGTATTTACACAGCAAGCTTGTATTTACACTACAAACAAGTTCTTATACTCTTAACATGTACTTGCACAGCAATTTTTTCTTCCACTGCCAACATGTACTCACACTGCAATTCTGTACTTATACAAGAAGTTTGTACTTACACTGCAATTCTGTACCTACACATAAAGCTTGTTCTTACACTGCAATTCTGTACTTACAATGTAATTCTATACTTACACAAGAAGTTTGTACTTACACTGCAATTCTGTACTTACACTGTAATTCTATACTTACACAAGACGATTGTACTTACACTGCAATTCTGTACCTACACATAAAGCTGGTTGTTACACTGCAAACATGTATTTACACAGCAAGCTTGTATTTACACTATAAACAAGTTCTTATACTCTTAACATGTACTTGCACAGCAATTTTTTCTTACACTGCCAACATGTACTCACACTGCAATTCTGTACTTATACAAGAAGTTTGTACTTACACTGCAAT
Organism: Prosapia bicincta; assembly: GCA_036971475.1. Taxonomy (NCBI): domain Eukaryota; kingdom Metazoa; phylum Arthropoda; class Insecta; order Hemiptera; family Cercopidae; genus Prosapia; species Prosapia bicincta. Next base: position 100,333,873 of record JBAIZL010000004.1, on the reverse strand, counting down.
TCTGTACCTACAAATAAAGCTTGTTCTTACACTGCAATTCTGTACTTACAATGTAATTCTATACTTACACAAGAAGTTTGTACTTACACTGCAATTCTGTACTTACACTGTAATTCTATACTTACACAAGACGATTGTACTTACACTGCAATTCTGTACCTACACATAAAGCTGGTTGTTACACTGCAAACATGTATTTACACAGCAAGCTTGTATTTACACTACAAACAAGTTCTTATACTCTTAACATGTACTTGCACAGCAATTTTTTCTTACACTGCCAACATGTACTCACACTGCAATTCTGTACTTTTACAAGAAGTTTGTACTTACACTGCAATTCTGTACCTACACATAAAGCTTGTTCTTACACTGCAATTCTGTACTTACAATGTAATTCTATACTTACACACAAAGTTTGTACTTACACAAGACGTTTGTACTTACACTGCAATACTGTACTTACACTGTAATTCTATACTTACACAAGACGTTTGTACTTACACTGCAATTCTGTACCTACACATAAAGCTGGTTGTTACACTGCAAACATGTATTTACACAGCAAGCTTGTATTTACACTACAAACAAGTTCTTATACTCTTAACATGTACTTGCACAGCAATTTTTTCTTACACTGCCAACATGTACTCACACTGCAATTCTGTACTTTTACAAGAAGTTTGTACTTACACTGCAATTCTGTACCTACACATAAAGCTTGTTCTTACACTGCAATTCTGTACTTACAATGTAATTCTATACTTACACAAGAAGTTTGTACTTACACAAGACGTTTGTACTTACACTGCAATTCTGTACTTACACTGTAATTCTATACTTACACAAGACGTTTGTACTTACACTGCAATTCTGTACCTACACATAAAGCTGGTTGTTACACTGCAAACATGTATTTACACAGCAAGCTTGTATTTACACTACAAACAAGTTCTTATACTCTTAACATGTACTTGCACAGCAATTTTTTCTTACACTGCCAACATGTACTCACACTGCAATTCTGTACTTTTACAAGAAGTTTGTACTTACACTGCAATTCTGTACCTATACATAAAGCTTGTCCTTACACTGCAATTCTGTACTTACAATGTAATTCTATACTTACACAAGAAGTTTGTACTTACACTGCAATTCTGTACTTACACTGTAATTCTATACTTACACAAAACGTTTGTACTTACACTGCAATTCTGTAACTACACTTAAAGCTGGTTGTTACACTGCAAACATGTATTTACACAGCAAGCTTGTATTTACACTACAAACGAGTTCTTATACTCTTAACATGTACTTGCACAGCAATTTTTTCTTACACTGCCAACATGTACTCACACTGCAATTCTGTACTTATACAAGACGTTTGTACTTACACTGCAATTCTGTACTTACAATGTAATTTTATACTTACACAAGAAGTTTGTACTTACACTTCAATTATGTATCTACACTTAAAGCTTGTTCTTATACTGCAAACATGTATTTACACAGCAAGCTTGTATTTACACTACAAACAAGTTCTTATACTCTTAACATGTACTTGCACAGCAATTTTTTCTTACACTGCCAACATGTACTCACACTGCAATTCTGTACTTATACAAGAAGTTTGTACTTACACTGCAATTCTGTACCTACACATAAAGCTTGTTCTTACACTGCAATTCTGTACTTACAATGTAATTCTATACTTACACAAGAAGTTTGTACTTACACTGCAATTCTGTACTTACACTGTAATTCTATACTTACACAAGACGATTGTACTTACACTGCAATTCTGTACCTACACATAAAGCTGGTTGTTACACTGCAAACATGTATTTACACAGCAAGCTTGTTTTTACACTATAAACAAGTTCTTATACTCTTAACATGTACTTGCACAGCAATTTTTTCTTACACTGCCAACATGTACTCACACTGCAATTCTGTACTTATACAAGAAGTTTGTACTTACACTGCAATTCTGTACCTACAAATAAAGCTTGTTCTTACACTGCAATTCTGTACTTACAATGTAATTCTATACTTACACAAGAAGTTTGTACTTACACTGCAATTCTGTACTTACACTGTAATTCTATACTTGCACAAGACGATTGTACTTACACTGCAATTCTGTAACTACACATAAAGCTGGTTGTTACACTGCAAACATGTATTTACACAGCAAGCTTGTATTTACACTACAAACAAGTTCTTATACTCTTAACATGTACTTGCACAGCAATTTTTTCTTACACTGCCAACATGTACTCACACTGCAATTCTGTACTTTTACAAGACGTTTGTACTTACACTGCAATTCTGTACCTACACATAAAGCTTGTTCTTACACTGCAATTCTGTACTTACAATGTAATTCTATACTTACACAAGAAGTTTGTACTTACACAAGACGTTTGTACTTACACTGCAATTCTGTACTTACACTGTAATTCTATACTTACACAAGACGTTTGTACTTACACTGCAATTCTGTACCTACACATAAAGCTGGTTGTTACACTGCAAACATGTATTTACACAGCAAGCTTGTATTTACACTACAAACAAGTTCTTATACTCTTAACATGTACTTGCACAGCAATTTTTTCTTACACTGCCAACATGTACTCACACTGCAATTCTGTACTTTTACAAGAAGTTTGTACTTACACTGCAATTCTGTACCTACACATAAAGCTTGTTCTTACACTGCAATTCTGTACTTACAATGTAATTCTATACTTACACAAGAAGTTTGTACTTACACAAGACGTTTGTACTTACACTGCAATTCTGTACTTACACTGTAATTCTATACTTACACAAGACGTTTGTACTTACACTGCAATTCTGTACCTACACATAAAGCTGGTTGTTACACTGCAAACATGTATTTACACAGCAAGCTTGTATTTACACTACAAACAAGTTCTTATACTCTTAACATGTACTTGCACAGCAATTTTTTCTTACACTGCCAACATGTACTCACACTGCAATTCTGTACTTTTACAAGAAGTTTGTACTTACACTGCAATTCTGTACCTATACATAAAGCTTGTCCTTACACTGCAATTCTGTACTTACAATGTAATTCTATACTTACACAAGAAGTTTGTACTTACACTGCAATTCTGTACTTACACTGTAATTCTATACTTACACAAGACGATTGTACTTACACTGCAATTCTGTACCTACACATAAAGCTGGTTGTTACACTGCAAACATGTATTTACACAGCAAGCTTGTATTTACACTACAAACAAGTTCTTATACTCTTAACATGTACTTGCACAGCAATTTTTTCTTACACTGCCAACATGTACTCACACTGCAATTCTGTACTTTTACAAGAAATTTTGTACTTACACTGCAATTCTGTACCTACACATAAAGCTTGTTCTTACACTGCAATTCTGTACTTACAATGTAATTCTATACTTACACAAGAAGTTTGTACTTACACAAGACGTTTGTACTTACACTGCAATTCTGTACTTACACTGTAATTCTATACTTACACAAGACGTTTGTACTTACACTGCAATTCTGTACCTACACATAAAGCTGGTTGTTACACTGCAAACATGTATTTACACAGCAACCTTGTATTTACACTACAAACAAGTTCTTATACTCTTAACATGTACTTGCACAGCAATTTTTTCTTACACTGCCAACATGTACTCACACTGCAATTCTGTACTTTTACAAGAAGTTTGTACTTACACTGCAATTCTGTACCTACACATAAAGCTTGTTCTTACACTGCAATTCTGTACTTACAATGTAATTCTATACTTACACAAGAAGTTTGTACTTACACTGCAATTCTGTACTTACACTGTAATTCTATACTTACACAAAACGTTTGTACTTACACTGCAATTCTGTAACTACACTTAAAGCTGGTTGTTACACTGCAAACATGTTTTTACACACCAAGCTTGTATGTACACTACAAACGAGTTCTTATACTCTTAACATGTACTTGCACAGCAATTTTTTCTTACACTGCCAACATGTACTCACACTGCAATTCTGTACTTATACAAGACGTTTGTACTTACACTGCAATTCTGTACTTACACTGTAATTTTATACTTACACAAGAAGTTTGTACTTACACTTCAATTATGTATCTACACTTAAAGCTTGTTCTTATACTGCAAACATGTATTTACACAGCAAGCTTGTATTTACACTACAAACAAGTTCTTATACTCTTAACATGTACTTGCACAGCAATTTTTTCTTCCACTGCCAACATGTACTCACACTGCAATTCTGTACTTATACAAGAAGTTTGTACTTACACTGCAATTCTGTACCTACACATAAAGCTTGTTCTTACACTGCAATTCTGTACTTACAATGTAATTCTATACTTACACAAGAAGTTTGTACTTACACTGCAATTCTGTACTTACACTGTAATTCTATACTTACACAAGACGATTGTACTTACACTGCAATTCTGTACCTACACATAAAGCTGGTTGTTACACTGCAAACATGTATTTACACAGCAAGCTTGTATTTACACTATAAACAAGTTCTTATACTCTTAACATGTACTTGCACAGCAATTTTTTCTTACACTGCCAACATGTACTCACACTGCAATTCTGTACTTATACAAGAAGTTTGTACTTACACTGCAATTCTGTACCTACAAATAAAGCTTGTTCTTACACTGCAATTCTGTACTTACAATGTAATTCTATACTTACACAAGAAGTTTGTACTTACACTGCAATTCTGTACTTACACTGTAATTCTATACTTACACAAGACGATTGTACTTACACTGCAATTCTGTACCTACACATAAAGCTGGTTGTTACACTGCAAACATGTATTTACACAGCAAGCTTGTATTTACACTACAAACAAGTTCTTATACTCTTAACATGTACTTGCACAGCAATTTTTTCTTACACTGCCAACATGTACTCACACTGCAATTCTGTACTTTTACAAGAAGTTTGTACTTACACTGCAATTCTGTACCTACACATAAAGCTTGTTCTTACACTGCAATTCTGTACTTACAATGTAATTCTATACTTACACACAAAGTTTGTACTTACACAAGACGTTTGTACTTACACTGCAATACTGTACTTACACTGTAATTCTATACTTACACAAGACGTTTGTACTTACACTGCAATTCTGTACCTACACATAAAGCTGGTTGTTACACTGCAAACATGTATTTACACAGCAAGCTTGTATTTACACTACAAACAAGTTCTTATACTCTTAACATGTACTTGCACAGCAATTTTTTCTTACACTGCCAACATGTACTCACACTGCAATTCTGTACTTTTACAAGAAGTTTGTACTTACACTGCAATTCTGTACCTACACATAAAGCTTGTTCTTACACTGCAATTCTGTACTTACAATGTAATTCTATACTTACACAAGAAGTTTGTACTTACACAAGACGTTTGTACTTACACTGCAATTCTGTACTTACACTGTAATTCTATACTTACACAAGACGTTTGTACTTACACTGCAATTCTGTACCTACACATAAAGCTGGTTGTTACACTGCAAACATGTATTTACACAGCAAGCTTGTATTTACACTACAAACAAGTTCTTATACTCTTAACATGTACTTGCACAGCAATTTTTTCTTACACTGCCAACATGTACTCACACTGCAATTCTGTACTTTTACAAGAAGTTTGTACTTACACTGCAATTCTGTACCTATACATAAAGCTTGTCCTTACACTGCAATTCTGTACTTACAATGTAATTCTATACTTACACAAGAAGTTTGTACTTACACTGCAATTCTGTACTTACACTGTAATTCTATACTTACACAAAACGTTTGTACTTACACTGCAATTCTGTAACTACACTTAAAGCTGGTTGTTACACTGCAAACATGTATTTACACAGCAAGCTTGTATTTACACTACAAACGAGTTCTTATACTCTTAACATGTACTTGCACAGCAATTTTTTCTTACACTGCCAACATGTACTCACACTGCAATTCTGTACTTATACAAGACGTTTGTACTTACACTGCAATTCTGTACTTACAATGTAATTTTATACTTACACAAGAAGTTTGTACTTACACTTCAATTATGTATCTACACTTAAAGCTTGTTCTTATACTGCAAACATGTATTTACACAGCAAGCTTGTATTTACACTACAAACAAGTTCTTATACTCTTAACATGTACTTGCACAGCAATTTTTTCTTACACTGCCAACATGTACTCACACTGCAATTCTGTACTTATACAAGAAGTTTGTACTTACACTGCAATTCTGTACCTACACATAAAGCTTGTTCTTACACTGCAATTCTGTACTTACAATGTAATTCTATACTTACACAAGAAGTTTGTACTTACACTGCAATTCTGTACTTACACTGTAATTCTATACTTACACAAGACGATTGTACTTACACTGCAATTCTGTACCTACACATAAAGCTGGTTGTTACACTGCAAACATGTATTTACACAGCAAGCTTGTTTTTACACTATAAACAAGTTCTTATACTCTTAACATGTACTTGCACAGCAATTTTTTCTTACACTGCCAACATGTACTCACACTGCAATTCTGTACTTATACAAGAAGTTTGTACTTACACTGCAATTCTGTACCTACAAATAAAGCTTGTTCTTACACTGCAATTCTGTACTTACAATGTAATTCTATACTTACACAAGAAGTTTGTACTTACACTGCAATTCTGTACTTACACTGTAATTCTATACTTGCACAAGACGATTGTACTTACACTGCAATTCTGTAACTACACATAAAGCTGGTTGTTACACTGCAAACATGTATTTACACAGCAAGCTTGTATTTACACTACAAACAAGTTCTTATACTCTTAACATGTACTTGCACAGCAATTTTTTCTTACACTGCCAACATGTACTCACACTGCAATTCTGTACTTTTACAAGACGTTTGTACTTACACTGCAATTCTGTACCTACACATAAAGCTTGTTCTTACACTGCAATTCTGTACTTACAATGTAATTCTATACTTACACAAGAAGTTTGTACTTACACAAGACGTTTGTACTTACACTGCAATTCTGTACTTACACTGTAATTCTATACTTACACAAGACGTTTGTACTTACACTGCAATTCTGTACCTACACATAAAGCTGGTTGTTACACTGCAAACATGTATTTACACAGCAAGCTTGTATTTACACTACAAACAAGTTCTTATACTCTTAACATGTACTTGCACAGCAATTTTTTCTTACACTGCCAACATGTACTCACACTGCAATTCTGTACTTTTACAAGAAGTTTGTACTTACACTGCAATTCTGTACCTACACATAAAGCTTGTTCTTACACTGCAATTCTGTACTTACAATGTAATTCTATACTTACACAAGAAGTTTGTACTTACACAAGACGTTTGTACTTACACTGCAATTCTGTACTTACACTGTAATTCTATACTTACACAAGACGTTTGTACTTACACTGCAATTCTGTACCTACACATAAAGCTGGTTGTTACACTGCAAACATGTATTTACACAGCAAGCTTGTATTTACACTACAAACAAGTTCTTATACTCTTAACATGTACTTGCACAGCAATTTTTTCTTACACTGCCAACATGTACTCACACTGCAATTCTGTACTTTTACAAGAAGTTTGTACTTACACTGCAATTCTGTACCTATACATAAAGCTTGTCCTTACACTGCAATTCTGTACTTACAATGTAATTCTATACTTACACAAGAAGTTTGTACTTACACTGCAATTCTGTACTTACACTGTAATTCTATACTTACACAAAACGTTTGTACTTACACTGCAATTCTGTAACTACACTTAAAGCTGGTTGTTACACTGCAAACATGTATTTACACAGCAAGCTTGTATTTACACTACAAACGAGTTCTTATACTCTTAACATGTACTTGCACAGCAATTTTTTCTTACACTGCCAACATGTACTCACACTGCAATTCTGTACTTATACAAGACGTTTGTACTTACACTGCAATTCTGTACTTACAATGTAATTTTATACTTACACAAGAAGTTTGTACTTACACTTCAATTATGTATCTACACTTAAAGCTTGTTCTTATACTGCAAACATGTATTTACACAGCAAGCTTGTATTTACACTACAAACAAGTTCTTATACTCTTAACATGTACTTGCACAGCAATTTTTTCTTACACTGCCAACATGTACTCACACTGCAATTCTGTACTTATACAAGAAGTTTGTACTTACACTGCAATTCTGTACCTACACATAAAGCTTGTTCTTACACTGCAATTCTGTACTTACAATGTAATTCTATACTTACACAAGAAGTTTGTACTTACACTGCAATTCTGTACTTACACTGTAATTCTATACTTACACAAGACGATTGTACTTACACTGCAATTCTGTACCTACACATAAAGCTGGTTGTTACACTGCAAACATGTATTTACACAGCAAGCTTGTTTTTACACTATAAACAAGTTCTTATACTCTTAACATGTACTTGCACAGCAATTTTTTCTTACACTGCCAACATGTACTCACACTGCAATTCTGTACTTATACAAGAAGTTTGTACTTACACTGCAATTCTGTACCTACAAATAAAGCTTGTTCTTACACTGCAATTCTGTACTTACAATGTAATTCTATACTTACACAAGAAGTTTGTACTTACACTGCAATTCTGTACTTACACTGTAATTCTATACTTGCACAAGACGATTGTACTTACACTGCAATTCTGTAACTACACATAAAGCTGGTTGTTACACTGCAAACATGTATTTACACAGCAAGCTTGTATTTACACTACAAACAAGTTCTTATACTCCTAACATGTACTTGCACAGCAATTTTTTCTTACACTGCCAACATGTACTCACACTGCAATTCTGTACTTTTACAAGACGTTTGTACTTACACTGCAATTCTGTACCTACACATAAAGCTTGTTCTTACACTGCAATTCTGTACTTACAATGTAATTCTATACTTACACAAGAAGTTTGTACTTACACAAGACGTTTGTACTTACACTGCAATTCTGTACTTACACTGTAATTTTATACTTACACAAGACGTTTGTACTTACACTGCAATTCTGTACCTACACATAAAGCTGGTTGTTACACTGCAAACATGTATTTACACAGCAAGCTTGTATTTACACTACAAACAAGTTCTTATACTCTTAACATCTACTTGCACAGCAATTTTTTCTTACACTGCCAACATGTACTCACACTGCAATTCTGTACTTACACTGTAATTCTGTACTTACACAAGACGTTTGTACTTACACTGCAATTCTGTACCTACACATAAAGCTGGTTGTTACACTGCAAACATGTATTTACCCAGCAAGCTTGTATTTACACTACAAACAAGTTCTTATACTCTTAACATGTACTTGCACAGCAATTTTTTCTTACACTGCCAACATGTACTCACACTGCAATTCTGTACTTATACAAGAAGTTTGTACTTACACTGCAATTCTGTACCTACACATAAAGCTTGTTCTTACACTGCAATTCTGTACTTACAATGTAATTCTATACTTACACAAGACGTTTGTACTTACACTGCAATTCTGTACTTACACTATAATTCTATACTTACACAAGACGATTGTACTTACACTGCAATTCTGTACCTACACATAAAGCTGGTTGTTACACTGCAAACATGTATTTACACAGCAAGCTTGTATTTACACTACAAACAAGTTCTTATACTCTTAACATGTACTTGCACAGCAATTTTTTCTTACACTGCCAACATGTACTCACACTGCAATTCTGTACTTTTACAAGAAGTTTGTACTTACACTGCAATTCTGTACCTACACATAAAGCTTGTTCTTACACTGCAATTCTGTACTTACAATGTAATTCTATACTTACACACGAAGTTTGTACTTACACAAGACGTTTGTACTTACACTGCAATACTGTACTTACACTGGAACTCTATACTTACACAAGACGTTTGTACTTACACTGCAATTCTGTACCTACACATAAAGCTGGTTGTTACACTGCAAACATGTATTTACACAGCAAGCTTGTATTTACACTACAAACAAGTTCTTATACTCTTAACATGTACTTGCACAGCAATTTTTTCTTACACTGCCAACATGTACTCACACTGCAATTCTGTACTTTTACAAGAAGTTTGTACTTACACTGCAATTCTGTACCTACACATAAAGCTTGTTCTTACACTGCAATTCTGTACTTACAATGTAATTCTATACTTACACAAGAAGTTTGTACTTACACAAGACGTTTGTACTTACACTGCAATTCTGTACTTACACATAAAGCTGGTTGTTACACTGCAAACATGTATTCACACAGCAAGCTTGTATTTACACTACAAACAAGTTCTTATACTCTTAACATGTACTTGCACAGCAATTTTTTCTTACACTGCCAACATGTACTCACACTGCAATTCTGTACTTTTACAAGAAGTTTGTACTTACACTGCAATTCTGTACCTACACATAAAGCTTGTCCTTACACTGCAATTCTGTACTTACAATGTAATTCTATACCTACACAAGAAGTTTGTACTTACACTGCAATTCTGTACTTACACTGTAATTCTATACTTACACAAAACGTTTGTACTTACACTGCAATTCTGTAACTACACTTAAAGCTGGTTGTTACACTGCAAACATGTATTTACACAGCAAGCTTGTATTTACACTACAAACGAGTTCTTATACTCTTAACATGTACTTGCACAGCAATTTTTTCTTACACTGCCAACATGTACTCACACTGCAATTCTGTACTTATACAAGACGTTTGTACTTACACTGCAGTTCTGTACTTACACTGTAATTTTATACTTACACAAGAAGTTTGTACTTACACTTCAATTATGTATCTACACTTAAAGCTTGTTCTTATACTGCAAACATGTATTTACACAGCAAGCTTGTATTTACACTACAAACAAGTTCTTATACTCCTAACATGTACTTGCACAGCAATTTTTTCTTACACTGCCAACATGTACTCACACTGCAATTCTGTACTTATACAAGAAGTTTGTACTTACACTGCAATTCTGTACCTACACATAAAGCTTGTTCTTACACTGCAATTCTGTACTTACAATGTAATTCTATACTTACACAAGAAGTTTGTACTTACACTGCAATTCTGTACTTACACTGTAATTCTATACTTACACAAGACGATTGTACTTACACTGCAATTCTGTACCTACACATAAAGCTGGTTGTTACACTGCAAACATGTATTTACACAGCAAGCTTGTATTTACACTATAAACAAGTTCTTATACTCTTAACATGTACTTGCACAGCAATTTTTTCTTACACTGCCAACATGTACTCACACTGCAATTCTGTACTTTTACAAGAAGTTTGTACTTACACTGCAATTCTGTACCTACACATAAAGCTTGTTCTTACACTGCAATTCTGTACTTACAATGTAATTCTATACTTACACAAGAAGTTTGTACTTACACAAGACGTTTGTACTTACACTGTAATTCTGTACTTACACTGTAATTCTATACTTACACAAGACGTTTGTACTTACACTGCAATTCTGTACCTACACATAAAGCTGGTTGTTACACTGCAAACATGTATTTACACAGCAAGCTTGTATTTACACTACAAACAAGTTCTTATACTCTTAACATGTACTTGCACAGCAATTTTTTCTTACACTGCCAACATGTACTCACACTGCAATTCTGTACTTTTACAAGAAGTTTGTACTTACACTGCAATTCTGTACCTACACATAAAGCTTGTTCTTACACTGCAATTCTGTCCTTACAATGTAATTCTATACTTACACAAGAAGTTTGTACTTACACAAGACGTTTGTACTTACACTGCAATTCTGTACATACACTGTAATTCTATACTTACACAAGACGTTTGTACTTACACTGCAATTCTGTACCTACACATAAAGCTGGTTGTTACACTGCAAACATGTATTTACACAGCAACCTTGTATTTACACTACAAACAAGTTCTTATACTCTTAACATGTACTTGCACAGCAATTTTTTCTTACACTGCCAACATGTACTCACACTGCAATTCTGTACTTTTACAAGAAGTTTGTACTTACACTGCAATTCTGTACCTACACATAAAGCTTGTTCTTACACTGCAATTCTGTACTTACAATGTAATTCTATACTTACACAAGAAGTTTGTACTTACACTGCAATTCTGTAACTACACTTAAAGCTGGTTGTTACACTGCAAACATGTATTTACACAGCAAGCTTGTATTTACACTACAAACGAGTTCTTATACTCTTAACATGTACTTGCACAGCAATTTTTTCTTACACTGCCAACATGTACTCACACTGCAATTCTGTACTTATACAAGACGTTTGTACTTACACTGCAATTCTGTACTTACACTGTAATTCTATACTTACACAAGACGTTTGTACTTACACTTCAATTATGTATCTACACTTAAAGCTTGTTCTTATACTGCAAACATGTATTTACACAGCAAGCTTGTATTTACACTACAAACAAGTTCTTATACTCTTAACATGTACTTGCACAACAATTTTTTCTTACACTGCCAACATGTACTCACACTGCAATTCTGTACTTATACAAGAAGTTTGTACTTACACTGCAATTCTGTACCTACACATAAAGCTTGTTCTTACACTGCAATTCTGTACTTACAATGTAATTCTATACTTACACAAGAAGTTTGTACTTACACTGCAATTTTGTACTTACACTGTAATTCTATACTTACACAAGACGATTGTACTTACACTGCAATTCTGTACCTACACATAAAGCTGGTTGTTACACTGCAAACATGTATTTACACAGCAAGCTTGTATTTACACTACAAACAAGTTCTTATACTCTTAACATGTACTTGCACAGCAATTTTTTCTTACACTGCCAACATGTACTCACACTGCAATTCTGTACTTATACAAGAAGTTTGTACTTACACTGCAATTCTGTACCTACAAATAAAGCTTGTTCTTACACTGCAATTCTGTACTTACAATGTAATTCTATACTTACACAAGAAGTTTGTACTTACACTGCAATTCTGTACTTACACTGTAATTCTATACTTACACAAGACGATTGTACTTACACTGCAATTCTGTAACTACACATAAAGCTGGTTGTTACACTGCAAACATGTATTTACACAGCAAGCTTGTATTTACACTACAAACAAGTTCTTATACTCTTAACATGTACTTGCACAGCAATTTTTTCTTACACTGCCAACATGTACTCACACTGCAATTCTGTACTTACACTGTAATTCTGTACTTACACAAGACGTTTGTACTTACACTGCAATTCTGTACCTACACATAAAGCTGGTTGTTACACTGCAAACATGTATTTACCCAGCAAGCTTGTATTTACACTACAAACAAGTTCTTATACTCTTAACATGTACTTGCACAGCAATTTTTTCTTACACTGCCAACATGTACTCACACTGCAATTCTGTACTTATACAAGAAGTTTGTACTTACACTGCAATTCTGTACCTACACATAAAGCTTGTTCTTACACTGCAATTCTGTACTTACAATGTAATTCTATACTTACACAAGACGTTTGTACTTACACTGCAATTCTGTACTTACACTATAATTCTATACTTACACAAGACGATTGTACTTACACTGCAATTCTGTACCTACACATAAAGCTGGTTGTTACACTGCAAACATGTATTTACACAGCAAGCTTGTATTTACACTACAAACAAGTTCTTATACTCTTAACATGTTCTTGCACAGCAATTTTTTCTTACACTGCCAACATGTACTCACACTGCAATTCTGTACTTTTACAAGAAGTTTGTACTTACACTGCAATTCTGTACCTACACATAAAGCTTGTTCTTACACTGCAATTCTGTACTTACAATGTAATTCTATACTTACACAAGAAGTTTGTACTTACACTGCAATTCTGTACTTACACTGTAATTCTATACTTACACAAGACGTTTGTACTTACACTGCAATCTGTACCTACACATAAAGCTGGTTGTTACACTGCAAACATGTATTTACACAGCAAGCTTGTATTTACACTACAAACAAGTTCTTATGTTCTTAACATGTACTTGCACAGCAGTTTTTTCTTACACTGCCAACATGTACTCACACTGCAATTCTGTACTTATACAAGAAGTTTGTACTTACACTGCAATTCTGTACTTACACTGTAATTCTATACTTACATAAGACGTTTGTACTTACACTGCAATTCTGTAACTACACATAAAGCTGATTGTTACACTGCAAACATGTATTTACACAGCAAGCTTGTATTTACACTTCAAACAAGTTCTTATACTCTTAACATGTACTTGCACAGCAATTTTTTCTTACACTGCCAACATGTACTCACACTGCAATTCTGTACTTTTACAAGAAGTTTGTACTTACACTGCAATTCTGTACCTACACATAAAGCTTGTTCTTACACTGCAATTCTGTACTTACAATGTAATTCTATACTTACACAAGAAGTTTGTACTTACACTGCAATTCTGTACTTACACTGTAATTCTATACTTACACAAAACGTTTGTACTTACACTGCAATTCTGTAACTACACTTAAAGCTGGTTGTTACACTGCAAACATGTATTTACACAGCAAGCTTGTATTTACACTACAAACGAGTTCTTATACTCTTAACATGTACTTGCACAGCAATTTTTTCTTACACTGCCAACATGTACTCACACTGCAATTCTGTACTTATACAAGACGTTTGTACTTACACTGCAATTCTGTATTTACACTGTAATTTTATACTTACACAAGACGTTTGTACTTACACTTCAATTATGTATCTACACTTAAAGCTTGTTCTTATACTGCAAACATGTATTTACACAGCAAGCTTGTATTTACACTACAAACAAGTTCTTATACTCTTAACATGTACTTGCACAACAATTTTTTCTTACACTGCCAACATGTACTCACACTGCAATTCTGTACTTATACAAGAAGTTTGTACTTACACTGCAATTCTGTACCTACACATAAAGCTTGTTCTTACACTGCAATTCTCTACTTACAATGTAATTCTATACTTACACAAGAAGTTTGTACTTACACTGCAATTCTGTACTTACACTGTAATTCTATACTTACACAAGACGATTGTACTTACACTGCAATTCTGTACCTACACATAAAGCTGGTTGTTACACTGCAAACATGTATTTACACAGCAAGCTTGTATTTACACTACAAACAAGTTCTTATACTCTTAACATGTACTTGCACAGCAATTTTTTCTTACACTGCCAACATGTACTCACACTGCAATTCTGTACTTATACAAGAAGTTTGTACTTACACTGCAATTCTGTACCTACAAATAAAGCTTGTTCTTACACTGCAATTCTGTACTTACAATGTAATTCTATACTTACACAAGAAGTTTGTAATTACACTGCAATTCTGTACTTACACTGTAATTCTATACTTACACAAGACGATTGTACTTACACTGCAATTCTGTAACTACACATAAAGCTGGTTGTTACACTGCAAACATGTATTTACACAGCAAGCTTGTATTTACACTACAAACAAGTTCTTATACTCTTAACATGTACTTGCACAGCAATTTTTTCTTACACTGCCAACATGTACTCACACTGCAATTCTGTACTTTTACAAGAAGTTTGTACTTACACTGCAATTCTGTACCTACACATAAAGCTTGTTCTTACACTGCAATTCTGTACTTACAATGTAATTCTATACTTACACAAGAAGTTTGTACTTACACAAGACGTTTGTACTTACACTGCAATTCTGTACTTACACTGTAATTCTATACTTACACAAGACGTTTGTACTTACACTGCAATTCTGTACCTACACATAAAGCTGGTTGTTACACTGCAAACATGTATTTACACAGCAAGCTTGTATTTACACTACAAACAAGTTCTTATACTCTTAACATGTACTTGCACAGCAATTTTTTCTTACACTGCCAACATGTACTCACACTGCAATTCTGTACTTACACTGTAATTCTGTACTTACACAAGACGTTTGTACTTACACTGCAATTCTGTACCTACACATAAAGCTGGTTGTTACACTGCAAACATGTATTTACCCAGCAAGCTTGTATTTACACTACAAACAAGTTCTTATACTCTTAACATGTACTTGCACAGCAATTTTTTCTTACACTGCCAACATGTACTCACACTGCAATTCTGTACTTATACAAGAAGTTTGTACTTACACTGCAATTCTGTACCTACACATAAAGCTTGTTCTTACACTGCAATTCTGTACTTACAATGTAATTCTATACTTACACAAGAAGTTTGTACTTACACTGCAATTCTGTACTTACACTGTAATTCTATACTTACACAAAACGTTTGTACTTACACTGCAATTCTGTAACTACACTTAAAGCTGGTTGTTACACTGCAAACATGTATTTACACAGCAAGCTTGTATTTACACTACAAACGAGTTCTTATACTCTTAACATGTACTTGCACAGCAATTTTTTCTTACACTGCCAACATGTACTCACACTGCAATTCTGTACTTATACAAGACGTTTGTACTTACACTGCAATTCTGTATTTACACTGTAATTTTATACTTACACAAGACGTTTGTACTTACACTTCAATTATGTATCTACACTTAAAGCTTGTTCTTATACTGCAAACATGTATTTACACAGCAAGCTTGTATTTACACTACAAACAAGTTCTTATACTCTTAACATGTACTTGCACAACAATTTTTTCTTACACTGCCAACATGTACTCACACTGCAATTCTGTACTTATACAAGAAGTTTGTACTTACACTGCAATTCTGTACCTACACATAAAGCTTGTTCTTACACTGCAATTCTCTACTTACAATGTAATTCTATACTTACACAAGAAGTTTGTACTTACACTGCAATTCTGTACTTACACTGTAATTCTATACTTACACAAGACGATTGTACTTACACTGCAATTCTGTACCTACACATAAAGCTGGTTGTTACACTGCAAACATGTATTTACACAGCAAGCTTGTATTTACACTACAAACAAGTTCTTATACTCTTAACATGTACTTGCACAGCAATTTTTTCTTACACTGCCAACATGTACTCACACTGCAATTCTGTACTTATACAAGAAGTTTGTACTTACACTGCAATTCTGTACCTACAAATAAAGCTTGTTCTTACACTGCAATTCTGTACTTACAATGTAATTCTATACTTACACAAGAAGTTTGTAATTACACTGCAATTCTGTACTTACACTGTAATTCTATACTTACACAAGACGATTGTACTTACACTGCAATTCTGTAACTACACATAAAGCTGGTTGTTACACTGCAAACATGTATTTACACAGCAAGCTTGTATTTACACTACAAACAAGTTCTTATACTCTTAACATGTACTTGCACAGCAATTTTTTCTTACACTGCCAACATGTACTCACACTGCAATTCTGTACTTTTACAAGAAGTTTGTACTTACACTGCAATTCTGTACCTACACATAAAGCTTGTTCTTACACTGCAATTCTGTACTTACAATGTAATTCTATACTTACACAAGAAGTTTGTACTTACACAAGACGTTTGTACTTACACTGCAATTCTGTACTTACACTGTAATTCTATACTTACACAAGACGTTTGTACTTACACTGCAATTCTGTACCTACACATAAAGCTGGTTGTTACACTGCAAACATGTATTTACACAGCAAGCTTGTATTTACACTACAAACAAGTTCTTATACTCTTAACATGTACTTGCACAGCAATTTTTTCTTACACTGCCAACATGTACTCACACTGCAATTCTGTACTTACACTGTAATTCTGTACTTACACAAGACGTTTGTACTTACACTGCAATTCTGTACCTACACATAAAGCTGGTTGTTACACTGCAAACATGTATTTACCCAGCAAGCTTGTATTTACACTACAAACAAGTTCTTATACTCTTAACATGTACTTGCACAGCAATTTTTTCTTACACTGCCAACATGTACTCACACTGCAATTCTGTACTTATACAAGAAGTTTGTACTTACACTGCAATTCTGTACCTACACATAAAGCTTGTTCTTACACTGCAATTCTGTACTTACAATGTAATTCTATACTTACACAAGACGTTTGTACTTACACTGCAATTCTGTACTTACACTATAATTCTATACTTACACAAGACGATTGTACTTACACTGCAATTCTGTACCTACACATAAAGCTGGTTGTTACACTGCAAACATGTATTTACACAGCAAGCTTGTATTTACACTACAAACAAGTTCTTATACTCTTAACATGTACTTGCACAGCAATTTTTTCTTACACTGCCAACATATAATCACACTGCAATTCTGTACTTTTACAAGAAGTTTGTACTTACACTGCAATTCTGTACCTACACATAAAGCTTGTTCTTACACTGCAATTCTGTACTTACAATGTAATTCTATACTTACACAAGAAGTTTGTACTTACACTGCAATTCTGTACTTACACTGTAATTCTATACTTACACAAGACGTTTGTACTTACACTGCAATTCTGTACCTACACATAAAGCTGGTTGTTACACTGCAAACATGTATTTACACAGCAAGCTTGTATTTACACTACAAACAAGTTCTTATGTTCTTAACATGTACTTGCATTGCAGTTTTTTCTTACACTGCCAACATGTACTCACACTGCAATTCTGTACTTATACAAGAAGTTTGTACTTACACTGCAATTCTGTACTTACACTGTAATTCTATACTTACATAAGACGTTTGTACTTACACTGCAATTCTGTAACTACACATAAAGCTGATTGTTACACTGCAAACATGTATTTACACAGCAAGCTTGTATTTACACTTCAAACAAGTTCTTATACGCTTAACATGTACTTACACAGCATTATTTCTTACACTGCCAACATTTAATCACACTTCAAATCTGTACTTATACAAGAAGTTTGTACTTACACTGAAATTCTTTATCTATACATAAAGCTTGTTCTTACACTGCAAACATGTATTTACACAGCAAGCTTGTATTTATACTACGAACAAGTTCTTATACTCTTAACATGTACTTACACAGCAATTTTTTCTTACACTGCCAACATGTACTCACACTGCAATTCTGTACTTATACAAGAGGTTTGTACTTACACTGCAATTCTGTACTTACACTGTAATTCTATACTTACACAAGACGATTGAACTTACACTGCAATTCTGTACCTACACATAAAGCTGGTTGTTACACTGCAAACATGTATTTACACAGCAAGCTTGTATTTACACTACAAACAAGTTCTTATACGCTTAACATGTACTTACACAGCATTATTTCTTACACTGCCAACATTTAATCACACTTCAAATCTGTACTTATACAAGAAGTTTGTACTTACACTGAAATTCTTTATCTATACATAAAGCTTGTTCTTACACTGCAAACATGTATTTACACAGCAAGCTTGTATTTATACTACGAACAAGTTCTTATACTCTTAACATGTACTTGCACAGCAATTTTTTCTTACACTGCCAACATGTACTCACGCTGCAATTCTGTACTTATACAAGAAGTTTGTACTTACACTACAATTCTGTACCTACACATAAAGCTTGTTCTTACACTGCAATTCTGTACTTACACTGTAATTCTATACTTACACAAGAAGTTTGTACTTACACTTCAATTATGTATCTACACTTAAAGATTGTTCTTTTACTGCTAACATGTATTTACACAGCAATTTTTTCTTACACTGCCAACATGTACTCACACTGCAATTCTGTACTTATACAAGAAGTTTGTACTTACACTGCAATTCTGTATCTATATATAAAGCTTGTTCTTATACTGCAAACATGTATTTACACAGCAAGCTTGTATTTACACTACAAACAAGTTCTTATACTCTTAACATGTACTTGCACAGCAATTTTTTCTTACACTGCCAACATATAATCACACTGCAATTTTGTACTTATACAAGATGTTTGTACTTACACTGCAATTCTGTACCTACACATAAAGCTTGTTCTTCCACTGCAAACATGTATTTACACAGCAAGCTTGTATTTACACTACAAACAAGTTCTTATACTCTTAACATGTACTTGCACAGCAATTTTTTCTTACACTGCCAACATATAATCACACTGCAATTTTGTACTTATACAAGATGTTTGTACTTACACTGCAATTCTGTATCTATATATAAAGCTTGTTCTTATACTGCAAACATGTATTTACACAGCAAGCTTGTATTTACACTACAAACAAGTTCTTATACTCTTAACATGTACTTGCACAGCAATTTTTTCTTACACTGCCAACATATAATCACACTGCAATTTTGTACTTATACAAGATGTTTGTACTTACACTGCAATTCTGTACCTACACATAAAGCTTGTTCTTCCACTGCAAACATGTATTTACACAGCAAGCTTGTATTTACACTACAAACAAGTTCTTATACTCTTAACATGTACTTGCACAGCAATTTTTTCTTACACTGCCAACATATAATCACACTGCAATTTTGTACTTATACAAGATGTTTGTACTTACACTGCAATTCTGTATCTATACATAAAGCTTGTTCTTCCACTGCAAACATGTATTTACACAGCAAGCTTGTATTTACACTACAAACAAGTTCTTATACTCTTAACATGTACTTACACAGCAATTTTTTCTTACACTGCCAACATGTACTCATACTGCAATTCTGTACTTATATAAGAAGTTTGTACTTACACTGCAATTCTGTATCTACACATAAAGATTGTTCTTACACTGCAAAAATGTACCTATACAGTAAGCTTGTACTTACAATATGTAAACGTACTGTAGAAATAAGATTGTAGTTGTCATATTTACTATTGGTGAGGAATACTAATAAAACAACATAAAACCTTTTCACAAATTTGTATTAAGTAGTTTTTCAAAGTAAATGTTTCATTTGCTCAAACATTTTGTTTTTATGAAATTATTAGCTAATTTCTTCAAAAATTGTTTTTAATATATGTATTCAGATACTATTGTACGACGATATATTTGCAACATACACATAGTCATAAACAAATTAATATATTTCATTACTTATAATAAAATAGTCGAAATATCCATTCAAAAGTAACAAACTATGGCACAAAGACAGAACAGATAACAGCGCAACATGAAAGGTTTTTGTTTTAAACCTGTCAACGTACAGACAAAGGGAGTGCAAGACAAACGATGACAAATAAAATCTGTCATCTCATTCAACAAAGGGAGTTCAGGAAATGTATCACCTGCACTAATCCATAGATTGACTGACGGATTTATTTATTCAAAATAAATTTCTACGTGCAATAACAATGTGAAGTTATTGATAAAGTACTATTAACAATTACGGAATTTCTACTGGATCTACTCTGGTAATTTGTTCTATTTTGTTCTTCGAATACGTACGCTGAAGCGCACAAAAACGAGTTTAAAATATTCCAACCAACAGTCGGCTTCCCGTAATTAACAGAGCAATTATTGTATTTAGTGCACAGAAAGGTCCAGCTGTCTACATTGAGTTTAAATGAAAAAATGTAAACATAACCGTAAAGGCAAAACCAGTTTACACTACATTAAATGTTAATTAATATATCCCTCTGGCATTTGACAGTAGAGCACTAGCTCAAGAGTGGGAGGTTGGGGGAGCTTTGTGTCAATGTATTTGCATAATCTCAAGCATGCACAGAGCAGGTGTTGTTAATCTTTGCAAATATAACACATGCAACCCACTTCTATGTTTAGAATCCCTCACTTGCAAATAAGTTCACTTTACTATAGCATGTAAAGAAATAGAAAATCGCAACTGTATATATATATATATATATATATATATATATATATATATATATATATATATATATATATATTAAAGCTCATTGGATAATTATCAATGTAATAATTTTATGTATTCAATGATCATTTTAATTAATAGGACTCGGTTTTAGGCGCCAATTATCTCTGATAAGAATAAAATTATTATTTATAATATTGATCCCTGGGTTACACTGAAATAAAACACAATTTACAGGTTAAGATAATTTAATTAAGTTTCATCCAAATTACAATATTATTTAATTGAGAATTTCTCAATTTCATTTAAATTTGGCTTGCTCAATTGTATTAATCTGCAAGAGACTCTTAACTTTCCTTATATATGTATGTATGTATAAGTATATATCTATCTATATATACATATCTATATATATATCTATATATATATATATATATATATATATATATATATATATATATATATATATATAAGTATATGTCATGTACTTATAGAGGCATATATATATATATATATATATATATATATATATATATATATATATATATATATATATATATATATCATACGTTTTCTTGTTTAATAATTTAAAACAACATAGGTTATTCAAATACAAGAATATTTATTAATTTATATTCAAAGTTTTTCGTTGGTAAACAGTACCAACATCATCAGGAATGAAAATTACAATATTACAATTGTAGATTTAATTGTACAATTTAAATATATATATATATATACATACCATATACATATATATATATTATATACTTATATAGGCAGGCCTATATATATAAGATATGTTATATACTTGAGCATATAATAACCTCATTAACGTTTTCATGTAGTTTAATGTTTGTTACATATAATACGCTTCATCAGAAAAAATAATTTTTAAATATTCTTGAAGTTTATATCTTTTACTGACGATATTGCCAGAATATTCAGGAGCACATAAACTTTCACTATATTCAGAAACTCAAAGTTTGTTATTGAATATGTATACGTTTGCTGCAAAGGTACTTGAGGATCCTGACCGTGGATGCTTCGAAGTAGTGAATATTAAAAATATTATTATATTCCTTGAATAACGAGAAATTTATACAAATCACAAAAAACATGGGATCTCGAAAAAAAAACACTTTTGTTTTTTTTTTAATTGGTTATTATTTATTACTATTTACTACTTTGAAAAAGTTATGATAAAATACGTTTTTTTTATATAATGTAATTTATATTTTTCATTTCTAAATATTACAGAGGTAAATATTACCAGGTAAGTATTACTCTGGTTTTATCTACGTTTATTGATGATACGTTGAAATGAATCAATATTTTCCGGTTCATATAAGTCAATTAAGTTTTATCAATAAAACATATACAAGTAGGCCTATATTAAAGTTAAATACACACTGCCGGATGAATATTTTACTTTCAGAAGTACACATTTTTATAATGTAGAATAATTTGAGATTTAATTTTAAATAATTCTCTTAATTACTGTAATTCAAATTGGGCGCTTGTTTTACATTACAACAATTGCTATTTATGTATTTAGTTTTTCAAATATTTAAACTTTTACATTTTTAAAATAAAACATACTTTTCCCTTGGTGAAAGCTCCAAGTAATGGAAAGTTACGTTCATGTTGGAAATAGGTTGCATCTCTAGAGGACTTGCGGCCCTCATAAAACACGAAAGTAAAAGCTACTTTTTTGGAATTGCACATTTTTAGTGTAAAGGTGTCAGCCAATATCTTGAGTGAAGTGAAAAACAAACGATGTATTTAATCTGTTTTAAATGCGTAATTGCAGTTCATAATTCAATTACGTTGTCTTCCTTAGTTTTACCTTAGTATTAAACAAACGTTTTTAAATAATAGAAGAGTTTTAAAAAACCGCTTCACTTTGCCCTTGTCATTATCATCGGGCATACTGAACAGGGTTGTTGTAGACTGCGAGCTGAGTGGATTTCCCGTTGACCTTTGTGTATCGTTATGTTCTATTTTTAGATTCACTGCAAAGTTAGATTTACCTCCAAAAACTTGACGAATTAATCACACAAACTATAAAAACACACGACCCCAACGGACATTGGATACGATATGTTGACGATGGATTATACATCTCACAAAATAAAGCAATAAATAATAACATCATCCTAAATGAAATCAATAACTTACACCCTAACATACAATTCACCATGGAGGAAGAAATAAGCAATAAAATAAACTATCTAGACCTAACAATAACCAGAAATACAAATAACATTGAATACTCTATTTATAGGAAACCCACACAAACCATTAATACAATACCAAACCACTCCAACCATCCCCCACAACATAAAATGGCCGCTTACAACTCACAATTAAACATGATGCTAAAATTGCCTCTAAATAATGAAGAAAACCCCAAAGAAAAACAAATAATATATCAAATAGCCCAAAAGTGGATACAATAAAAAAACTATAGATAAATTAGAATTTAAAATATTAAATAAATTAAAACAGCCTAAAATCGAACCACAAACAACAAAATGGGCTACATTCACATACACAGGATACAACATAAAAGGAATAACTAAAACACTAAAAAATAATAATATTAACATAGGAAAACACATAAAAACACAGGAAACATAATCAACAAAATAAACCAACCAGAAAAAAATATGCCCCACACTTAATAACGGAATATACAAAATCGAATGCCCAGACTGTAATAAAATATACATAGGCCAAACAAAAAAAATTAAAAGACAGATATCAAGAATACCTCAATGCATACATCAAACCTTAAATTTATAACTCAAACTTAGCCACACACGCCATCAAAAACAAACACACATTCCCCACATTAAAAAACGTACACCTGATAAAAAAAAGTTCAAAAATGCCTCAAAATAACAATCTGGGAACAACTAGAAATTTATAAAAATAAAAATAATATCATTAACGAACAAATACAAATACAATCAAAAAACGATAAATTATTCAATCTAATAGACAATATTAACCCCAAAACAAACGTTAAAAACTCGCACAGGCAGTGAATCTAAAAATAGAACATAACGATACACCAAGGTCAACGGGAAATCCACTCAGCTCCCAGTCTACAACAACCCTGTTTAGAATGCCCGACGATAATGACAAGGCCAGTCATTGAAAGTTAACTCGCATAAATACCAAGTAAGATTCTTGTTTAAGTACATAAGTGAAAATGATAAGTGTATACAAGAAAACAGTGTTGCATAACTACAAATATATATATATATATATATATATATATATATATATATATATATATCACTTTCACTTATGTACTTAAACAAGAATCTTACTTGGTATTTATGCGAGCGCTTTCAGAAGCTAGCGAGTGCTTCCATCTTCTGGCATACTAAACGGTTTAGTATACCAGAAGATGGAAGCACTCGCTAGCTTCTGAAAGCGCTCGCATAAATACCAAGTAAGATTCTTGTTTAAGTACATAAGTGAAAGTGATAAGTGTATACAAGAAAACAGTGTTGCATAATCTACAAATATATATATATATATATATATATATATATATATATATATATATATTCAGTGGTAACTGTTGTTACTGTCGTGTGCGATTATCACGCCTCTGTAGTGAGTAAATTGAAACATAAAAAACTCCCGGGTGGTGCTAAATGAGCAATATTATTTAAAGTTATCTACTGAATTGAAAAAAATATTTCAAACCTTCTAGAACCATCCATGTTTGTCAAATAGCACGCGAGAAAGATAGCGATTTCTTCCGTTTTTGTAGTACTTTTCGTAGAAAATTGTACGTTAAGTGTAGGGGGTTAATAGGAATTATTCATTCTGTATAGAAATCACATACTTACAGATCGACGCTTAATGAATCGGAATTTCAAAACATACACTGTACACGTTTTCCTAACGTTGGGCGTAGAGTCAGTACAGTCTCTAGACGCGGCGAGAGCACAGAACACTTAATACAAATAGGGTAGTCGTCTAGTGAAATAGATATAGGTAGATGTGAAGCCATGGCGTATAACATAGTTAGGCTCTAATATCAAAGCTCCAGTACTTCATTTTCCGCATCCTGCGCCTGGATTCTTCATTGGTCTTTTTCATTTAAGCTTCTCCAATAAGGAATTGATGCATTTATACTATCTACATGACTTTTATTACCACTTGGGTTGAAATATATTGAGTTATCTAACACAGCTACATTTCCTGAGTTGCCCTCGTGAGTTTCAGTGTGTAACAAAATTCTTTTACTAGTTCCGGTGAACTGTTTAGCCGTGGGATTATTGTTACATTCTCCACGACTCCTGATATAGTACATAAGGGATCTGAGAGCTAAAGATACATAATAATCTTACCTGTGAAAAGTAATTCCGTCCTTATAACCACTGCTTCTACAACTAAGTGCTGAGAAAGTCCTTGGCATGTTTATACTATACCAGACCAGGTTTTAGTCTGCGTCGAACCAAATCACAAATGAAATGAGGCAACAATTATAAAATAAGCTGCAACCACATCGTACACATTGCTTCAAACACGTACAGCACAACAACACACATTGAATATCGGGAAAAAACGTGAACAGATTGAATTGACGCTCGGGACTTCAAAGTACTAGATCGGAGAGTGGAAGGGGCCGCAATCTTGGCTGGGTAAGCCTGCTTCACAGGGCCTTTCGCCATGGCATCTCTATTTATATTAAGTGATCTGTGGACGAGAGTCGTGGTACGCAGATTGGCTAGTAGCGGCCGAGCCAGGGCGGAACTTAACAGTGTGCAATACTAGCTTGTCTTACCAATGTTTCCTCTCTGACTCTGTAAATATGGAAGAGGGTGGGTATTAAACGTGATGACGTCACTAACCGGATCTATTTCACTAATATCAAAGATTACCTTACTGGGAGGTGGTGGTGTCGTAAAGGTCCTCCGTTAGTCACCCTCACTCGCTCAAAGCAGAAAGTCAAAATAATATATGTTGACAAAATATAAATATATATATATATATATATATATATATATATATATATATATATATCACTCTATTTAGTTTACTCTCTAGCAAGAAAATAATCTATTTTTTCTTGTTTATAATTTATTTTTACTATCATACACATTATTTTACATGGTATGTTAAAGATCACATGGTCTTAAAGATCATTTGCAATTATTCAGTATGTAGAGTACAAAAACTAGTAAAACACAGTGGTAATTATAGACAGATTATTAGATATCTCCTATAATTACGCAGCCAAAATGTTGCGGGGACTGACATTTCGGAAGAACTGCGGAATAATTTTGGCTTCAAGGCAAAATTTTTAAAATTGAAATAATTTTCAGCCATTCCTCAAATTAGACACGAGTTGACGAAATAAGTGTATTGAATTTGATATTAATTTTAAATTTATATATAATCCGGATTTTAAAAATATTTAATAAACAATAAATGTACATGTATGTGTGGAAGAGGTAATTCCATGCTGTGGTTAATAGCACACAGTACAATATCCCGCTTTTATTTATCTGTTAATGAGTGGACGTGCTGCTAAACTAACAGAGCAGAATTATTTGGTACTGAGTTCACTCACATCATTATAGAGTTTGTGAATGGTTCAAACGATTATATTTTCCCTCTGTTTTCATGTTAATTTTTACTAGTTTTATTTAAAGGTATGTCAAAACAAACTTATTTACAGTACTTTTAGTTCTTGTGTTTAATATAAATATCTTTTATCGTTTCGCTATAGTTTTGTGTATTTTATACTAAATTCGATCAATATTTTTCAAAATATATTAAATAATAAGTTTCTTTCGGTTCGAGATAATTGTACGTAGCATAGAAATGGTCCTTAATATTCCCCCCAAGTCCGTGGTATTTTCCATTGTGTGTGGGATTCCCTTTGTTGTCAATTATTCGGTTTCTTTAGAATCATAGATTTTTCGTTTTCCATTATAGATTCTAAGAAATCGTCAAAGAAAACCTAAAAAGGCGTGTGAGACGCAAGAAACAATAAATGACGCGATTGTTGCAGCCAAATAAGTCAGGGAAATCAAACAAGTAAGCCTTTTGGTTTACATAAAACTACTATTAAGTTTAAAATAAAATTTGGAAACGTATGACCACGGAAACTTGGTAGAAAGACAGTTTTTAATGAACTACAAGAAAAGAGTTACAAAATCATATAATTAAATTAAGGCTATTATTTCACGGGCTAAATAGGCTACAATCTCGTAAATTACCATTTCTATGCCCCGAGACCAGTATTACTATTGACAATTTTGACAAGGAAACTAAAACAAGAAAATGCCAGTTTGTTTAAAAATTCTATGGGTTTTTTTAATAAACTTTCTAAACAAGTTCGTCAATTACCCTACACCATGAGTACCAGTGTTTACGTGAGAGGGAAATACCACGTATTGCTTCATTATTTTCATTTTATTTTATATGGTTGATAGGAAACGCGTGGTGGTATTTATTGTCAACCGTAAACATTTTATTCAACATAGTGTGTATTTTAACATCCATTTTATTATAAAGGTTAGAGGTGAAAATAAATTCTCTCAAGTGTAACAAACATCCCACCCTTACAGTATTATATTTGTTTAGGAAATTAGTTTAAAGGCTTCTGTAAACAACAACCTCTTTAAAGCAAACATTCAAGCAAAACTTTAAACAAGGTTTGTTGAAATTTTTATAAACTAAATTCTAAACAGAAATTTTGAGCCTAATAGAATAGTTTGTAAGTTCAGGAACTTCATACTCTGTTGCCTAAACTTTCTAATGGATATAAGGCATGGCTAGTCCATTTAGACACTCTTCGTAGCTATATTTCTGAAATATGAGCTCCTCGCCAAATAAAGTTAAGTATATTAAAGTATTTACGGACATTTATTTGCATATTTATTAAGAGTTTTAGGGTTAGATATAGCTGGACACTCATTAACTGTTCACTTCGATCGATCGATAAAAAACAAAAAGTAGCCTTATTCAAAAACATTGGTTTCTGTAGTGCGTGTTGCATCAAAGGCCATCGCTAAGAAATTGCAGGCGTTGTAGTTGTCTAGAAAATAATATAAGTAAATTTATTTAAAACTTTTTGTAAAAATTCTGGTTAATATGATAAATCAAATACAATAATATTTATAGCTGCCTTATCAAATGTACATTATTGTGACATAAATACTATACCTCATATTATAATGTATGTGGAAATGTCTTTTGTTTCCTCTATCCTTCTATGCTCGCCCTTCGAGGTAACGCGCCAGCTTACGTGTGGATCAGTTTTAGACGTTTTGAAGCTATATGTGAATATGTAGACATAATATGTTGAAACTATAGTACTATATGTTACTATGTATTGTGCTATACATACTATATTATATAGAGTACTATGTACATAGTAATATGCATATGTTACTATGATATGGTATTTCTTACAAATCTGCCTCAATTTATACATTTTGAACGAATAAGGAATTAAAAAGACATTTTATAGTTTCTTTCCGAGGGGTACATGCTTAACTCTCACACCACTTTTACGACCTTGGTATCCTCGCAACACGAACTAGCCACTTCAGAAGTAATTAAATGGACCTTGAAGGAGCTTTTCAAGTAAATATGTGATACCAGTGTATCAAGAACCATTACGGACTAGATTGTGGTCCAATCGTCAGAGTTCGACCGCACTAGACTCATATATTTTTAACTATCCAGTTGATAGCGTGACAAAAATGTCATCAACAGTCATGATTTGCATTTGAAAATAACTTTTCAATTTGTCAATTTCCATCTGGTTAATAGAGTGATGCTGAAATCTTTCCTTTATCTCATACCATCAACCTCCACTCAGTTTTCCATCAAAGCACCTAACGCAGGTTTTTATATGTGTGTGTGTGTGTGTGTGTGTGTGTGTGTATGTGTGTATGTTTGTGTGTGTGTGTGTGTGTGTGTGTGTGTGTATGTGTGTGTGTGTGTGTGTGTGTGTGTGTGTGTGTGTGTGTGTGTGTGTGTGTGTGTGTGTGTGTGTGTGTGTGTGTGTGTGTGTGTGTGTGTGTGTGTGTTGTAACGGGCTGAAATGTCCCAATTCAATAGAAAATTGAAAGAATCTCAATTTATAAAATATATTTTAACTAAATTTTCCAAGTCATGAATATTAATTGTTAAGTGTATAATTATAAAATAAACTGTAATTGTACAAAAAGCATGACTTCGGGAGTGTTTTGTGTGCTACGTAAAAATCAGGTTTCTAAAATATTTTAAATAAACAGTTTTAAGACATGAAAAACCGGCAAAATCCAAGTTAGACACGCAAATCCAGGGTTTCCCGCTGGAACTGAAGGTGGGGAATACAGACAATAAAATCGTTCGCTGAGCTTTTGGGCTCTCTCGTAAGTAGGCCATAGACCGAGAAGGTCACAGTTTCTTTTAAACTTGAAGAAATACAAAAATGAACTTATAGAGCATAAAATCGAGGCCGCGGAGTGCGGGATAATGTAGAATGTTTTTAATTTATATCTAGTGCAAACTAGGCATCGCATTATGAAGAATCACGGCTAAAATTTCATATTTCAAGAAACTGGCTTCGCCGAATTTGTCCGTTCCTGCTTCCTGGATGGACCAAATTCCAGACGAGAAGAACCACCAGTCTGGAAGCATAAAGTCATCTCCTAGGACCTAGGAAAGTATCAAGGAAGGTGCGAAATTTGGGCAAGTCATGATTTCTATACAAATTTAGTAGTTAAATAAAATTTGATTTTGAAATACATTTCAAAGTTTACTGTAAAGATTCAAATATTCAAATAAATAATTTAAATTTGGAAAAATATAAATAATGGCTTTATTTCCTTGAAAATAAATTAAAAATTGAAAATTACAAAAATGTTTAATTTATAAAAAATGGTTATGTAAACATTTACAATGTCAGGTATTTCTAAAGAGATAAAATGTTCAAATGTTTGCAAGTATAAAAATAGTAAAGCATATGGAAAAATATAAAAAGAATTGTCACATATTTATAAAATAAATTCAATCAGTAATATATAAAGAAATACGGTAAAGTTTATTACAACCAGTATTTAAATAAACTGGGAGAAAATATTTATTAATATTTTAACTTGTAGAAAAATATAAATAATTTCTCAACCAGAAATTATTAAACTAAATAAATTACAAATTGTCTATTATTTGCTGAACGAGTGATAAACTTTGAAAATTAGTTTTGATTAAAATATTTCAATATATATATAAATTCAAAAGCTTTTAAATAAATAATTTCTGTGGTAATAGACTTAGTAATAATTTTGGTTTGAATATACGACCGCTGGCACAAAATTAGATCATAAATTAAATTTAGAATTTTATAATAATTGATATAAAATTAGCCAACCTCCCTGAGATAAATATCAAGGTAATTTTAGTTTATTTATGGACAATTTAACTTATGTTTTGTTAGCAGTAAGGAATTTTATAATATATAAAAATGTTATTTGACATGTTAGTTTTAAAAACAATATTGTGAAGCCAACAAACAGCTACAAAGAACAATACCTTTCAGTTAAAAAGACATTAACCAATGGCTGTAACTAAGGACTTTAAGATATTATTATTTGAGAGAATATATCTAATTTATTTCAGTTAAAAATTAAAAAAAAAACTTCCTTTATTATTAAATTCAGTTTTCCAACCGTCAAAAGAGTAATTTTATTGAATTAATCCTGTGTACCAAAATAATAAATTTAATTATTTTCCAACTAGTAAACTATAATAGTAAATTTTTGAAATCAATATAATTATTAAAGTTCAGTCTATTAGAGTCAGTCATATTTATTTAATAATATAATAAATAGCCATGAATCGCAGTGCAACCTAAAGACAATCGAGTAACCCATCCAGAGAAATTAATTAAATTAAATTATAAGTTATGAGCTAGCTTAAGGACTAGTTGGTTTTGTTTTTAAAGCCCAGGAGTTGACACTCACTGGCAGGTTTTATCATATGAGACACAGGACCCCTTTTAGGTGGATATGGTAAGACTATATCTTGCAAGGACCTCACTAAAGCAGGAGCATCGTCTAGAGATGTCTTCAAAGCATGGTAAGGCTAATTTATGATGTGATAAATTTTATGTGTTTGCAGCTGACATATAATTAAACCATTTAACAGATCACTGACCATACCATGACTTTAAATACACTTTATAGACAACAATCCCAGGGTGTACATATTAGGTGGGATTTTAGACACGTGCTCATTTAGCTAGGTGGTAGGCAATTTTCGACATGTAGCAGGCTGAGGTTATGTGGGGGGCAGGTGAGGTACCGTTGCAGTGTGTGTGTGTGTGTGCGTGCGCGCTCGCGCGTGTGTGTGTGGGGGGGATTTCATAAGTTCCTTTTTTAATATTGTTATCAAATATTAAGTTAGTCTATTGATGAATTAGTATTTCATTTAAATGCATACCAAAATCTAATATATAGACTATATATATGAATCTAATTTAACGACATAAAGCATTGAAAATAATCACGATTTTCTGGAAATAAAAAATATAAAATTAATTAAACATACACAAAAAGGGTTAAAAATGAATATCATTTAAAATTTAGAAACATATAAAAATAAAATTAAATATACACTTATTGAAGAACAAATACAAATAAAAAACATAACTTAATATTATTTTAGCATATTTGATGATATCTTAAAAATAAAAACTAAAATAAATAGAGAGTATTGGCAGTTGTATAATCAATCAGATAAGATAACCATTGGGGAATTCCTTGAACATAATACAATTATACGAACAGTCAACATCTAGTCGTGGGACTCTATGTTACTTAAAGGTTTGAGAATGCTGGTACTGTAAGTCAGCGAAAAGGCTTCACTTATTTATCTTAGTAATAATGTATTTATTTAAAAAATGAGGGATATATTCTTCTTTATGAAAGTGTTACTCAACCATATACATTAAAAAATAAGAAAATAAAAACACAAAATACAAGAATAATTTATTATTAAAGCTTTTCGTTGGCAAACAGTACAAACATCAGGAATAATAAAGAATGTCATCCGTACAAGTGTTAGTTAGATCTAACAAACTATGTTATAATATATTCAATGTATGTAAAATTAAGGTACCAAATTAATAAATCTGACAACATTGTAATAGACTGGGCAACCTTGTTTGTTAGATCTAACTAACACTTTTATGAATGACATTCTGTATTATTCCTGATGATGGTACTTTTTACCAACGAAAAGCTTTGAATTGTATGATTCAATAAGTTATATATATATATATATATATATATATATATATATATATATATATATATATATATATATAATAGATAATTAGATAATTATTTTCCTGAAGATGCTGATACTATTTTATCGGCGAAAAGCTTTGAATATATATATTCATTAAAAGTATTCTTGTTTATGAAATATTTTTAATTTATTAACTATATTACAAGGAAACATATCACCATATTTAATATATATATATATATATATATATATATATATATATATATATATATATATATATATATTATAATAAAGATGATTATTTTTCTTGATGTGTTATAATTATTAAATAACTTCAAAAAGTTCATAATCAAGATATATTTTATTCAACATTTACAATTGTGCTGAAGCTTTTCGCCGGATTATAGTTCCAGCATTCTCAAAGACTATATATATATATATATATATATATATATATATATATATATATATATATATATATACATATATATAATATATATTATATATATATATATATATATATATATATATATATATATATATGTGTGTGTGTGTGTGTGTGTAGAAATAATGAATACTTCTAGTATACGAATATAATATTTCGCTTCCAACTTTGTAAGAATACTTTAGAGTGAAAATTGATCCATACGCAGACAATGAACAATGTTGCTATGAGATAAAGTCACGTGCTGTGGTTTATAATTTATGCGCTCGTATACTTTAAATTGTTGATATGTTTACAACTTCATTTGCAATATTTTCGTTCTTCTCAATTTTAGCTAAATATAGCCAGTCTATTTATTCATTTTTATTAATATTTATTTATTTGTTAAAATTGTTATTTTCAGTTTTAGAAATAATCCACGCACGTTTTCATGATATAACTTGTATTTTTCTCATTTTTAAATATGACAAACGGCTTGGATTAGTGTTCACTGCATGATTGCTTGTTACAATAAAATGATAGGCCCTACAATTTCCCTGCTTATTTGTAAAGTTTTATCAAAAATAATATATATTAAAGTTAACATTATAACCCTCTTATCGGTATTTTAGTCTTTCAGAAGTAGGCTATTCAGTTTTTATAATTTAGAATAATATGGAGTTTTGTTTTGAATTAATTTCGTAATTTCAGTTAATCTAATTGTCATTTTTTACAAGATACCTGTTAAGTACTGTACTTAATTTGACAAACCACAGTAGTGTCAATTATAACTAGCCAAACTGCAGTTCATCAATATGTATATATATATATATATAGGCCTACATAACTTCTGTGTTCACCAAAACCTCTACCAAATGTACACTCAGGTTTTGTGTCAGTATATAATTAGTATCTGAGGGTTAATAATTGTTATTTATCAGAACTATTGCCTGTAATGTATTTGGTTTTCTAATTACATTTTTATATCTTTTAAATGTTAAATGTAGCAAATAATAAATTCTTTTTCGGTCAGGTTGTAAATCAATTCCAATTAACGAAACTGTCTAGAACTTATGTAAGTTGGTAATAATGTAATGTAGAGACATATAAAAACAATTTCGTGTATTTAGCTTGTTGTAGACCTTGAATAAGTAGGCTACGTTAAACATTTCTTTACGTATGCTATTAATTATACACATTTATATCACATTTATACTGTGCCTGGCTTTTGCTTAAATATATACAATCACGTCCAATAAATCCTCCCCTTATAGTACTAATTCTAGACTTTACGCTAAACTAAACAAAAACAGTTTTGATTCTATTTTGAACGATTTTGCTTTTAAACTTCCACAGTTATAAAATTAATTTAGTATTGCAAAACATTGAACTTTGTTTTAAAAATACAGCCTATAATTTATTTCTATAAATATGGGAAACCGTATCGATTGATATACAAACAGGAGTAAAATATTCGTTTTGGTGACAAAACCGCCTATCTGAACTTTCCTCTTCTTGAGCCCTTCCGTTCTCAAGGGACGTCTTCTTATCCTGGACAAATTCTCTTCCCCCGCTCTGACCAGAATAAACAGACTATTTTATAATTTTAAAAAAGCATACCCAAAAAACTAATTTGATGTATTTCACAAGGTGTAACATTGGAATTTGTATCAAATAAATTACAAGCACTGTATTTGAGCAAAGTAAGTGTCAATTTAGGATTAACAAAATTGTGTTGTTTTCTCCATGACATAAATATTTATAACATATGTTGTTGCTAATTTAATTAAAAGTTTCCAATTTAATATATCACTCAAATAAATTAATTAAGATTCAATAATTATTGATTCAATATTAAATTACCTTTAATTTATTCAATGACTCTTGTAAATTTTACCAGGCCTTTTGATTTTCAACAGCTTTTAAGTTAGATTTAAATGTCCACATAGGCTAGGCCTACTACGGCTTCAAAACTATTGATTTATTTGTTTCTCTTTATAGTTGAAAACCCCTACGCATAAAAAACCGCTCTCTCTCTCTCTCTCTCTCTCTCTATATATATATATATATATATATATATATATATATATATATATATATATATATATATATGCCATGCTGTGTATTAAACATTTGCTCTAGTATTAAAGCCAACCCTCAATGTTTATTAGCTCGCGAGTCTTCGTCTTTGTTCACGTCTATAGGCCTAACTACAATTTCGAACTTGATTACACGACTAGATTAAAGAAAGCCTGGTTGTGTGACGTCAAAACAGTGTTCACGCCAGCTAATCACGACTATCCAATTGATTATATATTGTCTTTAGTCGTTGATATTGTGATTTCAATGGAGGTTTTTTTTAATTTTGATATTGGGCTACCTAGTATGATGTTGCATAGTTTTTTTTTTTTTTATTAAGTGGGACGTTGTATTATAGATTAGGTATAAGTGTCATAAATAAATATTTCCAATAGTTTAGAACCAGGTTTTAATAGTTATCAAACAAAAAGTGAAACTAAATAGGCTTCAAAATTTTACATTATTTGATAAACTGTTTCCAAAATGGATAATATCGAATAGAAATGTATTTATTTTATTAGATGTGAAAATTCTACAGATAAATTAATCAATAGTTACACTAATTACCATCCAGAAAATCTTTTTAATATTCAATACTCCAAATCTACACTAAACTGTTTAGATTACACGTTTATTCAATAAAAAAAGGGAAAACAGAATTATGGTAATTTTAGTGTTTAATATAACCTACAGAAAGTTTAAAATCAAAATCGCACACACACAAAGATCAACTTAACCTACCGCCATATCAACTTGTATCTCAAAGACGGAAAGTTTCTTCATTATGTGTAAACTGTCACAAAGAACAGTTTATCTCATTCATCTAACCCCACACGTATAATTTAAGTTTCAACTGTGAGTAGGCTTTAACATCAACACATGGAAAGTAAATATTAAACTGTATAAGTCCAAATTGCACTAGCAATTCACTTATTGCCAACTTGATTCATAATACCAATATAGGACTGAAGAACAAGATATGAAAAACCTGTGCATGATATGTGAGTACATCAAAGTTTGTTAGTGATTCTCTATGCAGAGTAATAAATAATATAGACAGATAAGAGGACCAGGTTTAAAATTTTAGGGCTATTACACCGATGTCATTAAAAAAATAAATTGACATTTTAGAAATACAATATCACAGTATTTAATTAGAAGTATTAGTAGATTTCCCTGATGAAGAATTACGAAAAAATTACAGTTTTATAGATTTTCTTGAATTTTATATCTTTTGATTAGGTAATCTCAAACATTTTACATTAAATAAAGTTAATATATTTCTATTCGAAGTTAACCATTTTGGAAAACTGTTTATCAAATAATGTATCACTCTGAAGACTATACAGTTAAACATTTTCCTTTTTGTTTGATAACCCTCCAAACCAGTTTCAGATATATTAAACCCATTTATGTCACAGTAAACTAATCTAAAATTCAAAGTCTACCTTAGGATTAAAAAAAAAACTTTACCTCAGCGTATTATATATCCTAATATCACAATTTAAAAAACATCTCCATTGAAACCACAATATCAAAGACTAAATCCAATATATAAGTAATTGGATCGTCATGATTAGCTGACGTGAACACTGTTGTGACGTCACACAACCAGGCTTTCTTTGTCCCAGGTAATGTAATAAAGTACGAGATTGTAAGTACAGACGTGAACAAAGGCGAGGACTCGCGAGTTAACAAACGATGCTTATTTGCTTTGATACTAGAGCAAATTTCACTTTGGGATAATCACGGTTTTATATATATATATATATATATATATATGTGTGTGTGTGTGTGTGTGTGTGTGTGTGTGTGTGTGTGTGTGTGTGTGTGTGTGTGTGTGTGTGTGTGTGTGTGTGTGTGTGTGTGTGTGTGTGTGTGTGTGTGTGTGTGTGTGTGTGTGTGTGTGTGTGTGTGTGTGTGTGTGTGTGTGTGTGTGTGTGTGTGTGTGTGTGTGTGTGTGTGTGTGTGCCAGGTTTTTTATGCAGGAAAATTTCCATACATAAAGTGAAGTGAAAAACATAAATAAATACTAGTTTAAATATAAAAATAGAGTTGAGTTTTTAGCATAGGTATAACGAATAGCTAACAAAATCAAATGGTCAGTGGAGAAATCACGAGATATTAAATGCAATCCAGAACTATCAAATATATTAATTGTAATAAACACATGAAAATTTTTAAATTTTTAAATAAATTAACAGTAACAAAAATAATAATAGTAACAGTAATAATAATAACAGTAATAATAATAGTAACAGTAATAAATAATATAGACAGATAAGAGGACGAGGTTTAAAATTTTAGGGCTATTACACCGATATCATTAAAAAAATAAATTGACATTTCAGAAATACAATATCACAGTATTTAATTAGAAGTATTAGTAGATTTTCCTGATGAAGAATTACGAAATAATTACAGTTTTATAATTATTAAAAATAAATTATTAAAAAAAAAAAAACTCACAAGCCAGCTCGAATATTATTTATAGTAACAAAAATGTTAATATTTGTCATGTAAAATACCTCATGTCTTTCTTATTTCTAAATTATCTATTATGCCAAATTATAGTGCTTGGATTTTGACACACATGCAAACTTAAACATTTTATTTATCGAAATAAAACTGTTCTTTAAAAATAAATTCTCATTTGTAATATTATTATAATGTATAATATTGCCATGTTTTAAGCAATTGTAGCAAACACAGTTAAAACCAGAGGAGTTGAATATCTATCATTTCTAAATCTTCCACTACAAAACCTCAAGTTACTTTTAAGTAACCGCTGGTGACAAAACAACAGCTGGCTTAGGCAATAATTTACACTTCCCGTCCAAAAGCGATCGATATAAATTTTTGCCTTGGGAACAGAATAACCCTGTCCAGGGACGTCCTTTCAACGCGTTATCTTTATAGGTTCGGTGTCATGTTTAATCAACTACCCACTTCGGTCCAATACTCGCCGGGGAAAAATAACAATTAAACCAAACGAGCCAAATGTGGTCAAGCCTCTGCCATTACTGAAAACTAATAGAAAAATGATGAACGAAAGATAAAACCATAGAGAACTAGTGGAAGATATTTTAACGTGAATACTTTAACCGAACTGACGCATTCCTTACGTTGAATGGTTTAATGATGACTCTCCTAACTATTGTTTTTAGAGCACACTACGGTTCGCTTATCTGCGTCTACAGTATCTACTGTCATTTTTGTTGTCATTTTTGAAAGCAGATACAGATTCTAATGTCCCTCTGGGAGATGGCGTCTGATATATTGAAACTGCGTGATATCATGGACCTACGAATGCAGACGGCTCTACCATATTGAGGAATATATATATATATATATATATATATATATATATATATATATATATATATATACATATATACACATACATACATACATACATACATACATACATACATAATACATACACATTCACGCACGCGCACACTCACGCACGCATCCACACACACACACACACACACATACACACACAGATATATATATATATATATATTATATTATTATATATATAATATATTATAATATATATTATATATATACATATATATATATATATATATATATACAGTATATAAATAAATATATATATATATATATATATATATATATATATATATATATATAAATATCGCAGTATGTTTTCTTGTGTATTAATAAAGAACAAAAGTATAAATACAAATACAAGAATTATAATTGAATTTACAATTCAAAGCTTTTCGTTGGCTAACAGTACCAACATCATCCAACATCATCTAACAGTATGATGTTGGTACTGTTAGCCAACGAAAAGCTTTGAATTGTAAATTCAATTATAATTCTTGTATTTGTATTTAGACTTTTGTTCTTTATATATATATATATATATATATATATATATATATATATATATATATATATAATAAATTAAAAATATTTCAAAAACAAGAATACTTTTAATGAATATATTTATTCAAAGCTTTTCGCCGATAAAATAGTACCAGCATCTTCAGGAAAATAATTATCAAATAAAATATTTTTACAAAATTAAACCATATGTGCTACAAACGACCATATGTTTATAAGTATTTTACTTTATGTAATTTTTCCTATAACTTCAATGACCTTATAAATAGTTTGGTGCCTTGATCTCACTTGAATTTGTTCATCAATTAATTTGTCTTTAACTTAATGCTTATAAATTTCCAATGTTTCAAATATATTCATTTTTAATCCTTTATTTAATTCTTTTATTAATTTCATATTTTCTATTATTAGAAGTGTCCATTATTAATACAATGCGTAGCTAAATTTGATTTGTACAGTAATCCCTCCTTATCCGCGGGTTCGGCATCCGCGGGATTCGGTTATCCGCGAATTGAGCTGATACAAATTTTCAGTATGTAATTCTTAGGAGCGTAGTTATAAAGCAATTCGTGGTACCCATCCCCCTACCACCCCTACCCGCCAGCTTCTTTCCCATTCCACTCACTACCTTCGTCTGCTTTGCTTTTGTAGTCTGCGCGCGCATATTCCCGCCATCCGCCACACAACACGTCAGTCAGTTAGTATCACTCGCCAGAGACGTGTATGCGTTCAGCTCTTTGTGACAGTGTTCGAGTGTAAAAAGTAAAAGTGTGTTCGATGTGTCGTTGAGTATTCGAGTGTGAGTTTTGTTCTGTTTTCTTCGGTTGAGTGAATTAACATGTCTAAGATTGAGAAAAGAAAACGTGCTGTGTTGTCCTTAGTTGAAAAAATAAAAATTCTTGATGCACTGAAAGTTGACAAAGTTGCTCCAGTCGTAAAAAAATATGGATTGAATGAGTCCAGTGTTCGGGAAATTCGAAAAAACGAAAAGAAAATTAGAGACAGTGTGACAGAAGGTGGACTTCTCTGTGCAAAAACTGCTTCTGTTTCTCGAGACGTGAGAATTGAAAAAACTGAAAAGGCGTTGAGCATATGGATAGAGGATCAAACGAGGAAGAAAGTTCCTTTAAGCTCGCATATTATCAGAGAAAAGGCCAAGCATCTTCACAAGCATTTTGCTGAGTCATTGATGGAGAGCAGTGAATCTTCAGATCCGGTACAGTTTTTAGCCAGTAAGGGGTGGTTTGAAAGATTTAAGCATCGTTTTAGCCTTCATAATGTGAAACTCGTAGGCGAGGCAGCCTCTGCAGACCACACAGCTGCTGCAGAATTTCCTCCAAAGCTTCAAAATGTCTTGGAAGAGGAAGGTTACTGTCCGGAACAGGTGTTCAACGCTGATGAAACAGGCCTTTTTTGGAAAAGGATGCCTTCAAGAACATTTTTATCAAAATCTGAAAAAACAGCACCTGGCTTCAAGGCCGCCAAAGATCGACTAACCCTATTGTTTTGTGTCAATGCTAGTGGGTTTATGATTAAAAGCCTGCTTGTTTATAAGTCTCAAAACCCAAGGGCCCTGAAAGGTAAAGATAAAGATCACCTGCCTGTATTTTGGAGGTCTAACAAAAAAGCTTGGGTTACTGGGGAATTGTTTCGTGATTGGTTCACCAACTGTTTTATTCCTGAGGTGAAAGCTTATCTTGAGTCCAAAAACCTGCCTTTTAAAGTCTTACTGTTGGTTGACAATGCCCCTGGGCATCCTCAAATTGACCATCCAAACGTTAAACTCATGTTTCTTCCCGCCAACACCACATCAATCCTACAGCCTTTAGATCAAGGAGTAATCGCTGCTTTCAAGGCTTATTATGTGCGCAGAACATTTGAGCGTCTTTTGAAAGGAATGGATGATGCCCCTGATTCTACCGTTTCATTGATGTGGAAAACCTACAACATCGCAGATTGTTTGATTAACATAAAGGAATCCATCAATGAAGTGAAGCCATCAACTATTAACGCATGTTGGAGAAAATTGTGGCCTGAAGTCGTTGTAGATGTAGTAGGAAACATGGATGGAATTGGAGCACAAGTGGTGGATTCAATTTTAGAAATCGCTCACAACGTGGAGGGTGAGGGTTTCTCTCAAATCGACCACCAGGACGTTCAAGATATGATTCAAGGGGACAATCAAGAATTGACAGTGGAAGAGTTGGAGGAATTGATGATACCCCAAAATGAAGAAGCCAAACAGATCGACGATGATGAAGATCCTGATGATCCTAGAACGATGACAAGATTTTCTCCTAAATCCGTCGGTGAAATTCTCCGCATGGCAACACAGCTCTCAGACCACGTGTTGCAGACAGATCCTCTCATGGAAAGGGCTCTTCGTTTTAAAAGAAAACTCCAGAACCTGATGCTACCGTATGAAGAAGTCCAGAAGGAACTTGAAAAGGAGAAGAAACCAGCTCCAATAACGAAGTTTTTCAAGCCAGTCTAAATTCGGCTTACTGTACCGTACACGTTTACAAAGACTTAACTGTACATATGTAACATATGTAATTTTTTGTTTGTGTTTATTAAAAATTCGTAAATATTAGGCCTATTTTGTATAGTTATACATACATAATCTTCTAAAAAATTGATAAATAAATATAGTTCTGTACACTTAAAATACATTTGCCTTTGTAAATTTATTCTGGAAACCTAACCCTCATTTTACCATTCAAATAAGGTCCCGTTATCCGCGGTTTCGCGATCCGCGGCAACCCGCCGGAACCGAACTGCCGCGGATACGGAGGGATTACTGTATATGTTTAGTTTGATATAAGCGTTAAAATGTTCTTTGTATCTTTCTTTTAATTTCTTTTTTGTTTGTCCTACATATAATTTATTACAAGTTTGATATTTTATATATATACTCCATTTCTTTCGTGCATATTATTTTGATTTTTGTTATTGTTTATTAAATGTTTAATTTTATTATCAGTTTTATATGTAATTTGTAAATTTGTTTCTTTAAAGAATCTTGTAATTTTATTTATTTCGTTACCAGTGAATGTAAAAGTTGTCCAAATATTTTCTCTCTTATTAGGTACAAAGTTATTTTCGAGTTTCTGTTTTCTTATTATGTTATTATTTAATTTTCTATAGTTTTTCTTTTATATCCGTTTTCTAAACCAATTTGATATATTATATTTTTCTCTTTTATTTGATCATTTAAGTTCATTGGTATTTTGTGCATTCTATGTAGTAAATTATAAAGAGCGCCATTTTTTGGTTGTATGGATGATTTGAATAATTAGGTATTATTTGATTTGTCTGCGTTGGTTTTCTATATATATTATAATCAAATGATTCATTATTTCTATTAATTGTAATATCTAAATAATTTAGTTTATTTTTTTATTCAAATTCATGAGTAAATTTTATATTTTCGTGTATATTATTTATACATTTTAATATTTTGTCAATATTTAAACCATCATTATTTGATATGTATAATCCATCATCTACATATCTAAACCAGTGTTCATTTTGATCATATGTTTTAATAATCTTATCTATTTCAATGTATATATTTTGTAAAAATATTTCCGATAATATGCTGGACATTGGAGAGCCCATTGTTAATCCATCCTTTTGTTTATAAATTTTATTATTATATAAAAAATAATTTTTATTTAATATGATTTTTAATATATTTATTATTACTTGTGTTAATGCGTTATCTTTTTCAAATGTATCTATATTATTTTTTATTATTTCAAGTGTTTTCATTATAGGTATATTATTATACATGTTAGTAACATCAAATGATATTAATTTTGTATTATTATCAATTTTATTATCTTTTAATTTTTCAATAAGCTCAATCGAGTTTTTTTATATTATGAGTATTATTTAATTTTACCTTATCTTTAAGTAATTAAGCCAAATATTTTGAAATTTTAAAAGAAGTAGCAGTTGTAAAATTAACTAATGGTCTAATTGGTTTATCTTCTTTGTGCAATTTAATTAGTTCATTAATTCTTGGAATTTTAGGATTCTCATTTATGTAATTATTAGTATATTTTTGATTAAATAATTTAGATGATGTTTTTATTATATTTTTTATTTCATTTTGATATTTGTCTGTGGGATCTTTATTTATTTCTGTATATTGGTTTTTAGATATATAATTTTCAGTTTCATTTATATGTTCTTGTTTATCAATAATAACTACAGCATTACCTTTATCAGCCTCTGTCATAATAAGATCATTAGTTTGTAATTTTTGTTTAATTTGATGAATTTGCGAGTATATTTTTATGTGTGTATGATTAGTTTTG
The DNA here is from genome assembly GCA_036971475.1 of Prosapia bicincta. Lineage (NCBI taxonomy): Eukaryota > Metazoa > Arthropoda > Insecta > Hemiptera > Cercopidae > Prosapia > Prosapia bicincta. Next base: position 100,289,851 of record JBAIZL010000004.1, on the reverse strand, counting down.
TAATTTTTAATTAACTTTATTATTTCATGTGATATTTTTATTCGCATATTTTCTTGTTCCTCTACATTTAATTTATTGATTGCCAATTCAGTATCTATTATTATTGTATCAATATTTCTTTTCATATCTTTTTTAAGGTTGATTTTATTATTATTTTCTAAAATATTTATTTCATTTTTAACGTATTTTGTATTTGTTAAATTAACAAAATTGGGGTGAAACTTATGATGTATGATTACTTCATTATTTTTATCTTTGTTCATTTTCAATACATCTAGTTTTTTGGTTAGGGTGTTCATTTTTCTTTGTCTATATTTAAACAAAAAGATATTAATTTTATTAAATTTTTCTTCCCATTTTGTTTTATCCATAAAAAATGCTAGTTTTAAATGTAATTTATAAATTTCAAAAGTTATTTCATTTTGCTTCTTATATAAAAGTTTGATTTCATTTCTAACCCACAGAATATCTGCATGTTTACATGTTTTTTGTGCTACATTACTTTTATTTTTAATATTAATTCTTGCATATTTAGGAACAATATTATTAATAATACATTGTTTGTTTAAAAATATATTACAATTAGTTTTCATTAATTGAATTTTACGTTTCTGATATAAATTTAAATCTTTTGTTAAAGATGGATTACTATTAGAACTAACCTCTGTAGAGCACATATTCACAACACCAGTAGCCTAGTAAGGCAATATAATATATTACATATGGTGATATGTTTTCTTGTAATATAGTTAATAAATTAAAAATATTTAAAAAACAAGAATACTTTTAATGAATATATTTATTCAAAGCATTTCGCCGATAAATAGTCCCAGCATCTTCAGGAAAATAATTATCTAATAAAATATGTTTACAAAATTAAATCGTATGTGCTACAAATGACCATATGTTTATAAGTATGGCACTTTAAGTAATTTTTTCTATAACATCAATGACCTTATAAATATTTTGGTGCCTTGATCTCACTTGAATTTGTTCATCAATTAATTTGTCTTTAACTTTATGCTTATAAATTTCCAATGTTTCAAATATATTCATTTTTAATCCTTTATTTAATTCTTTTATTAATTTCATATTTTCTATTATTAGAAGTGTCCATTATTAATACGATGCGTAGCTAAATTTGATTTGTATATGTTTGGTTTGATATAAGCGTTTAATATATATAATGATGATGATTTTAATATATCTTAGATTATACTAGCTGTACCCTGCCACGCTTTACTTTGGCACATTGTGGTTGCATGAATGAGAAATGAGGAACACAACGAATCACACGTATAATAGAAGTTCAACTTTGCAATGTTTTAGAAGCTAACGCAATACAGAGCTAATCCTTAGTCAAGAAGTAGTCCCCCCCTCCAAACCCGTCATTTATCATTTGCATTATCCTATTATAAATGTGCTTATTTTCACACATTAATTCCGGAATGGTTGGTTGGACATATGACTGGAGATCCACGGTGTTGTAACTTTGCTTACGGCGTAAATCCACATTAAACAAAGCTGTCCAATTTCGGGTGGATGCTGGCATTATCAAATAATTTGTACGTACCATTTGTCAAACGGTACAGCTCGATTACATTATCATATAAAAGTACCTCGATTGAGGTGAGTATTTAATTCAGATTATATAATAATCTGAATGGGTTGCAAGTGGATACGTTTGTTTTTGTTAATAAACCATGTAATTTGAAACAGGTAATGTTTCACATATGACTGATGTGACTTGTCGCTAGCTAGTATGGCGAGTGATCATTTCGCTTGCCGCAGATGGTAAAGAGCTGACCGTTAAAACAGCTTTTTTCTCGCAGTCGCAGGTATTTTATTGACGCAAAGAATAGATAAAAACAGTCATAGAAGTGCGTTGCATGTCTTGTCGAAATTTGAGCTAATTACTGCAGAAGGTTTTGAATTTTTGAAACGTACACAGACCAACACAACATTATTATAGGGAAATATTAATTTCACAGACCACAGCCACACAGCTGTAGGTATTAAACCCTCAGCCACAACTTCAGGTTGCTACGTATTTGTAGGAAGCAAATTAGATTTAATAACATCTTACAAGAACTTCTTATTTCTTGCAAATCTTTAACCTCATTTTCTAAGTAGCCACTCTGTACACCTACTTAAATTTATTGAGTATTCTACTTTTTAAATGCGTAATACTGTATATTTAAATTCATAATAAATTTAATGAACTGATTTTGTCAAATTTTAAGCAATACAATGGCGTAAATGGCATTTAATTTTCAAAACTTAGTTCCTCCAATCAGTAGTTTCTTGCAAAAATCCCCTCATTTTAATCCTATATATCGTGAATGATGTGGTTTATATTTACTCTTTTATTTTCTATAAACGGACTATAATAAAAACATTCATGCTACTATATTTTCCCGAACTCCTACTATCCGTGTACAACTGCCCTCTTCCAGAGTCATAAATGTGACTAACCACTAATCGGCGTTTTGGATAGCGGAAATATCTATAAGTAGGGGTGCTCTTGATTGTATAACGTGCATTGTGTGTGTTTGCTTTTCATATATATTAGTGAGTACTTTTTCCGTTGTGCTAATGATCACTAATGTTGACTGTGTTGCTCTTTATAAATGTCGTTTTCTATATTCACATGTCTTCCCCTCTAGTCACGTGAGATTATAAGGTAAACACATGGCGCACATTTTTAAATATTTATATTCTCAGTCTCATGGTGCGGACAAAACAAAACTAAGTATGCTATGAACTGACTAGCTATATTTCTGAAGCACTAACAAAATCTCACGCCTTAATCTTATACCACTTGAGTGGTGGAATTTTGTTTGTAAACCATTACCTCGCGGCGTCTAACCTGCATGCTAAGGGTGACATGCCGCATTTCAAAAACAAACTAAAAACTGGTAAAGAAGGCCTCTAGTTTGTGAAAACCTTTCAATACACAAAATATAAAGTGATTGGATCTATTTAGAGAAAAAACAAATAACACAACTGACCAATTATGATCGATTTAGGTAGGCTAAAATTAATCTCACGTAGATAAAAACACAAAAATATATTTAAGTTTACTTTAACTAACAAAAATAAAATTTACTTAAACTAATAAACTACGGTAACTTATAAACAGGCTGATGGTGACCTCTACACCAAATTACACAATGTAGGCCTAAATGAAAATTTAAAACAGAGCAGAACAGCCTTTTTTCTTGAATTTCATTCCTTTAGTTTTGGGACAGGAGAGATTTTTGTTAAAAATTTTGATGGACTCTTCTCTTGATCAGGTTAATGCTGTATTAACACGGAGTAGGTTCGACGATTATCTGAGACGATGCAGGCATACCAGCAGTCTCTCTGCAGGATTGGACAGACGTAGTATCTGGTTGGGTTTGAACAGGTTCCAAGTTATCCGATTTGGAGAACAAGTAGTCTGGGAGAGCACTTCGTTAAAGGGGACAGATCCCCGCAGCCCTGAAACCACTTGTACCATTTCCTACTGAGGCAGCTTTTCCCACAAATCATAATTCACTACGTGCGGCAAGTATCCCGTAATAGAAAAGTGGGGCATGTATACCGAAATTATCTGCGGCGACTCTCCTGTTTTGTACAGGAGAGACGCAGCAGCTAACATGTCCTTGGCTTTGGATGTCAAGATGGCAGAACTAGATCGAAAACATTCAGAGCAAAACTTATTGTGCCTGCAAAGCTCAAACAATGATCTTAATCCAGTGATTTAACGGTAGTTGCTAGTATAGTTTGAAGTGAAATAACTTTGAGGCCAAAAAACAGCATTGCCACAGTAAAAGCACTAAAAAAAGATGTAAAAACAGAGTAAATGAAACAAAACCTCTCCACTTATTCTTATTCTTCAAAGAGAACTGTGCGTCTACAGTGAGCATCGCTACCCATTCTGTTGACAACTGTCAAAACTAGGGGGGGGGGTGCGCAGTCTGTCCCGGATGCGGAAACTCTCCCGAGTTTACCCTATATGGATTCAGTTAGTCAGAGCTTAAATCGGAGTGACAGTTTTCCGGATGGTTACCGGGATAGTAGTTGGGAATTGGATGATGACTTTGATAGTTCAAAATACAATGCTCAACATGTTTCAAGGCAAAATCAGGATTAGGAATTCTACCCGCACGACCGTTCGATCTACTCATTCTGAGAGCTACCTTATTTGTACTTTAAAATAATTCATATTTTTAATTATGTATTAAATTTCACGGATTTTAACACCCAGACACCTCTCCTCGTTCAATTTAAATGAGGAACACCTCCCGAAATTGTAATCCTCATAAAACTTGAGTGTAGCAGGCGCGTATCCAAGGGGGGGCGATCGCCCCCCACCAACCCTCAAGAAATTAGGGGTAACAATTGACAATATATTATTAAATTAGGACTTTCTATTAAATTAGACTTTTACTTAAGTTAATTCGTCTTTTATTGTAAATAAATAATAAAATTTTAATTTTTAATTTGAAAATGTGACGCGTTTCCTCGGCATACCCTCGTAAACGTCTAAACGTTTTAACAACAGATAGCGCTAGTGAAGCTTAGTCTCGAACATATGATTTTCAATACGTAATTTTGCAAGCGTAATATTCGCAGTTGACTCCGGAATTGTTCGTGTTGGAAGAATAACTACTTATATTAATTAATAAACCATTTTTATAATAATAGCTTATTATGAAATTAATAATATTCTCTAGCCATAAGTGTTATCGAAACTGGAATAATTATTTATTAAAAAGTCTAATTTGCTACGAATCTTTATCACGTTACCGATTTCTAACGCAAGTGTAGAAAGAACTTTTTCTGTTCTATGTTTTTACATACACGCACGCGCGCGCGCGCACACACACACACACACACACATATTATATATATATATATATATATATATATATATATATATATATATATATATATATATATATATTGTAACATTTATAGAATGGGCTATATAATGTTCTTTGAGAATTGGAAAAATATATTAGAAATAACTCACACAAAATTTAAAAAGAAATTCATTAAAAGATTGGTTAGGTTAAATTGAAATTAAATTTAGGTAAAAGCCTAGAAAAGGTTGCAAATTGTAAACAAGGTATTTGAACTGTAAAATCGATTAGGAAATGTGTTATATCAAAACCCCTAACACATAAATTAAACAATTGTTTAAAATCTAAGGACGCGTAGTTAGAGTCAGTCTGGCGTGGTGCGCCGAGGAAGCAGACCTTTCTGAGAAGTCAAAATTTTACATTGGAAGGAATTCGTCAAAATTATACCGTTTTGTGAAGAAACTTGGCAAATTTAAATAAGGATAAGAAAATGTAAAGATAAAGTACAGTGATAATATATTTTGAAGGAACTAAAACGAATTTAAGTGTGAAAAAAGTGAAATTTAAAGACAACGGAATTCTACGTGTGAGCAAGCAGCCATTCGCCGTTATTTGATAAGTACCTAGCGCTATATAAAAAAATAAACTTTAGTGGACTCTTAGGATAATAGGGAAGTTAATTTTGTACATTAGAATATCTTGTGATTAATAGAAATAAGATCATAATCCAGTTCAAATAGTTTCGCCTTTTTGCTTATTCCAAATTAAAGTTTTTCCATCAGGAAAATATTTATTAAAACTAATTTCAAAATTTAGTATTGTTTTTCAAAATTTATTTAATTAACCTAAGAATTAAAAAAATATAGCCCATGCTATAAACCCCGAGATAATAAGAGATCGTAAAATTAGCCTAGGGTATATTGTAATTGTGTAACTATAAAATTAAAAGAAATAAGAGTTAAACCGAGTTTGTTAAAACTTGTTAAGTTATAAATTTTTGTTTTGTGTTTATTGTTTAAATGTTGAGATGAAATTGTGATAATAAAGAATTATGAATTGTTCCTGAGTAGTTTTTTTTTGTTTTAACTAGAAATTTGATATCATCAATAAAATAAATATTTAATAGAAAAAAAAATAATTGTAAAGCGTTTTATAAATACTTTATAATATATATATATATATATATATAATGCATCCATCGCCCCCCCCCCAAAGCAAGTCGCTGGTGTAAGTACATACTTATACGCGCCTGTGTAAGTATGTTTTGACACAAGAAAGTAGTTTTTTCTAATTCTTTTAGAAATATTTAAAAGTGTAGACAGATTAGAGCAGGATAGCTTGAATACAGCAGAAAGAATTAAATTCGCAGGCGTTGAGTAAGTTTGTCGAATATTGCGTTTAACATTGGTTGGCTGTAAGACTATTACTCCTATTATTTGATAGTCACAAAAGTCGTTAAACTTTTACCGCTATCTGCTCCGTCTAGACTCTAGACAAACATGTTGTCGGGAGTTTTAAAACAGCTAACTTAGAGGTATTATATCTTTATACCATTTATTTTCTTACTAGCGGCCGGATTTTCTCTTTATAAAAACAACACAATTTTCTTTTAGTATAAAGTATTTTAGATCACATAGCTATAACGGTATGAACGAGCGTGAATATGCTATTCTTAAACTTAAAGAATACTGTTCCATGTTAGATGTGTACGAAAGTTATTTAAGTAAAGATGGAAAAGGCCGTCCTACATTGCACTTTACACAGGAAACGTTACTTATTGATGAAAATACCTTAAAATGGAAACATAATGTATAGTACATTCAAATTAGGAAATATTTTGATACTTACGGAGTCATTATTGTAACACGCGTTGCGGTGTTAGGTTAGATCAGGTTATCATAAATATGTTACTATTACTTCTCTCTTACATTATGAATCGGATGTGAGGAATATATATATATATATATATATATATATATATATATATATATATATATATATATATATAAAAGCTATATGGCGATTGGGAGAGACCGCGACTGGCGGCGATGCGTTCAACTCAATTCTCGCTAACATCGCTTCATTTTGACAGAAAACAAGAACCGATCGTCATAATGACATGTAATTTTCACAGTAATTCAAATAAAGTTTGTCCTGTATAAATATTTAATGTTCTTACGTCACCTGCAAAACTAGGTCTAAAAATAGTGGCCTCCGTATAATACTAAAGTACCAATATTTTTGCTACATAAGGCCGGAGAGGCATAGAAGACTCGTCACTGATTTTATCCACCCAGGATGAGAGTTTCTATGATTGCCATTTTTCAACACTGTCACTAGTTTTACTTTTCAGCCATTTATTTCTGCGAGAGATCTCTGTGACAAATATATCAGAGCAACGACCAACGGTATGCTGACGAGGGGTTTCAGACTTAAAATTAATATTCTAAGTTTAATTTGTCAACAGGCTGTTCTTTTCTAAATATTAACCATTAACATCCAATGTAGATCAATTACACACAAGTAGTATATTAGTTTGTACCTCTAAGAAAAACACTACTTGTACATTTATAACTGTTCTAACCTCAGTACAGTGAACAGAGGTAATCTGTTATAATCCATTATTTGTTTTGTTTGTTCCCGTTGACTGAGGTAAATATAAAAGCTCGGAAGCTCAAGATTAGAATTATAAGGCACTTATTATAATTTATAATTTATTATAAGCTAGGCCAAAATCTCACAATCAACAATTTGTCTATAATCTCTCGTAAATTCATCATTTTATTGGTTGTTTTTTGGAGTAAATATTTCAAATATTTTTTTTAATCTTTAGTTTTTATCGATATATGGTCCATTGTTCTAATAAGGCTAATATCCTATAGATCGTGTGTATAAGAGCTACCAATGAGGTTTTTCAATAACGTTTCAATTTCGTTATTTATCCTATAATGTTTACACTAATTAGTAGCTGCAAATTTTAAATTGGTCCCTCTTAAGACTCAACAGACTTGGATTACTTTCCAAGCGGAAATCGTTTTTTTCGGGGGCGAAGTACAAGAAAGCTATTATGGCCGCTCATCGCACATTTCACCAGGCCCGGTTTTGTTGCGGGAACTTTTATAGCCTATTCTTACGGAATCTCTGTATTTTAAAATTCAACTTTTGAAACTAAAAACTTTTCACTTTATTGGAGCGGCGTTTGCTACGACTACGTAATTTTTGTGTACCTGCCCCCTATTTGAGCCTATGAGTCTTTACTCATAAGATACGAGTATATTCTTATTCATTATGAGTGTTATAGGCCTAGAAGTTTGTATGAAACAAGTATTTTATATCGGATTAATAGGATTATTATGTATATTATTAATTTAGTTCAACTATAGATTTACTCCAAAGAGGAATTATTAGGAATTATATAAATCAAGGGGAATTATTAGCCTTTCCCGCTGAAGTAGGTTTGTTAGCTTTATTATGTTCTTCACAAAGTTAGGTATTACTTTAATCAATTACTTTATCTTTACGAGTGGCGTAGATACCCTGCAGTACGGGGGACGCCCTGGGATCATGGACAAAATTATAAAGCACATCTCATCCTGTTGGGACGCATTTCACTAGGGCGAGGGGAGTGTTACCTACGCCACTGTACCAAGACAAAACTGTATAAACTCAAAGTTTCGTAATAAAAAACAATATATTTTACCACATTACTGTATAGCTATATTACATTATGCAGCTACAAAATTCCCAGTTGTTTATTATAAAGTCATTTCAATAACTGTGACATTGTAATTGAGAAATAGTTAAATACTTGTAAGAAATAAATATAAGACCTTATCCAGCTTTATGACATGTGGCAACATGATAAAGCTATTTTTTAACGCTATTTCATATCGCTGTGTAACAGATCAAAATTTAAGACAATAATGAATTTTATAATTTTGCCGGCAATAATAACGTTCAACGTGCAAGTTATAGATTTAGAAGTAAAGTTAAATTATTATTAGGCCCTATTATATAAATTGTGGTAGATTATACGAAAAAACCAAGCAGATTTAGTCTCTAATTAAATATAAATTTTACAAATCAAATAACAAGTTTTATGTTTAGGAATTTTTCTCTCCCCACCTAATCGATATTAGTCAAAAGAAATATATCTAGCAACATATAAAGTCATCAGGAAATAACAAAAACTTCCATTCACACACACACCAAGAATTAAAAATTTTGAAAAAAAGTGTATATTATCAACAAACCAGGTTTATGGGTATAAATAATCAAGTATGAAACAAAGCACTAAATTCCAATTCAGCAACATTACAATATTTCTATAAAGTATTTGATTACAATAGATTTGGATTTTACAGCAAAAATAATTAGCAATATACGACTTAAATTCACACCTTGCACGAAACTCTGCCTTCTTGTACCAACCCTCGATCTAAAAACATATCCTATACCAAAACCCTTTGCAAATTGATAAGTTACCTTGTGTTGCTAAAGTTTATTATTTTTTAAAATTATCAAATCTAGTCTAACTGAATACCTTATACAGCAGCTATATTTTTATAATAAAAATCGAAGGTGGTTGACTAAAGGTAAACCACCTATTAGCATTCACGGCAGACCTAAAACCTCATAAACTTTGTCCTGGACTTGTGGCGATTTGATACTTTTCTTACATAATTTGTAATCTGAGAGGAAGTGTTCATTATTTCTGTGTTCCTGATGACTTGCATTACCAACATGCAATATTTAACCAATATCAATTGTGGGGAGAAAATAGATACTTATTTTTTATAACCAAATCTATTTATAATGTAATGTGATATAACATAGTGCAGTTCTTGGTGTAGAATTATTTCATAAAGGACTATGTTATCTTTGTAAAGTTATGTTATGTATAAAAGATAATTTGTTTTAAGTTTAACAGTTCTTTTGGTTTTCGAGCTTAAAATCAAATGTTTCTTAGAATGAATATTTGAGTAACATTTGTGAGAAAAAAATGCATTTTAAATGTCAAAAGATTATTCATGAAACATCAAATCTGCTTGATTTTTTGTGTCCGTAAGAAATAACATCACTCTCAGGATAGTGGTTTAGTCTTTGAAATAGTGTTAGTTTTATTGTTAAATACAGAATATGAAAAGTTCAAATTCAATAGAGTTATTAGTGGTGTTAAAAAAACTTCCACAAAACCCATCACAACACATTCTAAACGACAAAACACACTCAGAATCAAATACTATATTTGAATTAATAATTAACAACTACTGTATGAACAATAATACACCACAGAACACCAATATACCCAGACTCAAACCAATATAACATACCTAAGCAAGAGTCTTGTCCGTGACTCACAGCATTGAACCAGCACTGACCTAGAGCGAACGGCATTTGCTGGAATATATCAAGTAGTGTTTTTTTTTTGTCAAGTATTACAAAAAGTAGTAACGTATAGAAAAAGTTAATCATTACTATTTTCCACTAAGTTACAAATTAATTTTTTTTATATTCGATTTAAGGGATATAACAATATAAAATGTAACACAATAAAGGATATAACAATTAATTAGCCATTTACTTGTTTTACAGTCTTTCTAAATAAACCTTTTTGTTTCTTTAAAATTACTATAGACTACAAAGTAAACAAGTTGTTACTCTTAAATAAAATATTGCTTTTTAATCTTGCCTATAAAATAAAATTGAAGTGAAGGATATACAGTTACAATCTCCACTGTTCGTCAGCTATAAACTTGAGTCTAGATATAAATTCAAGCCATTACCTTTGCTAAATTCACTTTAATCAGTAAATAAAGTTCCCTTTATGTCAATACATTTATTCACTTTATTAATATACCTAAAACAATTTGATTAACAAAACACTTAAATTTTTTAAAGGATTTTAGGATCTTAAATACAATAGCATTAATTTTCTGTTGGATGTGAACATTGTATTGTTAATTCAGTTCAGGTGAAACTGAATTCTTGCCATAATAAATTTAATACAACCAAATCAAACCAAAATATAAATGATCCTACCTTCAAAATAAAGTAAAAGCTTCAACTACCTTCCAACTATGCAAATAAAAAGAAATATAGCACAGGGCAACAATGTGAAACAAGAAAAGACTAAACTGGATACTAATTTTTCATCTCGAAAATATATTTTGCTGAATTATAAGAGGTATAGTCAAATTAGTTACAAGCTATGTAATGACATTGACACTATGTTATAAAGCATCTGATTATTTATGTAAAATATGAGCTAATGCATTATATGAGATGATGAATGGCATTCTGTTGATCACACAAAACTGAGCAAGGTCAACTCCCCCCCATGAAAGACTGAACATATTTTTTAGCTTACATAACATCTTAATGGTTTTCCTTTTTCTAGGTATTCTATTAAACAAAGGTTATCTTCTAAAATGTCTATTTATTCCTAGAAATTTTCTTTCCTTGTACTAAGCTTAAAAATCCTCCAATTAGTTTTTATACAAATCCCATTTCTCTATTTAAAAAAATCTATTACAAGAAGTTGTGAATACAGTAGTCACTGAAAACTATTTTTGTTTGATCCAATTTAATATTTTATGTTTCAAGACATTATACATCTTAACTTGGGTATCTAGCACATCTTTCTTCAATCGCAAGCTATAACTGAGAGACATAAAACTGAAACATTAATCAGATAAATTTTGTGGAGAGTAAGTACACCCAAGAGACAAACATACTGAGCAAAACTACAAATTTTATCTGATTATATTGATGACTACAAGGTTCTAATGGAATTTAAAGCCATTAATTTAAGCTGGTATTTATAAAAATAATTTATTACAATACTGACATTACAATAAATGCAATAAACCAATTTATATTATGTAAAAGCAATCTGCTTGTTAAAAAAATTGAAATTTAGACAAGAAAAACTAACTGCAGTGTTTTTAACGATTTCTAGAAGGAAAAAAATCACTGTAAACTAAGATTCATAATTTTATTTAATAAAATATTACAATACCTCATAATAAACCATAAATGTATGTATATATTTACAAAATTTATGACTATCAGAATAATATTTTTACTTTACATATAAATTCGACAATGAGGAAAGACTCCTGGTGATACATTACATTATGTCAGGAGTATTATTGATTAAAATGTAACTAGATAAAATAAATATGAATGTATTATTTATATTGGCCAATAAGAAAGAATGAACACAGATGATCAAACACAGTGAGAAGAAATTTTTTTTTACATTTTGCTTTTGAGAGAATCATTTGAGAAATGTTTTAAAAATATAACATAAATGTCCTCTCGATGACTCAATTGGTTCCACTTTTAACTGTTACTAATATCTAAAATTTGATTATAGCATATATCTTACTATGAATGGATATTAATTGTCATTTCTAATGGTATTGAGAAACCGCAGATATTCAGTTCTTCATTGATTAAAATCCCAATTTCAATTCTTGGTTTTTTAACTTTAAAAATGTGTGCATTATAATTTATTGGAAAAATAATTAACTATCCACTATGCTTTATTTATGTATTAATTATAAAAATTAGTTTCAATTCTCCAGTTATACAAACTGAAACGATTATTTTGAAGTTATATTATAACTGTGAACTGAAATTCACATTTGTAATTTTAAATAAATCATTACTTCTATCCGATAAGTTTGTCATCCTCACAGAACTCCCTATAAACAAAAGCTGAACATTATGTGTACCTTATTACATTAAATGACCAAGATGTTAACTAAACTCATTATTACAAAATAACATGTAGGCTTATATCACTTAAAAATATCAAGAATCAGAGGGAAAATCAGGACAACACAAAGCATATGTTTCATAGAAGTTTAATTTTTCAGTACTTTAGAGAATAGGGCAATACAGAGCTAAGGCAGTCATTTTTCGATCGAACTGTTCCCAGAACATATCTGATGAGAAATGTTTTTCCAGATTGTTTTGGAGCATGCAAGAAGTTCTCCCAACTCTGCCCTTTATCATTTGCACTATGCATTCAGAAATGCCCTTAAGTTCATGTGTTATTTGGGAATGTTTGATTTGGCATATGACTGGAGATACCTGTTGTAACTCTTTTCATGGCACAAATCCATATCAAATGAAGTAGTTGCAGCTCGGGTGGGTGCTGGCATTTCCAAATACCTGTCTTATGGTTTGGGGAAAGGTACAGCTGGATCATGACAAGATCACACAAAAGTACTTAGATTACGCTGAATACTTCATTCAGATTGTATAATAATAAGTGGATACATTTGTTTTTGTTTATAAACAATGTAATTTGGAACAGGAAATGTTTCACACATTACAGTAGTTGTCATAAGCTAGTATGGCGAGTGACCAGTAAATCAGCTTGGTACACAGCTGAATGTTAAAAAAGCTGTATTCTCATCGTTGCATGTTGTGGGGTATGTTATTGGTGCAAAAAATATATGAAAATAATGTTTGAAGCTCATATATTGTGTCAAAGTTTCAGCTTAATCACTGCAGAAGGTTTTGAATTTTCAAAATGTACACAAACTAACATAACATTTATATTTATATAAAGATTATTACTTTGTATTATATATTCAATCACAAAAAAGAAGGTTCCAAGAAAATGTACCTACATGGTATTTAACTGATAAAATATATTGTATTACATAAATCCTTTTGTAAAACTAGGTGCAATACATACGGTTTTGCAAATGTTTTGTTATAACTTTATTTTTTACTAATTATGTTAGCCTATAACATATATAATTTATTCCTAAATTTGTAACTGGTGCCTTTTTTCAAAGGAGAGTGTAATTTTGTATGAATATCAGTTAGCAACAAACTAAGAACTAAACCTATTGGTTAGCACTTTTTTCAAGATATAGCAACTATATTTATTCACAGGTCATAAACTAGTTAATTTGGTTTCTAAAATAATGTGTAATTTAATGAATAGATTCTACAAAGTAGAAATTACTTATGATTTAATCAAGTGACATATTGATGATTACAATCTACTGTAAACATATTTGTTTGATTCCATATTTATTCCTTCATTAAATTATATTATATGGCCTTAATCTTTTTACTGCTTCTACGCCTCTCTAATTTCAAAAATTCTACTTGACACCAAAAATTAAAGAAAATTTTCTGATATAAAGCAACTCCTAGTTAAGCCAATAACACTTCATGAAATAATTTTTTTGTTTTTTTAATTGGTAATGAAATTATTATACATTTTCTATAGATGCCCTGAAAGTTTAAGGAAATATAAAAATATTTTTCTTCACATTATTGCAGAAAACAATTTTTAAAATAAAATACAAATTATGTAACACAGTGTCAATTCATTCCCACCCAATTTAGAGAACCATGGAGGCTGTCAATGATAAATCACAACTGAGTGTGTTTTCTGACATGCCTATTTAAAATCTTATACCTACTGAAATTTACCTACCTAAACCATGCGTATTTGCTTATTAAACCTTCGAAGAAGTATTTGCAGTTATTTTCTGCTTACAGTCATAGAGAAGCTAACCACATACTCTTTCCGGTACCATATCAGGATCTCTCATTCTCCTAAATCTATTAACTGAATGTCTATAGCTCAATACATTAAAAAAATATTACAAAACCTTCCTAAAAATCACTCTCATGGAATAAAGTGTGTTGATAGGTTTGACTTCATATTTTAGATTTCAAGTTGCACCTACCAATTTTTTTTTTTTTTTTTTTTATTCTTATACCTGATGAAAAATGATAAATTATATCCTATGATTTGCACTAATAGGCATATCTTTAGCGATATATTTTAAAAACCAAAACTTAAGTTCTTTTTCCATCACACAGCTGTTCGAATATCAGATGAGGTTATTCCTTGGATTGTATGGCACTATCCCTCCATCCTAGTTTTCACAACAACCAAGACTGATGGTCAAAGGCCCCTTGTAAAATATTTTACAGGAACAGCATCTGTTATTATGTCTTGCAGCGAGTCCTTCATTACAGCACCATTAAGAGAGAGGCACAGTGGCCTTTGCCAGAAAAACTTCACTATAAATGCTGATAGTAAGTTGCAGCCTGAGTTTCTGACCTGTAAATGCCTTGAGGTAAAATGTGTAGAATCAAAAGCATTTTTATAATCACATACAGATACGTGTCAGTCTTTGATAATCAACAGTCCTGCTTGAGGTCATTCTCTTATTTTGCTTCACCAACCAACAAACCTTAAAACATCTGTTAGTCTTAATGATTCTTATAATGCCAGAGACCATTAGGGAGTTTCAGAACCCAAGTAGAACTTTTTTTATAATGGAATTTTTCATTTAACAATGTTTAGATATACATTTCATACCAGCTGTTTTAGCAGTGTTATTTCACTGGAATGGAGCTTTATGTTCAAGGCATCTAAAAACCATAGAGTCCTTTTTAGTGATAGATACAATTAAGGTTTTTGAAAGAATCGACCCAAGACATGCACAATTTTTTTATCTGGGTAACACAATCATTCATATTGTAAGCAATGGTGTCTCACTGTTCCCCATCATCATAAGAGCTAAATTTCCATCACTGATGTACTACACGAAATAATAAATTATACAATTTTACCAAACTATCAGAGTTAACTTTATACATGACGTTTGAGCAACTTCTACTTCTAAATCTCTTCAACTACTTACAAATGATTTACAGTGATCAGTCAATCTATAATTTATTAAAGATATGAAAATGACTGTGAACATTAACATATTCAAGGAAATGACATAAAGAACCCTTGTCTCTGATATAGAGAAGAATTATACCTAAAGTGTTCAGCTTATTATGAAAATCAAATCTCCATTTCTATAGAACATAAGTAGATATGCCTGTAATGTGGTACCAATATACACTCTACCAATCCTCTGATACTGGAGAATGTTGTGTTAACAATTTCAAGCCTAGCCCCTTAGTATGCGCCCATCTCTATAGGCCTGTAGGTTTTTAGGTAAAATATAAAAATTCTTGACTTATAATAAATACCATATTTACAAAACGTTATACTCTGTTGTAAAAGGAATGAGATGAACTTTCAGGAAATATATACATATGAATTGATTACTTACATATAGATGCCATTATGCTCGTTTGAAAAATGTATAAAAAAGTCAAAAAAAAAATAAAATAGCAACTCAGTACATTATTGAACTTTACTATACATATTTTACATTGGAATGAAAATAAATATTACATGTTATATATCATTTTAAAGCTAAAAGAAAATGTAATTTAGAAATATTTCTTTTAAATTTAGAAAACTCTATAAAATCAGGTCATTTACATTCAATTCACTAATGAAAGATATGTTGATTGTACCTCGGCCAATATCGGTGTATCACTGCTACTGTCTAAAATCAACATATCTCGTATTGAATTGCTTCCTAAAGTGTTTTTAGCCATTACACCTATAATGTAATATCTCTAACAATAAAAATTAAATAAACTAAATTTCTGAAAGATAAATTTAAAGCAAAAAGAAAAACACTTGAAAGCCTAAAAAAATTACATGAATTACAAATTAAATAAACAAAATGAGGGATAGAAACTATTTATAATAAACAACAATAAACTTGCAATGTAAACACTCACTAACAAAACACTCATTTTCTGACCAAAACAACACCTGTCAAACAAATGTCTCGATAGCTCTCGGTCGCCACATTTAACCAAATATGTTTTTGTTCATAAAATAAACTCTGAATAGCCTAAAAGGTAAAGACATGTAAAGTAGAATAACCAATATAAAGAATGATATCGACCAAACTGAAAATACACTGGAATTACGTTGCTGTTGAAATAAATACGGAAACCCGAGCTATACACGGGTGTAGGCAACTAGGGTTAACTCAATGGCTCAATCTATACAAGGGTATAGGCTTGAAATTTTCAAGAGAAAAAAGTTGGTGATAATTCTTTAGAAACTTCTTCAATGTGGGGAAAAACATAGTTTCTTATCCATTTTGTTAACCGTATTTTGACTTAGTGTTAGCTATCTACCAACCAAACTTATTTCATACTTTAATTAATAACCTAACTTTGAAGGATGATAGAAGCTGAGAACATAAAATCTTTGGCCAAACTGCCACTCACTACAATATCCTAAGATTAGGATTCAGATATCAAGAGGCATAAAATTATAAAACATCATATATTTACAAAACAGTAAAAAATGTCATCATGTAACATCAATTTCCATATAATCCTGCTCTTCTACATCTGTATTATTGTCTTTATCTATCTTACTTCTGTGACGTCCAAGCCTAGTTAGATACTGAAGAGTGTACTTATTAAAATCACATCTGAAATAATAAAAATACATTACATATTTCTCCAAAAAGATAGTAACAAAATTAAAATATCTCATTAATTGTGAAACATGGTATACAAGGTGAGACTAGAAAAAAACCGAACTAGCACAGGTGAAACAATAAAACGAATGCAATAAGGCTGAAAGTCGCCTGACCTGTCACGTGACTCTTGCTCCGCCTACTGCTCGAGTTTCATCTGCCTCCTGCACTCAGTCTGCCCGTGGCATCTATTCTAAGTAGTTGACATTTTGTCTGTGCGTCGAAAAATGTTGAGTGTACAGAAAGAACAGCGTGTAAACATCAAATTTATTTTCAAACTTGGAAAATCTGAAAGTGAAACGTTTGTAATGTTGCAACAAGTGTACGGCGATGATTGTTTATCGCGAACACAAGTGTTTGAGTGGTTTAAACGATTTAAAGATGGCCGCGAAGACACAAGTAATGACGCTCGCACTGGCAGACCATTGTCAGCGAAAACTGATGCAAACATTGAAAAAATCGGTAAACTTGTTCGAGAAGATCGCCATTTAACAATCATAGCAATGTCTGAGTTGACAGGAATTGACAAGGAAAGTGTTAAGCAGATTCTTCATGAAAGTTTCAACATGAACCAAGTGTGTGCAAAAATGGTTCCAAAGTGTCTCACAATTGAACAGAAGGAACGCCGAAGAATGATTTGTTCTGACATCCTAGAAAACATTGAAAGTGATCCCACCTTTTTACAAAATGTTATTACTTGTGATGAATCGTGGTTTTTTACTTACGATCCTGAATCCAAACGCCAATCGATGCATTGGAAATCTCCTGATTCTCCACGACAAAAAAAAGCACGAATATCAAAATCGAAATTCAAGGCAAGGACGATTGTTTTTTTTTATGTCAAAGGGATTGTACACATTGATTGGCTACCAGAGGGACAAACAGTGAATCAGCATTACTACATTAGCGTCCTGACTACCCTACGTGAGCGAGTACGGAGAAAACGGAACGATTTGTGGAAAAAAAGACATGGATCCTGCACCAAGACAATGCACCAGCTCACAATGCGCTGTCAGTGAAGACGTTTTTAGCCAATCACAACATTCCCATCTTAGACCATCCACCCTACTCACCTGATTTGGCCCCCTGTGATTTTTTTCTTTTCCCTAAAGTCAAGTTAGCTTTGAAAGGAACTAGATTTGAGAGTGTTGAAGCAGTAAAAGAAAAAGCGACGGAAGTAATATATGGACTTACCGAAAATGATCTGCAGCATTGCTATGAACAGTGGAAAATTCGTATGGAGCGGTGTATATACCGAGGAGGAGAGTACATTGAAGGAGATAACATCAAATTGTAAATAATGGAAAATAAAATTTTTTTATAGCATCAGTTCGGTTTTTTTCTAGCCACACCTCGTACATATATATTAATATTAGTTTTTTTAAAATAATTTTTTAAAATTTAAAATATAATCTTTATTTTTATTTCTCATTATTTATTTATATTAACATAAACAGATAGCTTAAAATCTATACTTTATGTCTGCATGGAAAAATTCAATATAAACATTTTTCAAATATTAAAATTTAAAAAAGGACATAAATCTGTAGTAAGGGTATGCTACAGCAAAAAGTATTGTAAGCTATACAGACTGAGTTTTTGTAAGCAAGTTCTTATTGCTAGAAAGAATTTGAATGCAACTGTAGATCGGCTTTAAATTTAGAAGTAAAATTTATAAGCTTCCTAACAAAACCGAGGGGAATCAAGCAAACATCAAAACTATAACTAGATTTAAAGAACATATTACGGATATCAAATACCAAAGATTTGATAAGTCAAGTATTGCTGCCAATGTTTTAGAGACCAATCACAACCTAGATGTTAATAATATTAAGTTATTTAAGAATCTTAGGACCAATAAATTGTTAAATAGTTTCAAAAGTTTATACAATAGTAAACATGACCCTGATATTTTATCAGGGAATTCTGATACAGACCCTATTCATAGTTCAATTTTGTATTCAATTGTTAAATAGGATTATGATTTTTATACATAATTTTGAGTTGGTTAATTTTGAAAATTTTTTATTTAGAAATCATTATATTATTAGTTTATATTTAGTAAGCTGACATGGAATTTTATGCTTTCACTCAGTGGACATGGCTATGGCTTGGTTAAGAGGTGGGGTTGCAGTGGCTGGAGTAGGTGTAAGTAGTTCCTTAGATTATAAATTAGGTATTTTGGTAAAGTTATTCAGTCTTTGTATGTTATCCCTCTGAGGATGGTTACTCAAATGTACATAAGGATAAAATAAAAAATGTTGTGGTTAAGAAGTGGTTGAGTATTTATTATTAATATTCAACCACAATATATTCCTAATAAATAGTAATTAATTGAAAAGTATAGTAATTATGATTTTACATATTAAATAACACTGAAAAAAATTGCAATATTAAAAACTGCAACTAATTTGAACTGTTTTCATTTGTATCTATTTGCAATATCTGTCATACTATTGCATCCAAAGATATAATTAGTATTAAAATATTCATATTCTTATCCATCTTCAAGGTAAATGTTACATAATTTAAGATAAGTGTAGAATAAAACACTACACTAAAAATATATTTGCAATATCTGTCATACTATTGCATCCAAAGATTTAATTAGTATTAAAATATTCATATTCTTATCCATCTTCAAGGTAAATGTTACATAATTTAAGATAAGTGTAGAATAAAACACTACACTAAAAATATATTTGCAATATCTGTCATACTATTGCATCCAAAGATATAATTAGTATTAAAATATTCATATTCTTATCCATCTTCAAGGTAAATGTTACATAATTTAAGATAAGTGTAGAATAAAACACTACACTAAAAATATATTTGCAATATCTGTCATACTATTGCATCCAAAGATATAATTAGTATTAAAATATTCATATTCTTATCCATCTTCAAGGTAAATGTTACATAATTTAAAATAAGTGTAGAATAAAACACTACACTAAAAATATATTTGCAATATCTGTCATACTATTGCATCCAAAGATTTAATTAGTATTAAAATATTCATATTCTTATCCATCTTCAAGGTAAATGTTACATAATTTAAGATAAGTGTAGAATAAAACACTACACTAAAAATATATTTGCAATATCTGTCATACTATTGCATCCAAAGATATAATTAGTATTAAAATATTCATATTCTTATCCATCTTCAAGGTAAATGTTACATAATTTAAGATAAGTGTAGAATAAAACACTACGCTAAAAATATATTTGCAATATTAACTAATCTTATGTGAATGAGTTAAAAGTATAAAATAGTTAAACTTAACTCACAATTTAGAAAAGTCATGATACTTTACAGTTAGATTTTTCTGTAAAGCTAGCAGAGTAGTCATGGGTACAGTACTTGTAGTGTTAACAAGGTGTTGTATCCAAATCAAATAGAACTCAAAGTGTCTGGTAGACTCTAACATGACCGCTATAAACTTCAACGATTTCTCTTTATAAATCTCTGGCAGAGAAGAAATGCATAACTCAACTGTAAAAAATATGATTTTTATTCCACAAAGAAAATTTTCTATATTTGTATGTAGATAAAGTTAGAAAATTAAATAAACTATTTTTAACACCTATAAAGATATACTTTTAACAGGTAATTAAAATTTTTTGTAACACAACAGATTAATCAAAACAATAAACAAATAAATGTATAATATCCACTTCCCAACACAATTTACCAATCAAATATAAAATGTAGATACCTATTCATTTACAAAATTTTTTTTTTAATTATTAACCTAAAAGTTATATAGAGATTAATTTACATTTTGACTTTACAAATTTAATAACAACACCAACAAATTTATTTCAAAGAAATCTGACAATTATCTCAACCCCTTACCAATATTTGATGCAATATCATGGCATTACCAAGATTTAGAAAATGTGCTACTGGAGTATTATTACATAGTGTAATTTTATCTAGTTTTATTTTGTTCTTGTACTTCTTTTAATGACTTCTTTTTGATATAGTTATGACTTTGTTCACCAGATAGAAGAATTTATCAGTAATTTAGTTTTGCCATTTCACATAGCTTATGTTGGCAATTCCTTGAAGCCAGTCGAAAGTCATTCCATGTAGCTAATAGTGTAGAGATTTCACTTCAATTGTATGTAGTTGTTAATTATATTTATGTAAATATAGCATTAGAGTTTTTTGTTCATATACTAACATATCATCAATCCATCAACAATTTTTACAAATTAGGAATGGTTGTGAATACCAGACCCTGACAAAGATGATAGTTAGTGAAGAAGATCTCTAGTAGCATTATTATTCTTTTATAATGTAAAAAAATCATGTTTATTTAGCTATGAAAGATTTTGATGTAGTAATAACTACCAAAATAATAATAATAATAAAAACCTTTGCAGCACAAATAATACTTAATTTCATTTAGGGTTGAAGAATTTATTAGTAGATTAAACAAAAAGAATAAGTAATAATTTCGAATGCAAAATTTCATGTACAGTGATATACATCATATAACAAGAAATTATACCTATGTCCTAATGTTAAAAACATATAACAATAAAATATTATTAAAAAACTTTGCAAGGTTTTACTTAAACGTTAAATGGTAGAAGGATAATAAGCTGAGAAATTACTTGAAAATTTTTCAAACATAACAGAATGGATTTGAACTAATAATTTTTTAGAGGAAGAATTTATTCATATCAGTAGTTCAAAAAAAATGGCATCCTGGGCAATCCACCATGGCATCGCAAGTTAGGTTAGTTTAGGTTTTATTCTTGTTTTGTTAAAAACCAATAAAGTTAAAGAAATTGTAATCCACAATACAAGTATTTTTTACAGACTTGGCAATCTCTAGGTGTTAAATTTATTACAGATAAAAAATGTTTGAAATAAGTATTAAAAAGATGTGATTGAAAATTGCAGCTACACAAACTGAAAATTGTACCATTTTTGTATGCATCTGTATAAAATTAGTGGCTTATAGAGGAGTTGTATGACAAGGAAATGATTTCCATATAGTTCACTCCAGTAAATCAATTCATAAAGACAATTTTTGAAATTTATATGCAAATAAACAGTATGTGTATGATTAAAGACTTACTGCTTGACAGAGGAACAGATTCTATAACTTCTTGTACTAACAACGGTTCATTTAGGCGCAATGACATCATCAGGGCTGAAAATGTTTTAAAAACATCATTTTCTATCAAATCTAAATCATTAAAAAAATTCAACATTATTAAATAAAAATAGATGCTGTTTTATAAAGAAAAATAATAATTTTTCTTTAAAGAAATGTATTTGGTAATACCAAATTTTGAAATTGGAAATACCATCAATTTTGCAATAACAACTACAACACTATTGATAACACAAGTTGAAACACCATAACATATATCAACTCTTTTAAAAATAGATGAAATTTATTTCATATTTTTTTCTTCCAATTTATTTATTTTACTATAATTTATTAAATAACAATGAAATTAATAAATAGGTGTTTTAAAATCTGCAACATTTCAGTTATGTATAACATCACCTCAATTAATTAAAGTTTGATATTACCTTGAGAGAAAATGTAAAAATATAGTAATAATAACAGACTGCAACCAATTTTAATAGCAAAATCAATAATTTATTTCCTCATACATATTTTAGAAACAAATTCACCATCATCAGCGATTAGAAATCTAAATCTAAACAATCTCCCAAAATCTAAACTAGATGTAGGTCGACAGAAGACCTTTTTTAACATTTAATTTTAAATGTACAGAGTACCTTTGTTGTCATTCCAGTTATAGTTTAGATTTCATGTAGCTATACACACTACATCATGACTGTTATGAGGAAATATATTATTGATTAAAACTTGTTTTTAGTTATTATTTAATCACTTATCACTAAACATTTCCTTCTTCAGATGTACCTACAGTCAAGAAAATATTTTAAAACATTTATATAAGGATATTTGAAACCATTCTTACATTTTGGAAATTAATAAGGTTATTATTTTCAACAAGAAACAATCCTTTTTCTGTACAATATTATAAGTAATAAACAATAACAACAAGACTTCACTAATTCTGACTTCAATAATTTGTATTTCAAATAATTCTGGCTATTCGCAGAGATTTTCATTCTATAGAATTATTTTTTTTTTTAGCATGTCGAAGAAATCTTAGCCACTTTACTCTACTATATTGGCTGACAAGGTGAGATTTTTAAAAAGAAGATTTTATATATTTATATTTATATATATATATATATATATATATATATATATATATATATATATATATATATATATATATATATGAAGTTGATATATTACTATTGTAAATACTTTTATCCACCACTAGGTGCAATAATTTTACCTTGTTGTGATGAGGCACCTTTCGGTCACTTGACCATTGTCGAATCACTCGTGACCATAGACCATAGAGTGATTCGACAATGATCAAGTGACCGAAAGGTGCCTCATCACTCAAGGTAAAATTATTGCACGTAATGGTGGATAAAATTACTTACAATAGTAATATATTACCTTCATAAAGTCAGTGCAACGGAAAAACAATGGATAACGTAAAATATCAAGAATATATATATATATATATATCTTCAGGAGTTATATATATAACTTCATATATATATATAAATATATTAAGGATCATAATTCAGTTATTCCAAAGAGAAGGATGGAATAGATTTCATGTTTCTAATCTACTTTTACCTAGGCTATATTGTCTCCTAAACATGTATAAAGAAGGTTGCGCCGTGAGGCCAATTGTGTCAGGGATTGACTACCTATCTAAATGGTTAGGTAAAGAATTTAGCCTTTTTAATTGTAAATTGGCATCATTTTCTTTTAAAAATACAGTCCATTTTGTTGAGAAGATTAAAGAGATCAGATTAACGAGGAAATTTTAGTTTCTTTTGATGTGTGTTCTCTTTCTCCAAGAATTTCAGAAACTGAAACGTTAGATTTGTTAAGGGAATTTTTTATTGAAAATGAAAGGATTAGATATTTTTGCTATAATTAATATCAATGAATTTCAAATAGATCAATTTCTAAGAATCATCAATGATCAACATCCTAACATTAAATTTATTCATGAAATTGAAAAAGAAAAACACTTACTGTTTCTTGATATTTGTTGTACTACAAATAGGGATAAAATAGAGTTTGATATTTATAGGCAGCCAACATCTAATGTTATATTTACTCCAAAAGAATCTAACCATCGTAACCAACAAGAATTTTCAACTTTCAACATTTTAGTTAACAGGTGGATTAATATACCTTTGAGTAAAAAACGTTTTGATATTGAATTTTAATGTATTTAAAGTATAGCAAAAATTTAATGGTTATGATCATAAGATTATTATTGATAATATTCTTAGTAAGCAAAAGATTACGATGTTTTAGAAAAAACAATAAGACTCCACTAATTCTGACTTCAATAATTTGTATTTCAGATAATTCTGACTATTCACAGAGTATTTCCATTCTATAGAATTATACTTTTTTTAGCATGTCTAAAAAATCTTAGCCAATATTACCAATAACACAAAAGGGGCAGAAAACAATATCCAGTTTTTTTTGTTCACGTTAACAAACCTTCTACATTTCAATATTGTTCAGTTTGTTCTTATTTTAATTAAAATAGAGAACTTATTGTATTTTAGGTATTTTTTTAAAATTTGTTTTAATAGAGATTTCAAAAACATTACATTGCAGAATTATGCTCACCTTCAGTGCATCACAGTTTTATTAGGCCCACATTATATTGAACTATGCAGTGTTTTTTATATGCAATTGGGTTTATTTATGTAAGAAAAAGGATTCTGTACAGAATACAATTTCTTCTTTATTTTTATTTCCTACATCAATAATTTACAAGAAAACTTTCTGTTTAAATAAGCAGTAGACATAACATATTACAGTTTGTTAATATCATTAAATTTCAATATTTTCTGAGCAAAATTTGTGTAAAAGAAAAAACCGCTTTAATTCAGAATGCCTGTAATTTGGACAAAACTTCAGCTCCAGTTAGTCTGAGTTGGTAAAATTTTACTATGACAATATAGATTCCTCTATAAATTTTAGAAAAGAGATTGCTTTTATTTTCCTTTTTAATCATTTCTTTGTTTTAATATAAATTTCAAATGTGATTATAGTTAAGTGTTTTATTTTTTAGCAAATACATACCTTTATATAATTAACAAAAGAAAGAACGGAGAGCAAGAGTAACTTATTTAATTCATCCCTAACTTTACTTGTGAAAAACCTTAATTTCAAGTATTTTGTAATGGGTTCATTTGGCAATTTTAATGGCAACTACACAAAGAGCTGCAGTGAAATTTATGTTAACATTGGATAATTTTTATCACCATGCTCAGATTTGTTATCAAGTGCAGACTTAAAATATTTCATTAAAATCGATTCAAAATGTTTCTTTAAGTAACTACACTGAGTTTAATCCACATTATCTCACAAAATGTTAAGTAACTTAAATTATGAAGACATTTACAGTAATTGAAAGAACATATTTATTAATCAAATATATTATTTCAATTGAGTTGAGGTCAATCAACAGTGAAGAAATACTAAAAGAGAGGAATGTCTGTTGCTATTTAGTTTTTCATATTGACTTTGTTTTGTTAATTCACTATTTTAAAAATTAATATATTCTATGTTTGTTCATTTACCTTACGACAAGTTTTTTTCTTTCCATTTAATATTGAATTAAATTTTCAAACCCAATAATATCCAAGAACTATTGGATCCAAGTAGTATTGAATAATATTGAAGTACTAACAACCCCAATCCAAGTACCATTTAAATACTAACCCCACCTGATGTTGTTTGACTTTGGTGATCAAACAAGAAACAGTATATTTAATATGCTATGGCTGTTGACAATATCACGCTTGAGATATTCAACATAGGGGAGGATTCCAGAACTGAAAATAATACATTAAGTTTTTTACTGAGGAAATCTGGTTCTTGAGTGAATTTTCCTATTTCAGTTTAATATCAAATAATTGCTTAGGATAAGAATAATATATGCTACAAATTCAAAGCTTGTATTTTCAAATCAACATAAGAGAACTAAACTAGAATATTCTGAAACAAAATTATTCGAAATCAACTCCCTGTTGCTAAAATATCTACCTTTTGCATAGTCTAAATTTTGAAGTGTCTTGCGTATAGAGTTAGGCGTGATGGACAACTCCAGTTGAAATGGATCAAATAAATAACCAGGGTCCAAGGAATATATTAAAAGTCCTTCTGTTGTAACTGCACTCCATGCTTGACCTATTAACAAAATAACCAATACATACTAATGTAATGAAAAGAATAATTTAAAGATGAAGCTGTATTAAGACTAATCACTCTATTTTCAAACTCTACTAAGAGTGTCTACAACAAGTGTCACAAAAAATACAAGTTTGACAAGGAATTCATACAGGTCATACTAAAAGAAATTAAAAAAAGAAGAGTTGGACAAGGAAGAGCAGTATTATAGACAAAAGGGAAGGAAATGACTAGGTCAAGGAAAGTTATAAATGAAGCAAACTACTTTACGTCTGCTATATACACGCTAGCATGATAAATCGTTTTATTTAGCTAAGAGTTTTAAATAATTAATATTTAATGTAATTATAAAAAATATTTTACAGAAATAAATCAACAATTTGTAATATTTTTTAAACTTAACCAATCTCTGAAGACAAACTCTGAAAATTTAAGTTTTGAATTTAACCAGTTCCATTTTCCAAGTTATCCTGATAATTTTTAAACCGAAATATTTTGGAAGATGTAAGCTTTTGAACCTAGAAGTGACTTTAAAGAAAGACCAAGGTTTGCTAATAGCATAAAGACTAAGATACCACATTATTTTCTTGTCGCAAATGTCAGATGGGAATGCTATCTTTCACTGAGAAGTTAGATTAAATATCCCATTTGCCAAGTGTTATGAACACTGCTCATACTGTAAACTTGAACCAGATATGTCGATCTATGAGCACTGCTCTTAGTGTATTCAGTGAGTATTGTTCAAATAGTTCATAACATCACCTCAGCTGTAACATCATTTTTTTTCACTGCCCCACATTATTAATAAGCAATTCCCTAATAAAACCTCAAGTTTTGCCATTGATAAAAAGACCCTACCCTCAAATATAAAAATGTCACTATCTTGAAAGCTATCTTACACGCCACAAAATGAAAATGGATGACTTAAATGTCTATTTAGGTATTTTTATTTTTCATATAAGTATTTCACTAGCGTAGGTAGATTTTAAGGAAATCTAGGAAATATAATCTATCTTTTCTTAGAAATTATCGAATATCAATTTACATAAACTCAGCCATCTCGAACTAGGAGAGAAGGAGGTACTAGTGGGGATACAAAGGTACACTACCACAAAATAGAATCTGTGAGTACCTGCTCTGTATTCACTGGGATTATATTTCTTAAAAGTAATGGTGTAGTAATTGTAAACTGTTATCATAGTTGGTACCCTGCTACTACAATTGTTGAGAATTTTATCATTTTAGTTTAGTGTAGTTTATAAGACCATTTCAAAACTTAGGTTTACAAATGTTGGGTAAAAAAAAAAAAACTAGTGAATACTAACTTAAATTATAGAACATTATGATACTTAAAAAACAATAAAGTTATAGACATCAATTCATAGAAATGCATTTTGAGCATGAAAGAGATCAAATGACCAAAATCAGCCCTAATGAGAACTTCCACAATGCTATTAGCAGCCATACCCGTCAAAACATTTGCTTGATGACAAAAAGGGCTTGAATAAAATGTTATGCTACCGCTGCTTATAATGTTGGGGGTATGATTCATTGTTGCCAAAATGAACATGTTTTAATTAAAACCTATTTGTGCATTCTGAGTACTGTTATGGCCATGATTGTCCAATGCAAATTTGAGAAATTTATCAGAATGAATTTCTTAAAATAATTTAATAATGCTGAAAAATATTTAAAATATTTTTTTAATAAAAGAAGTTATCAAAAATAAATGATATGGTAAGTGCATAAATTTAATATATATATATATATATATATATATATATATATATATATATATATATATATATATATATATATAGATAGATAGATAGATAGATAGATAGATTTTTTGGACTAGGAGACTGACAGACTTACCTTGGTAAGAGTCCACTCTGTAGTCTTGAAATAGAAACACATAAAAGCACTTAAACAATGATATATTTCAACCACACAGTGGTCTTTGTCAATCGAAGAGAAAACTCTTCTGGACAAAGACCACTGTGTGGTTGAAATATATCATTGTTTAAGTGCTTTTATGTGTTTCTATTTCAAGACTACAGAGTGGACTCTTACCAAGGTAAGTCTGTCAGGTCTCCTAGTCCAAAAAATGTAAATAATCTTTACCAACCAAAACTAACCTAATATATATATTGATTTTTATTTCATTCTCTCATATTTCTTTTTGTGTTTTCTCTTCGATTGACAAAGACCACTGTGTGGTTGAAATATATCATTGTTTAAGTGCTTTTATGTGTTTCTATTTCAAGACTACAGAGTGGACTCTTACCAAGGTAAGTCTGTCAGTCTCCTAGTATATAAACTAAATGAATTTAAAATTGCTTGTTCTAATCATCTTGAATTCATTGATTAAACTATGATTAATTATTACAGAACTAAGTGAATACCTAAGACCTTACTTGCAGAAACGTTTCGAAACAAATGTCCCTTTTATGAAGCTAACTACTCAAGAGGCTAAGCCTTCCGAAAAACTGTTAATTGTATTTGGTTCAATATAAGAAAATTGATTCAACCTAAGCATCTTCAATGACACAAAATTATAAAATAATGCAGAACACAACATATTGAATTCAGATGAATAATTTTAAATAATAGAAAAGTAATCTATTAACTGTCTGTTATTTTTTTTCTAAAATACCTATTCATTGTAAAATACTGCACAAACTTTGAAACAATCTGCAAACACATGGGAAAACGTATAGACTTTTGAAACAAAAAAATGGTGACTATGTACTCTAGTATTTATTGTCCAGATAGTTGTAAATATTTAACCTAGAGTACAGCATAATACACAGAGAAACAAATCATGAATGTACAGCAATGCTAATCTGAGAAAAATGGTAGATTGTACATATACGATAATGCTCCCACTAGCCGTTGTGCGATCTCACGTACTGGTAATGTGAACGCTAATCTAAGGGTTAAATAATATACTCATGTTGTGCTGAAGTTTAATAGTTATAATACGCAGTTTAATGTATAGTTTAACGGTTAATACCAATGCTTATAATGAAGCTTATGTATGCCAAAGTATATTTAATAAAAGTAATAGATATTAGATCACATCGATTCTATGTAAAATAGGGGGGTTTAAATAAATGGGACAAGAAGACAAATATATTTTAGCAAATATGTCAAAAGTAATAAAAATTTAGGTACAAAGACAACTACTTCAAATTGATAGAAATTATGTAAAATCTTATTTTCAAATCAATTCATCATTTTTTAATTGATTAAAATTAAGTAATTAATTAAATTTAACATTCATAATAGAAATATTAATAATATTCTTATATATTAATTTCAAGGTAATATTCTATATATTATGTTGATTTCAATTTAATATTAATAAAATATAATTAGGGTTTAAATATTGTTAAAATGTATTAAACATATGGGAGGTAATTTTCAAAAATATATAATTTGGACTGTAAAAGTAGTTGAACAATGTAAAAACTTTTAAAACTTAAGTTATGATCTCATAAAGATCATATATCTTTGAATTTGAAAGAAAATGAAGAAATATTCTGTTAATAAAGAAAAATATATTGAACTTTTTAAAAGGAATTTATGTTCAATAAATCTGAATATCAAACTGTCTAAATTATTTTATAAATATCCTGTGCTAATAAATAAATAATTTTAACCATATTTCGAAGAAGCAAATTTGAGAAATTAGTAAAACCTGAATCTTTTAAAAATATTGAGGTAAAACCTCTTTTATGTCCAAATCAACATAAAATCTTAGATAACTTCCAAAATTTTGAAAAGAGGCTAGATAAAATGTTAGGAAAACAAAATTACTTTGTTTATTGGTAATTACTCTGTACACAACAATATTCCTCTAATGGAAAGTTATAAATTTTGTTCTTACTTTGAAACAAAAGTACAAACAATACTGTAACAAACTGGACAAAATATTTTTTTTCAAATAAGCATTTTTTCAGAAGACATTTAAGAGATCTTTATTGGTACTTTTGAAATGAGAAAAAAAGAATCAAGCTCAAATACCCTTACTTAAATACATTGGATGTGCAAAGATAACTGAGATCATATAATCCAAGAAACAATATAGTTACATATAACTCCTTATGAAACAGGTTTTTTCTCTAAGAAGGTGAAGAAAAAACAAACAGCCTGTCCCAAATACTGATCATTGAAAAACTTTGTAGAACAAATGAGATCATTAATACAAACCGTTCTTAAACACTGATGAACATTTGGTAGTATATAATGAAGAATCAGATACAGAGCAAATCTGCATACTGCAAACAAGATATTTGGCACTTTTTCTTCTAACAAATAAAAATCAGACAGAAATTTTACAGGTATCAGAGGAGCCCTCAATAAACTATAAGGATTTATGGGTATTAAATTCAAAAATTAATTAAGTAATCTTTTCAAGAAATTTACCTGAGTGGACACATTTTTCCTTGAGGATAAAATATTAACATGTATTATCGTAATGAAATACTATAACGAAAGAAAGTTCTATAAAATATTTTAGTAGTAAAACATAATAAAATTCAACTATATTTTTAAATTACTATTTTTAATAGTGAATTCACTAAATGGAATTTTTTACTCCTTAAATTAGTTTCTTCACTATTTTTGGTATCACTTGGCAAAAATACCACTACTTACTGATTTTTTTCAGCAGACACGTTTCACACTAAGTCAGTGCATTGTTCAATGCTGTGAGTCATGAACATGACTTGAACAATGCACAGACCTAGTCTGAACCACGTCTGGTGAAAAATAACTGGAAGTAGTGGCTTTTTTGCAAGTGATACCAAAAGTAGTAATATATAAAAAAAACTCAGGATGTACAACACAAAAACTGTATAGTCTCTTCAGTTTAAGAATTTATTGTTTCATTTTTGGAGTCACTTCATTTGAAGTAAGATCCCCCCCCCCCCATAAGCAATAAACTCTATTCCATTGTGGATACATCAAAAACCACTATTCTTAGTAGGCACCTCTTCAACAGGAAATCTTTAAATATGTAACTCTAAAACATTAAATTATTCTATAAAAAAAGATGACTGTTCAAGGAGTTTGAAAATAAGGTCTTAATGGTTATATCAAAATAGTTTTCAATTTTGAATTTACTAGTTATATTTCAAAAGTAAAATTAGAAATCCTTCCTGACTATTCTTTACTCTATATTTCTATTAATAAGATTATAGAATAAGGTGCTATAAGAAGAGAAGGTAACACCTCTTATGACTCTGAAATTTTTAAACAACAAATAATCTGAGATTACATTCTTTCCAGAAAGGAAATATTTTAAATTTATTGAAAAGTTATAATCATTATGAAAAGATTGTTTAGCTAACATTGCATTGCTGGACAGGGAAATAAGATACGCTATTGGGTAAATCATGGTCAAAGTTATTTCTTCGAACCAAATCTGAGAAAGTGAAGTTGATAATAATTATGTACTTTTTCTTTTAAATATGGAAATAACTTATTAGGTAAAATTTTTACCTGTAGGTGAGAACTGAAGTCCAAAGACTCGAACTTCAGGCTTGAAAGCTCTAGAAGCCATATCTCCTTTCTTCACTCCAGGCAACCTTATTGTTTTATTACCGCCTTCAAGTTCTTCTCTCTCTTCTATTAGGGCAGTATTACCAAACTCTGTCATTCTCCTTCGATCAATTATATCCTAAAAAACAATTAAATAATCTCAAAATTATAACTAGTTACCTAAAATGTTTTGTTAAGTTACATACATGTGATTCTCTAACTTTTAATGTAAATGTCTAAATATTACATGGTACTAAGTAATAACTACATTAAATTTCAATTTAAAAACATTTAATTTTGCTTTTATATAACTGCATAAAGAAAATACTATTACTTATAATTAATATACTTTTTTTCTATTTTTATTTTAAATTGATTAGTAAGTGTAAATATTTATTAACTTTTAAGAATAGGAAAGGACTGTAGATAAAAAATGTGTTATAAGAGTAAATCAATGCAAACACATGTACCTTAAAAGAAGTAAAACTACTATGTCATTCATAATAATGTTATAATATTCCCGTCAAGGAGTTTCAGGGTACTGTTAGGCATGATAGGCATATTTCTGCTGGGAGGGAGTATTTAAACAAATTATTTGAACCGATACAATCAATAATTATATTTTTTACAGAAAATAGCCATTACTTTTAAAAGGGCCCTGTGTGTGTGTATGTGTGTTTGTATAAATTTATATTTATCCCACATTACTAGGAATATATGTGATATGGAGGACCAGAAATGGACAGTTTTGAGGGTATAGGAGTACTTGCAAGTCGGGTGGGTTGAACTGTTCACCTGTCCGTGCTGCACTCACGACATTCAAATTAAGGAATGATTTGACTATAATGGCTGTTGTCTATAATGAGGTGTTATGACACACTTGATACTTAGAATCCAGCACTAAATATTAAATCAACAATTTATCCACAAACAATCTGACTTGTACTGAAGTTTCCAGAAAGAACTTGCGGTAAACGACACACAGAAGTGATGTCAATTCTAGACTGACTGTTTTCTAGAACTGATACATTATTATAAAGTCAGTTCCAATATTATTATATAGCAAGAACGGTTCAAATTAAATAATTAACATATTTAATTTTGAAAATAACATAATGTATTATTATTCAAAAAGATGTAAAAGAAT
Source organism: Prosapia bicincta (assembly GCA_036971475.1). Lineage (NCBI taxonomy): Eukaryota > Metazoa > Arthropoda > Insecta > Hemiptera > Cercopidae > Prosapia > Prosapia bicincta. The sequence goes on along the minus strand of JBAIZL010000004.1, from coordinate 100,256,589 downwards.
ACTTATAAGTCTCTCTAGAAGTTCAAGATATAATACACGTAGATATATAGAACCCATTCCAGTGATGCTTATGTCTTAGAAATGTTTGCATGAATACTACATGAAAACATTAGATAAAAGGTAAATCTTCAAGTATTCTTGAGAAATAACTTTCCTCCTACAATGCAGTTTGACTTCGAGATACATAAGGGTTACCTTCCGAAGAGTTTTGTATAAGTTGAAATTTACATAAGTCAAATATGTACACTTTGGCTCTAATTATGTACTAAATAAATGTATTTATTACATTTTGTAATACCAAAAATACAGAAAATTACAGTCATGTACATACAGTACATTATGCATAAATTAAAAAGTCAAAAAAGAAGATGTAAAATGCTATAATGTATCATGCAATAAATAAAATACATACACTACTTATATCACTGTATTCTATCTAACGTATAAATGGAACACTGAACACTGTATGTATTAAAATCTCATAACTATAATTAGATACATTACTTTCCATCAACTAAACTAAAACACAAACCTGGTCTATCTGTTTATACAGTACAATGGATTTTGTCCAATTACAGGGCTATGTAGTGTATTGAATGTCTATGTTTTCCATTTTTGTAAAAATTTAAGATTTTTTAGGTAATATTTTTTAGATTAAGTGGAAATGTTAAAAAAGAGAAATAGTAAAACAACACGCAATAAAATCTTGGAACTCGCTATTGTTTTGCAAAACGAAATAGGATTTGGCAAGACCTTGATCAGAGTGGGCAAGTCCAATGTCAAATAAATGGAATTTTTCTTAGTTTGTTAACATTTTATTTTTCTTTGGAGTTTAAAACTTTTGTATAGTATGAGTATGTACTGAATTTTATTAGAGAAAATCTTCTTAGTATTCCATGAATACACCATGTGCGTGCCAGGTCCATAGAAGCCTGCTAATGCAGCTTAGATACTTGTTCTAAAGTAGAACTTACTGCAGTTCTCGACAGGCCAAAGTCTTTTAGTAGGTTGTAGAAAGGATTTTGTAATATTTTGATATCCCCTTGCCTTTCATACTTAATTCAAGATTAACTTGCTGAATTAAATTTTGTACACAATTGTACCCTAAATATTTAGTTTCACATAACTCTGCGTCTGCTGTGTCCCAAAGTAAATATCAGTTCAATGAACATTGGTAAGTGCATTAAAATGTTGCTTGGATGAGTTTAGAGATACCAACAATTATCACTGATAAGCTGTGAATATATGATGTTTATTTTGTCGAAATGCTTCATTCAATAGCATGTGATTAGGTTGTGTCTACAGCTAGCCCATATATTTACTACAATGGCAATAATAGGCCAAATTGGTTGTTCACAAGAAAAAAATTCAGTTCTGTTACTGAAAGAAAATTATTTTATGAAGTAAATAATAAGTTGAAATAAATAATATATTTAATTTATTTATTGCACATTTTCTATACATAATCAATTTATCTTTTTCCAATAAATTATTAAATTTTGTAAGAATCTCTAGTGTACTTAATTATTTTTAAGAGAAGGAGTAAGCTTAAAATTATATACAAAATGAATGATTCACTGTTTTAAATAATTATTTTAGAGAATGTGTCTCTGAAACGACAACTAAATTTCATATTTTTTCAAGTTAATTTATACTTCAAATCCACGCAATAAATGTAATGTATTTTGCACTTGAAATACAATCTGACAATGTTACGATCTACTTGGACAAAATAACAATAAATTTTTTTAATGTAAAATTTTTAAAAGCCTTAACCCTTAGCACTCGACTGTCGGGGGAGCCCCGCTAAGCGTATATTGCAGTTTACTCGTATGTCGGGGGTCACCCGACACGATTTTCAAATGCCAATAACTCGTCTGCGACGAAGCCTAAGACATTCTATTTTTTACCGTTTGGTGCTACACTCTATTGACAATAATGTGAAATAAGTTGAAAATGTCTAGGAATATGTGAGTCATCACAAAATCTAGTTTGCCGCTATGTTGTAAGCTGCAAGTAGGTTACAGTTTTGCAGGTTATTTGTTTAATCGTAGTTTGCCGTGGCTTCACGTGCAATTAGTGATTCTGAAATTCCTGATCCTTTACTTGATCCTGATTTATTAGAATGTAATTCAGTTTCATTAACAAAATAATTAAACCAACAGGTATTTGTAAATAGAACCAATTTATGGGTGGTGTAGATATAGCTGATCAATATAATGAACCATGCAGTTTTACGAGACGAACAAATAAATGGCGGAGGAAAATGTTTTTCTGGCTATTAGATGTAGCTGTAGTAAACAGTTTTATTATCTATAATAACTAAAAAATGGAAATGAGAGAAAATCCTGTTAAACAAAAATAGTTTTGCCAAAACTTGGTTAGGGAACTCGTTGGTGATATCAGGAATAACCCGTGTAGTAATAGGGGTCGGCCATCAACTACTGACAAAGAAGAAAGACTGCATGGGAAATTACATTTAATCTTTTCCAATGATAAAAGTAGTTCTAAGGATTGTGCAGTTTGCAGTAATGGGAAGATAAAAGGAGGCAGAAGGGAAACAGTTTTTTACTGCAAAACATGCAGCAGAAAACCAGGACTTCATCCAGAAGACTGTTTTCAAAGATATCATAATCTGCAAAACGACAAGATAATAAAATCATGTACATACAGTTTTTGTGAATAAAAATAGGTTAGTTTACTAAGACCATGTAAGAGAGAACAAAGTTTTCTATAAACAATAATGCAACTTCCAGGTGAGGAATTTGTCTCGATTTAATTACAAGTGGGGAAGCAGAGCATGTTAAAAAAATCCAAGTGCTAAGGGTTAAAGAAGGTTTCTAACTGGATAATTTGTATAAAAAAAAATAATGATGTTTTCTTAAAGAAATAATGCTTTTTAGAAAGTGATGTAGACACAGTTACTTACATCAACAGCATCAAATGATTTGTTCTGTGTTATTTCAAACTTTTTCACTAATAACGACTCTTGGACATTATAGATGCAAATATTCTTGCTTTGCCCAGCTGCAAGTATATACTGACCATCAGCAGAATAGCAGACACTTGTGAACGCTCTGAAAAATTGTTTGTAACTATCAATATCTTTGTGAATATTATCAGAAAGTACAAAATATATAAACTGTACATATGTGTCATAAAATTGGGAATTTCTCCATTTTAAAACATAACATTTACATGAATGCTGAAATACATATGACATTTAAACTAATATAACATGCTGAAACATGCAGTTATTTCAGTTTTCAGTATGCTAGCAATGATTCCTTACAAATTAGGTCAAAATTTTATTAAAAAATTGTGAGCTGAACAAAATTGTTTAAATAAACATATGAATTTGATTAGAAGGTACAGGTTTGGACCAAGATTGTTGAAAGCTTAGGAAATGTTGTTAGCCTGCTAGAATAAAAATTGAAAATCTGAACCTAAATTAAGTTTTTTAAATATTAAAAAAAATAATATAATCGTCAAAAATAGTAAAAAGTTGCAAAATAACATTCAAATAACCGTTAGAAGACTACTAAAATCAGTAAATTGTAATTAAATATACAAAATACACAAAACTTTTTAAATAAGTTAAATTGATTGAATTTTTTGTAAGTTATAGCCAACAACAATAATAAAAAGAGTTTATGATAAACCTAGTGCAGTTTCCAAAGTATTAAAGTGTATTTAAGTATGTAAACTGTAAGAAAGTGTGAAAATTGTCTTACAGAGTTAAAGAATATTCCATTTCAAAATTCAGAAGTTTACAATTAGAGAACTTTAATTAACTTTTAAATTGTAAACTTTTTAATAAATATTTATTTCAAAATATCTAAATATAAATTTAAAGATGTATTTTATTTGTAAAGATATATTCAGTATTTTATTTTTGTTGATATTTATACACTACACACAAAAGGAGCTTTTAACTCATTGTATGGCTTTTGGTCTGGTAAAAAAGAACAGAAAAGAGTATTTATCGTTAGGTGCAAGACATGCTGATTCCAAGATCTGGAATAGTCCTCCTATATGGGAGAGTGGAAAATGGGAGAATGGAAAATTGAGATTAAAAAGAGAGCAGTTGTAATCTTCTGCCTAAATACTAGACATGACTATCCACTATGCCAGATCGAGTATACACATCTTCACAAACTTGGAATAAACAATTCTAGAAACTTTACAAATATGTTAACATGGCTGAGGAACAGAGTGAAAGCACCTTTTAAACTGTAAGCTTTGACTATCAAAGCACAAAGATTTTGGTAGATTTTGTACTATCTTTGAGAATCATATAGATTTTTTTTTTAACTATTTTTTTTACCTAAATGTAATTATGGAAAACCCTTACTGTATTTTGTCTAGCATGACTCAAAAAAGTGATTAAAATACAAAGTATATATTTATTGATTTTTCAAAAAAAAAAATCAAAATAATTGATCATAGCATGGAGCTTTTACTTACTTGCCCTCCAAAGATTTTTTTGCTGTAATCAAATCTGTATCTGATCGTCCGCTACCCAAATCATTCCGTCCATCTATACTGCTTATCTGATCACCTGTTTTTATATCAAATGTTGTAATTTTTCCATTCAATGTCGCTACTGCCACTTCTTTGCCATCTGGTTTGTATGCTACACATAAACCTGCAAATATGAATTAGTTCAGATACACTTATGCACAAGTTGGAAGGTTGTTAAAAAACCTTTTATATTGTATTCTTATTCTACAACTACTTTAAATTTACTTATTTTTTGTGTCTGCAAAGTCATGTAAAACAGTCTTCTATGTTTGTGTCATATCTTTATGGGTACCTTTTACGAGCCCTTGTACGAAGAATAAGAAAAGTAGATAGAATTTAGTCATGACTAGGGTAAATGCACGATATTCCTTTAGGCACTGAGAATAGGGGAAGATTATGCTACATGAACACAGGATCGTGTTACACAAAATACATCTCCCAAGTGGGGAGTTGATAAATGTCAACCCCCTGCCTGGTGGAAGTACTCTGTGCATGTTGTGTTATGATATAGTGGGATTAGTTTTTAATTTGGATATTTATTCACAACTTTACACTGAATATTGTGCAAAATAGAATTCACTTTACTTTATAATTTATACTTTGCTAAAACTATAAAATTTTATGTAACAGTGTATGAATACTAACAAGTCTAACAAAATTACTTAGAATATCATCTTGTTATGTAATATTAGTGTTACAAATGCATTTCCTTCATTTATTTCTTAGGAAAAAATTTGTATTGAAAATATGATTCCAAAATTTAATATTTTTTTGCTTTGCAAATGACTTGGTAAATTATAACTTTAGCACCTAATGATTTATCACACTCAATTTGCACTATGAAACTCTGATATTGGCATGTTTCTAAACAATCACAAATAAAAAAAAATTAATACTTGCCGTCTGAATTAAGTTGTATAGATTCATAAGTGCTTCCCGTTTCAACAGCATTCCAAATCCTTAGTGTTTTGTCCCAACTTGCTGATGCCAATGTTGTACTTGCCATGTTTGGATTGAAAGCAATAGAAACAACTGGGCCCTCATGACCACTCAACACCTGTAAATAGAATCAACTCTCAATATGAATATAAACAATTGTTCACTATGTTTAACAATTAAAAAGTAATACATTTAAGTGGACTACTCCAGAGGTATATTCCAGACTTATACCTTGTTTAAATGACTAAATTCAAGCTGCTTAAATATAATGAATAATCTAAATAATATAAGGTAGCTATCCAGCACAGAATGTATTTTGAATTTCTAACTGTTCTCTGTGATTCAAATACCCTGCTGAATGAACTAGTGCCTTACAAAGCAATAGAAATGGAAAATCTACAGACATTCTATGTTCTAGAAGTTTCTTTACAATATAAGTCTCTGAGTTTCAGTTGGCTTTGTGCGTCAAATAATAGAAAACTTAGAAAAAAAAACAATAACACACAAACCAAAAAGTACATAACATTACATTTTACTACAACGAATAGCTTCATCTTTCCAAAAACTAAAATATAAAGTCACTTTTGAAACATCTAACAGAACACCAGGAATACAGAATATCACATGTAACAACTGCCTAAACTTCTTTATAGGTAAAACTTCACCACATGATACAAAAAACACAAAGGGCATAAAAAACACACAACCCAAACATATTTGCCTATACATATACAAAACACACATAGACCACAAAAATCTAAAAATTCCAAATTTCATCAAGAAAAGCAATAAACCAAATACAACAAAATACTTCAAAATATTCACACAAAATACAAACACATTCTAAAAGATAAAATACACTCACAATCATACACTATATTCAAACACAAAATTAACAACCCCTATGAACAACAACACATCACAGAATACCAAAACGCTAGACTCACAATAATATAACACATCTGAGCAACATTCTTGTCCATAAGTCACCGCATTGAACAATGCACCAAACTAGTGTGAAACGTCTACTTAAAAAAATCAGTAAATAGTGGTTTTTTGCCAAGTCTTATCAATAAGTATATACAGTAGAACATTGATAGAAGCTGAAGGGACTAATGTAAAAGTTCGAATTAATCAAAAATTAAAATTATGAAAGTTGGATAAAACTTGTTTGGACAAAAGCAGTGATTTTTTGTGTCTTCGTAAAATTAGCAGTTAAAAGTAACTGTAGTCAACATTTGAGAAAAATTACAAGAATATAACTTGTACATATACAGTAAGTTATGAATAGTTATTTACATTACTAAATTAAAGTTTGTCAAAATATTTTGTAATATCCGATTGTCTTGCAGAATTAATTCCTTTACCATTTGAAAAATCGTCAAGTACATTTAGGGAAACCACTCTTGTTACGAAATCATTTAGATTTTAAAATGTGTCACTGATTTCTCTCTAAAATATCTTGCATATTCTACAATGTATTACTCTAAGTGATATTTTTAAATCCAATTATTTATTTTTCAATATTTATTATACAATACTGCTCTTGTATTAATTGGTGTAGTGACAAATGTTAATTTCATCTTATTTTCCAATATTACTTAATCGTAAATGGTGTTCTGCTACGCCAATGACATCAACCTTCCTCAATATATCATAAGTTCATTATTTCGGAATTCTAATAATTCGGACTACTTGAGATTTTCATTCTAAAAAATTATGTTTGTTGGCAGTTTAGGAAAATTTCAATTATTTGAAACACAAAGACAAAGTGAGGTAATTTTTCCTCTTTTTACAATAGAGTAACAATTTTGTATGGACTTCAGTGTGTAAAAGCAGAGATCAAACTGAACGGAATTAGCTTTACTGGAAATTTGCAGAATGGTATTAGTTATAATACCAGGAAAAATGCTACTGAATTGATAAAAACTGCTAGATTACCAGGCTGTTTCCAAACACCAATCTTCAGACTAGATGTGACTTATCAATGTGGTAGCTCAGGCTAGGTCAGTCAATGTGTTAAAGCCTGTTCCAGAATATTCTCAATATTGATTTAGATATTTTTTTTGTATTTGTCTGTACAAGAAATGAAATAAGAAGTGAATGTCAAACAATACTAAACAGGCACACAACAAACCATTTCTATTTTCTTTGACACAGCTGATAAGCCATCCACATCCTAATCTAATTACAGTTTGTTTTTATTTCAAATACTATACAGTACCTAATATATCGTATGCATTTTTTTCAATTCCTACTATTAGGTATTTCAAAAACATTTCATTACACAACAGAATGTTCCTTTACGCCATAAGCTTATTGTTTAACAAATAAGATTCTGTAATTACTCTCTTTTAATTTTGATGTATGATATTTCTTCCTCTAGTAATTATATTTTTTTTTAAAAGCAGTAGGAGTATTAAAACAAAGTACTAATTAATATCATTGAATTTCAATATTTTTTTAAACAGGGCTTTTATACAAGAAAAATTTTCTTTCTTTGTAATTCAGGCAAAGAGTAAACCCAAATTAGTCAGAATTAGAGTGAAGTTTCACTGTAATTATTTTGTTGTAACTTTTAATGAACAATGGATAAGTGAAAGAGTGATATACATTAAACAAATTCTGATAAATCTATTTTGACTTAAAAATGTGAAGTCAATAAAAATTATGTATTATAGCTTTAGCTTTTGTTATCACGTGAGAAATTTCCAGCAACTGGTTGACAGTAAAGCACAATAACTTTTTTCAATTGTGCAGGTTTTGTAAATAGGCAGACTCTAAAGTCAGTATATATGTGCTAGACAGTATAGATATTTTTAGTTTTACTAAGCAAGCAATCAATTCAACATTAAATTTCAAATTCTAACTTTTATAAAATTGTTAAACTATAAAAATATATTTCCTCTAAGTGTAAGTTAACAATTTAACAACTTTTAGTTAACAAAAAGTTGTCACAAGTAATAACAAAAGTGTAATAAGAATTAACAACCAGCTCGTCATGAACAGCAACAAGATTTCTATATTTCATCAAGTTAATACTCTTTTAATAATTTCTCTTTTTTCTATTTCCAATTTCTCGTTTTTGATAATTTCTATTTCATTTTCCAAATTAAATATTCATTTAAACCTAGGTTTATTTTAGTGTTTGTAGTAATTTATTAAAGGTCATGTTCAATATATAAAGTTTTATTTTCTATGGTTTTAGTCAAAATTTTATATTTTCACTAAAGTAAATAATTTCTTTAAAAAAAAGTATGTTTGTGCTAGGTATTAAATAAAATATAGTTAGAAGCAATACCTCTACTAAGCGGCCCAGTTTCATAGACCATAAATATATTTCAAAAACATCCTGTCCTCCAGCAGCTACAAACTCTCCAGTTGAATCCAAAGCTAGGCTTACAAACTGAACGGGACGAGGTGAAGTGAAAGTGCGAAAATTACGATATCTGAAATTAACAAGCTTACATAAAGCTGCAGGCAAATCTAACAACTAAAGAATATTTTAGGTGACTATGTGAAAGCGGTTCATAAAGTAACAGGTTTTAGCATAGCATGACTGTAGACAAGGTTAAACCTGCCATCTTACTATCAAACTATTTTTGCACACAGTTTATAACATGTTTTTACATATAGCATAAACAGATCATGCATATATTTTTATTTACTCTGAAATTTTAAAAAATATGCTGCAGTAGAATATCTCACAAGTTGCAAGGTGGGTTTAGTGATCAGGTTTTTACAGAAAAAACCACAATCTAATTAAATTTACTTGGAAATTTTTAAGGTATATGATGGCAAGGTAAAAAGTGAATGCTGTGTCAATGTTAATAAATGTAGTGATCAGTAAAACAATTCATTAAAAATGCCGCTCCACAAATTTAGACCCCTCACTTTATTTTCTTCAAATTTTAAAAAGTTTGTTTCATGAATCAGTAATTGTAATGTAAAATATTTAACCCTAAATGATGATTCTGGTGCTTAAAAACAGTTACAAGGAATAAAAAACAAAAGTCCACATTGGATGGGGAGTTTTATAGAAGTATATATTTAAGTATAGCAATGTAGATACAAACAAATCTACTTCCAAATGATTATTTATTCCATAAAAATGATATTACTTCACATGAATACAAAGGGAAATAGTCATATCTCAATGCTCACTGTAAAGTAAAGAAGGAGCATTGAAGCTATTACATGAGGAATGTTTTGACAAAGAGGACATGGTTTGCAGCAAGAGAGTTTAGTCCGGCCAGAAGTAACCGATACCAACCAACATGTACTTAAATTTCTTAATTTCCCAAACTTTGTAGCTACATTTGACACCACATATAGACTGAACCTTAAAATTACAATATTTAAATCATATCAAATTGAGTGAATATTTAATTTTGCAATTCCTGCAATGCAGAAGATTAAATTTTAGACCAATTAACTATCATATCATTTATTTGTTTATTTATAGACATTAACGATTTTACGTATCACATATAATAAATGACTTTTATGAAATGACTTTATAAATAACTTTTGTTAACGAGACAAATTTACTGCATAATTGAGACATTGATGCTTCTTGTAGCTGAATACCTACTAGAAATAATATAAAATGTGTTAATTTCCAACTAATTATAAAGCCTATGACTGAAGAAAAAATTTGCAAGTTAAAGCTTTTTCAAAGTTTAAGAATATTTTGTTCCCTTAACTTTTAATTTGACTGTGATTTTCTATTTCACATACTTTATTCATCCAAAAGTTCTTTGCCTTAGAAATCCAACTCTCTCCCTCACTGTAACTTTTACCTGTCTTTAAATTTGTTGTATGGTATAATCCCTTAATGCTACCTATCATATCACATCTTCTTTTGTCCAAAACCTTTGTTCTTTTTGCCATTTTTTTTCTTAGTTTATCCTTCAAAAGTTTCTTTCTAAACAATGCTGAGGCATTTTCTTTCTATCTTATTAACAATTTCAGGTTTTTTTTCATTTTTTATTAGCTTTTTCTAATTTTTATTATTTTGCAAATTTATATTTATCTAATCAGTTTTCTTCGAACTACCTTAAAAATTATTCTAGTTCATGAATATGTTACAAAAGGGGACACAAAATTGTTTCCAAGTTAGTTAGTATTTTACCACCTTCTCATGTCTTTCACTTTCTTCTGCTATATCCTTCCTTATTCACTTTATCCTGTCATTCCTCCCAACTCATTTCAACTAAAAAGATTATTTTTTTTTTAATATACAATCCACATTTTTTAATTTAAAATTAATTAATTTTTTTCACAAAAAAGCCAAATATAGTATTAGCTGATTGTTTTAAGTCAGTATATAGTTGATGTGTACAATATGATCTTGCTATATTGCACATTAAGATTTAACAGAATATTTTGAAGTTGAACAAATATTTATAGATTATTCATTGTGTTTCTCTTCTTATTTGCAAGTATATTTTTTCCTCCAATGGAACTATGTTAATCTTAAATTTGTTACTAATGTTATGGACTGACAACCAACTGTGAATCAAACTAGTGATTAAGCCTTTGCAAAATAAAACATTCTAAGCACTTGCACAGTCCAAATGTTTCTTGGTAGTGAACAATATGCCTATAGTTTTTTTAATACTTTTAATATAAACAGTATATTTGCAGTTTAAATAAAATGAGATAAGGTAAAATTAACTTATATAAAAAAATCAATCTGTTGCTTATATATACATAGGATTAAAATACTCAGGAAAATAATAAAAGTCAAATTTCACTTTTGTTTGGTAGGGGAGACTGTTGTCCCTTGAGCATAGTGAACCTTGAAACATTGATATTAACTCAACACATGCTGTCCTTTTTCGGATGTTTTCAGAGCCCCATGCCCTCAAACAGTGTGGTGATGACTCAGTATAGTTTTAATCACCTAGTGAGCTCTGTTCTCAGTGACTTAATAATCGGACTCAAAAAGTATTTTTTTTCAGTGTTGGTTTTTTTATCTTTCATCTCAGATTTTCAATGTAAGTTGATTATTTTTTCGATTCCTTTTAGTGCCTGACTTAGCACCTGTTAACATTGTTGTATTGCTGTTTTGATGCCAACGACTTCAAGTTCTTGGCCAAAGACTTAAACGGTTAATTTTCCTTTATATGAATATAATGTTCATTAAAATTAAATATTTCTTTCTTCATATTGCCATTAATGTTCAAATTTTCTTTCTATGAAATGTCCATCTTCATCATTAAATTTTTCTTTCTAGGATTAAAATGAAAATTTCCCCTTTTTTTTCTTTATGACATATAATTTACCTACTTGAGGCCAATTCTAGCAAAACATTTTGTTTAGTCTTTCAATTGATCTCAATTTTATACTGAAAATTGATGTAACATAAATAAAATAAATTTTTAAATGCTATGATTTTTTTTTATTTAAAGTTTCATTAATTCTAAGGTACATCCCAACTTGTTTCAGGCTACACTAGGAATATTTTAACTTGAATCAAAAAATGAGATTCGAAATAAAGATTGGTAATTGTTTACTTTGGCCATGTAAGTGATTTTGGCTGAAACATTTTACTTAATTAGTGCAGAAACTTATAATGAATACAAAATAAAAAAATTAAAAACACTTTTGCAGTCATCCCAAATAGTTACAATTTTGGAGAAAACTATTCCATCCCCTCCAAGGTCATCTAAAACCTCACCAATAAATGTTTTGGTTTATTTTTTTACCTTGAAGCTACTAAAATGCATCGAAAACTATTTACATATTTTTATTACCACAGAAGGTTATTTTCTAATCACATTTTAGTATGTTTATTATCCAAAGATTTTGGCACCATGAATATTTGTATAATGGACTTCCAATAAATATTTCTGAACTCCTAAATAATGTGGTTTTCATAAAAAAATACCAAAATCAAAATTAAAGTATTCATATGCCTTACAAAAATCACTGTGCAAAAAGTGTACAGAGGTACAACAGTCTTCCCTATATATTCACTGTACACTATATGATACTGTTAATGCTAGAGCATTTTTGTGTGCTTTACTTATATTTTGTACAATATCTCTTGAATGTGAAAAGGTGAAAAATTTATACACAATATTTTGATTGTGAATGAAAGAGCCAAATTTGTTGAGAAACTAAAACTAAGGATAAAATAATACTTATATATTGTAGCTTTAAGCTACAATAGCTATTGTACTTTTTAGTAACTTTATTTCTTGGTATTAATGTGCTACTATTCAAAAAAATCGGGATAAGATTGAAAAATTTACACATTTTAACAGTAATAACTGTGACAGAAAAGGAATATTACTGATAACTATCCTTTCTTGAGGACACTTTGCAAACATGTCAAAAATTAACAATTTCAAGCCAACTCCTGAGTATAAATTGGGCCATTAAGTTGAACGCTAGTTGCCTACGCCAGTCTATAGCTCGGGTTCCTGTATTTATTTCCCCAGCAACGTAATTTCCACGTATTCTCAGATGACTCTAAACATCACTCTAGTTTGTAACTTTTTGTTTGCTAGATAGTAATTTTGTAATAAGACCCTGTGATGATGCAGGCGCGTATCCAGCGACTTGCTTTGGGGGGGGGGCGATCGATGCATTATATATATATGTATATATATATATATATATATATATATATATATATATACAATATGTGTGTGTGTGCACGCGCGCATGCGTGTATGTAGAAACATAGAACAGAAAAAGTTCTTTCTACACTTGCGTTAGAAATCGGTAACGTGATAAAGATTCGCAGCAAATTAGACTTGTTAATAAATAATTATTCCAGTTTCGATAACACTCATGGCTAGAGAATATTATTAATTTCATAATAAGCTAATATTATAAAAATGGTTTATTAATTAATATAAGTAGTTATTCTTCCAACACGAACAATTCCGGAGTCAACTTCGAATATTACGCTTGCAAAATTACGTATTGAAAATCGTATGTTCAAGACTAAGCTACACTAGCGCTATCTGTTGTTAAAACGTTTAGACGTTTACGAGGGTATGCCGAGCAAACGCGTCACATTTTGAAATTAAAATTTTATTTTTTATTTACAATAAAAGACGAATTAACTTAAGTAAAAGTATAATTTAATAGAAAGTCCTAATTTAATAATATATTGTCAATTTTTAACCCAAAGTTCTTGAGGGTTGGGGGGCGATCGCCCCATCGCCTTGGATACGCGCCTGTGATGATGACATGGTCATCAAAATATACATAAGGGTTTAATCTTAAGTAACTTGTTTTATTTGTTATTTATTATTTTTGTGGCATTGGGGTTCATTCCAATATTTTCATTGTAATATATAGGAAGCAGCAAAAAAATGACTCAAATCTGACAATATATTTTTAAAATAACTTTAATATCATACATATTTCAACTTACATGATGAGTGAACACAAGTCGTTAGTTATCAGTAAAAAATTGTAACCTACTGTAATATACTATGTTAGACCTAGAGGCTATTTTGGCGCATTTATATTGGTTTAAAAAGTTTTGAGTTTTTTTTCATTTCTGTTCTAAAAAGGGTTAGTTTTTTATTTCACCTTAACAATGATCATAAAATTTTATAATTCATTAATAGTTTAAGAAAATAAATGTAGAAACTTGTATATATCATAACAGCTCGAAACTGCCTAGCTTGAATGACTTAGCATTTTATACCTGTCAAAACTTCAACCATACTTGACAGTTAACAGGTATCAAACAAAATGACACCATATTCATATTTGAAAAAAATTATGTCCAACAATGAAGAGTGTGTTTATAAAAACATATTTTCTATCAAAAGTATTATATTCACCTGGTCATATCAAAAGCTCTTACAGTTCCATCCAATGATGAAGACACAAGAAATTTTCTATTATTTGCAAATCCTACTGCAGTTACTGAGGACGTATGTTCACTAAACGTTACAAAGCAGAAACCTGATTGAGTGTTCCATAGCTTGACCTTAAAACAAAAAATGTATAGTTTATTTCCATTTTCAAAATTTTAAAAATTTAAACTGAATTAAGGTTTTTTTGTTATATTATATTTAACATTTTAGTAAATACATTTTACTCTGAGTAATCCTGAAGATAATTACTATGAAATGTATAGTTTATTTCCATTTTCAAAATTTTAAAAATTTAAACTGAATTAAGGTTTTTTTGTTATATTATATTTAACATTTTAGTAAATACATTTTACTCTGAGTAATCCTGAAGATAATTACTATGAAATCAAAATGTACATAAAGTAATTTTCGTAAAATAAAGATTTTTTATTGTGGTTAGTTGGTTTTATTTATTTAGTTGAAATTGATACTAGTTAACCCTTAGCGCTCGGATTTTTTTAACATGCTTTGCTTCCCCACTTGTAATTAAATTGAGACTAATTTCTCACCTGCAAGTTGCATTATTGTTTATGGAAAACTTTGTTTTCTCTTACATGATTTTAGTAAACTAAGCTATTTTTATTCACTAATACTATATGTACATGATTTTATTATCTTATTTGTAGTTTTGCAGAGTATGATATCTTTGAAAACAGTTTTCCGGATGAAGTCCTGGTTTTCTGCCGCATGTTTTGTAGTGAAAAACTGTTTCCCTTCTATTTCCTTTTATCTTCCTGTTACTGGAAACTACAATATCCTTAGAACTATTTTTATCATTGGAAAAGATTAAATATAATTTACCATTCAGTCTTTCTTCTTTGTCAGTAGTTGATGGCCGACCCCTCTTACTACACGGGTTATTTCTGATATCACCAATGCATTTCCTCAATGCGTTTCTGATATCACCAAGTTTTGGCAAAACTATTTTTGTTTAACAGGATTTTCTCTCATTTCCTTTTTTTTGTTATTATAGATGATAAAACTATTTACTACAGCTACATCTAATAGCCAGAAAAACATTTTCCTCCACCATTTATTTGTTCGTCTCGTAAAACTGCACAGTTCATTATATTGAACAGCTAAATCTACACCCCCCCATAAATTTGTTATGTTTACAAATACCTGTTGGTTTAATTATTTTGTTTATGAGACTGAACTACATTCTAATAAATCAGGATCAAGTAAAAGATCAGGAATTTCAGAATCACTAATTGCATGTGAAGCCACGGCAAACAGCAAACGAGTAAACAAATAACCTGCAAAACTGTAACCTACTTGCAGCTTACAACATAGTGGCAAACTAGATTTTGTGATGACTCACATATTCCTAGACATTTTCAACTTAGTTCACATTATTGTCAATAGAGTGTAGCACCAAACGGTAAAAGATTGAATGTCGTGGGCTTTGCCGCAAACAAGTTATAGGCATTTGAAAATCGTGTCGGGTGACCCCCGGCATACAAGTAAACTGCAATATACGCTTGGCGGGGCTCCCCCGACAGTCGAGTGCTAAGGGTTAACAAGTATTATAATCAGATTGTACAGCACCACAACTTCACCATGAGTCTTGATTAATTTAACTCACTACTTCTTTGAAATTAAAAAAAAATTATACAAAAACATTTGTGAAATAATAATAACTTCATAAATTCTAAAATTTGTTATAATTAGTTTAATTAAAATTTTTTCTTACTTTCTTACTCTGAATGATTTGACAATAATTACACAGTTTTGACTTTAAATAATGTATTTAATAATCAAACAAAATCCAACGGTTTGATTCCCAGTTTACAAGAGCTGCCTGTTCATAAAATGATTGGTAAGTAAAATAATTTATATAGTTTACTGAAGTGAAGTTTTCTCTATTTACGTTTTCTCTTAAAACCACTTACAGTAGCCGATCATTTTATTTCTGAAAGCTATTCTTTAAAATAGGTACAATTACAATATCATATATTTTAACCTTCAGATTTTTAAACAAAATTTGAGTACAGATGAAAAATATATAGGTGAAATAAAAATCTAAATTGTCTTTATTTTTAATTTCAATAAGGTGTAAGTTTTACCTGTTATTCTTCAATTTAAATTAGAGTGTAAACAAAACAATAAACTTCAAACGCAGTATATAATTCCATTGCATTTGAGAAAAAAATCCTAATCTAGGTTAATATAATGTATTAAAATCATGGAAATTTATATGAAACATACAAAACCAGTTTTACTATACCTTACCATCCTCACCTCCAGTTACAATGTACTGAGCATCATGAGAATATGCTAGACAAGACATAGCCTGGGAATGTCCTTGTTGTTTCATGACATAAGTCTCACTTTGCCACTCCCAAACAAGAAGCTGGCCTTTATCTTTACAACCGACAACAACCCAATCTCCTGTGTTATTTAATGCTAAAGTGGAAATAGCATGCTCTGAAATGCTGCAAATAATAATATTCAATACAAAATTAAAATGTGAAACTGAAATAAAATTTTAAAAAAAAAACTACAATTTATTATACATAAATATAAAACAACGTGCTTTCTGTGTAAGTATAAATCTACAATGAGGTTTTAGTCAAACCAAAGTGTATTAACTACAAGTACAACTACTAACAATGTAATCTAACTACAAGAACAAGCTTGATACAAATCAATAATTACAAAGTTGTTAGACCTTTATGTAAATTTCAGTACTTTTTGTGAAGTTATCATTAAAAAGATAGCTCAAAAAACTTAACCAAAATTAAGATACCTAACTTTTCCAATCTGCCAATCCTACTAATTACAGATATTTGCTTGAAACACAGAAGCAAATTTTATTTCAGAGAAATGAACAAAGAAAGAAAATGAACAGTGCGCTATTTACTTAAAACATTTTAATAAAACCAATTATTGGAAAATACCAATTAAAAATAGTCATAATACTTAGGGTCTAAAAATATAGTACAATATGTTTCTCGTATATACCAATGATATGGTTCAAAAGAGACCATGTAGCGCTGGCTTAGTTCAGCTATATGGTATATGAGGAGAGTAACATGGCTCCTTTATTCTTCAACTGTTTATTATTAACCAAGTTACTAAATTTCCCATGGGATGTTGAAAAAACACCTAGAAATGTGTTATTCTTTGGCACTAACAGGGATTGAATCCAAGACCTTTAGGTTAATTAATAGTTAAATGCTCTACCCACTAAATCACTTACCCTCCTTAAGAATATAAAACTTATAATAAACTGATAATAGTTTGTATTATGTTTTGTAGATAACTTGCATTACGTTTATTGAACTTGTATAGTATAGAGTGAAATTCGTTATTATAAAAATTGTCATCGAAATGAATAGTTATGAAATAAAATTGTTATATCCATTGGTTAGTTTGTAAATTCAGTAATATGAGACGATTTTTTGTCAACATCTTCCTGTGAATTTCTCTATAACAGGTTTAATAAAATAAACTACTCAATTTAAAATTAATATTAAAATAAACTGTTTGCTAATGGTTTTTGTTAATTAAAAATTTAAATTTAAGAAAGTTAATTGTCTAATTAACTAAAAAGATCACACTCAAGTTATATTTGTTACTCTAACTTAACAACTGTTCTTTGTATTGTAATTATTAACCATAAGTTAGGCCAGTATTTTTAATGTTATAACTGGCACAATATAACTTTGTGTGTGTGTGTGTGCGTGCATGTGTGTGTGTGTGTGCGTGTGTGTGTGTGTGTGTGTGTGTGTGTGTGTGTGTGTGTGTGTATGTGTGTGCGTGCTCGCACACACAGGCATTTGGGTCAAATATAATATATGTATAATTTTGACTCTCAATATTTAATTACCATTAGGAATTAAAAATATTAATTGTTTATTATATTACGGTAGAACCCCTCTTAACCGGCCACACATCCCACAAATGAACCTACGTTTTGGAACAGTTTTTTGGTGTG
Source organism: Prosapia bicincta (assembly GCA_036971475.1). Lineage (NCBI taxonomy): Eukaryota > Metazoa > Arthropoda > Insecta > Hemiptera > Cercopidae > Prosapia > Prosapia bicincta. The sequence goes on along the minus strand of JBAIZL010000004.1, from coordinate 100,238,295 downwards.
TTAAATAACTGAAGGGGATGAGTTATTTATTTGGAATATTTCTTTTGACTTTGTTTATAAATTTATAATTAATTTCAATTATTGTAGAAAACATTTTTCAATTTTCATAAAATTGTAGTTTTAAGATTAAACACTATTCATGTTCAAACCATTGCAAAAAAAATCATAACTTTTTCTTATCAAAATAGTTACTGGACAAAATATATTAATACTGAAGAAATAAAAAACGTTTTATTTAATTATAAGCCAAGCCAACTCTGAATTTCAATAACAATTTTAAAATTGGGTCCAAATTAGACAATAAAACAGAAACTTTTGTGTAATTCAAAGCTTCTCTCAAATAGCTAATACCATTGTTCCTGATTTATAACCAGTAAACCGTTTCTAAAATCCTAAAATAAATCATTAATGTTTCATTAATTTTTCTACTTTGTATAATACACAGCATAATAATAAACTGGTGTAGATTATTATTACATAATAAGAGGTTAATAAATAAGAGGTACATAATAAAGAGGTTAAGCATAAAATTAAAAAAGGTGCTTGGTAGAACGGGGGCATGAATTTCATATTTCTAGAAATCTATTAATATACAGTAGCAATATCTAAAATTGCTTTGTTGTAGTTACTTTCTTCAAATTTTATGGATTCATAATTCTGAAAGATGGGAAGAAAGAAAAAAATGGTGATTCGGTCTTTCAGTTTTGTTCTGGTTGGCTGGTTATGCACTCAAAACAAATGGGGTAGGTAAACGTATAATGGTATAATTTGAAAAATGGCTATAAGTTCTAAAAAGACTTGACAGTGTGCAATCAATAAACAAGCTCTATACTAAAATTAACCTTCTATTGATTGGTTCAATGTTTCACAGAAATATCAGATTAAATAGCCAAATGCCTAACTAGCCAGGTGTTTGTCACAAGCCAAATGCCTAACTAGCCAGGTGTTTGTCACAATCAGACCTTACTATGAGTTTACATTAAATAATCAATATTCCTTAAATATTATAATTGTAAAATATATTACTGTTATTTCAATTATAGCATCACTATTTCCTTGAATTTACTTTATCATTTATACTTATTAATGACATATACTTGGCAAGAATCTGAATTGTTTGTTTTGGCAAGCCAGCTTTCAGAAGTTCATCTCTGAAACTTCTAGCTTCTTATTCATATTCATTTGGATGGCGTGACATTTCAAAATGAATAAGTACACTCGCTCATCAGAAAGCTTGGAAGTGGAGTAAGTACTACAATTTGCTTGCCAAAACAAGTAAGATTATTTTTAAAATTTGTATTTAAGGTGATCAATCAGTATGACTCTTATTTCCTAAGAAGGGTAAGAAGAATTGCAACCAACTTAGGTTACAGTAGGGATATAAAACCACCTGCTTTGGGATAAATGGAAAGATCAAAGGATTAATTGTATCTGAAATAAATCTATTCCAATCAGGGTTTTTTGATGTTTCTCTCTAGTTCACCCTATTGTATGAAGAAAGATATGGGAAAGTTAAGTAAAATTAAAGTAAGGGTAAGAAAGTGATACAATGGTTATCTAGTAATAAAAATATTTAATAGAGTCCAATTGTTTAATAATATGAAATACAATCATACAAGATAAATAATATGATATAAAACAATATAAGGAATAAAATTATTAAGCCTGTCAGTAGGATGGTAAATATTATTTATGCCTTGTGAGACATTTCCTTGAATTGGTGAGCCATTGATATGACAAATTATAACTTCTCTAATGTGAAGTATTTAAAAGAAAGAAGGGAAGGTTTTAATATTTTCACAATGTAACCATCAAACATAATGATCCTGTTTACTGACATAATAAAATCTCATGTTTGCTGTTGTTGTCTGACTTCTTTCATAACTCTTACACCAACCTGTGACAATTCACTACTTGAATGGACTATTTGTTATAAGGTCTATATTTTGTTACAATTCAGCTGCTATACGAGATCTGTTCAAAAAATACGCGGACTGAAGTCTTTAAAAAAATTGTACTTTATTTGGAAGTTACACGTCAGGGTCTCCTTCAAAGTACTCTCCTCCCCAACGCACACACTTATCCCGACGGTGTTTCCACTTGTTAAAACAGTAATGGTACCCTTCTTTTGTGATGACGTTCAGCTCCTTCGTCGCATTTGCCTTAATCTCTGAAATCGTTTCAAATCTTCTTCCTTTGAGGGTTTTTTTGAGTTTTGGGAATAAGAAAAAGTCACAAGGAGCAAGGTCAGGTGAGTAGGGGAGGGGGTGGAAAAGAACAGTGATCGAGTGTTTGGCCAAAAACTCACGAGTTCTGAGTGCTGAGTGAGCTGGAGCGTTGTCATGATGGAAAAACCAGTTATCACTTCTCCAGAGTTCTGGCCTAATGTGTCGGACGGCATCCCTCAGACATTTCAGTACTTCAATGTAAGTAATCTGGTTGACTGTAAAGCCTTCAGGGAGGTACTCGTAGTGAACAACACCCTCAGCATAAAAAAAAAACTGTCAGCATCACCTTGATATTCGACCGAACTTGGCGAGCTTTTTTGGGTCTTGGGGACGTTTGACTCACCCATTGGGATGATTGAACCTTCATTTCAATGTCGTAACCATACACCCATGATTCATCACCGATTATAATTCTTGACAAAAAGTTCTCTTCTTCATTTGAACGATCAAGCAGTTCCCGACAAACCCGGACGCGATTGACTTTTTGGTTGTCGGTCATCAGGCGTGGCACAAATTTTGCAGTGCATCTTCAATTTTTCGGTCAAAATCTCGTAACAAGATCCAACTGATATCCCACACTCTTCAGAAAGCTCCCTTATGGTCACACATCAATTTTCACGCACCAGGGTGTTGATTTTGTCAACATGTGGGTCATCAGTTGATGTTGAAGGACGTCCAGGATGCTCATCGTCATCAATCGGCTGTCGGCCACCCTTGAAACGTTCATGCCACTTGAAACATGCAGTACGCTTCATGGCAACATCGCCGTAGGCCGTACGCCGTTAAGCATGGCAAATGTTACTGTTGCAGATTTCCCTAGTTTTACACAAAATTTCACAGCAATTCGTTGCTCCTTCAGGCTGTCCATTTTACAAACAAACAAAAAAAAACTCATTACTAAACTGCGTGTAACTCATCAACAAATGAAGATATCTGCGACTGAAATACCGCGTTTTAATCAGCTGATTTATATGAACCTAGCGACACCAAGCAGATTCTCCTGAAACTAACTTTAGCAGCGAAATTCAAACAGTCCGCGTATTTTGTGAACAGACCTCGTATCATGTTTTCTATATTGCGATATATATTGCTAAAGTTGTATATTTTCGTTGATTATCCTAAAAACAATCTAGCAATTCAAGAGGGTAAACTTAAGTTTCTTGAAATTGGTAAGCTGAGACATTTTTTGTAAGCTAAAATAACTTCAATGAAACATACCTTAAAGAATGAATGAGGTTAACATCAGGCAATTCATGGATAAAGAAGGAACCATTTGAAAAGCCACAGATGAGAATGTGTGTATCTTTATGATAAGCTGCACAAGTCAATGTGACATCTATGCCTTTTATTAAGTCCTTTAGATAATGGCGGGTAAGTAATTTATACTTTATCTTGTCTTTTGATCCACTATCTTTTTCAGGATCTTCTGATTCTAGTAATAGAAATAAAACATTTATTTCAAATAATAAAATTTATGTTATAATATTATATTAGTTGTTTTAAAAATACAGACTGCTGGTTCTTTCTCTAGTTCACTGTTTTAAAAATATTCATTCTTTTAAAGTGAACACTTTCCTGCAAGTTATATTTATGACAGAAAGAAATTGAAATTGTTGTACAAACTAAAGTAGTTAAAATAATTTACAACATCAAACTGTCAATATGTATTTTTTTTAATTGGGATTTCTTTGGAATATATGTTGAATAACATTGATAGTTTGAACATTAACCTACTGAAGTTCAAAGTCTCTGTAGTGAGACCTGAGAAAAGGTTAAATGGAAAAGTGTATTTTAAGTAACCCTCAGCTTGGCCTAAATAGGAATGTATTTGAACAGATTGTATTTATAATTACAGGATTAGAAAAGTTTTAAAGAATTATAAAAGCAAAATAAATGAACTTGGCAAAAGTGATCAAGCTAAGAAAATAATACTTCCTTTGAAGACTTAGTAAGACCTGAGTACAGATGAAAAGGACCACTTTAGTATCCCTCAGCTTGGATACTGAAAAGAATAATATCTTTAAAGACTTCAAGAGCATGTCAATTATGTTAGACCAAAATCAATGCAACAAAAAGTGTTGAATTTAGAAAAAAGATATAGGTACATGAATAAGGAAATATAATGTTTCCTAATACATTATATTTGTTATGGAAGTTTCAAATAATATTATTTTGATTTTTTGGACTAGGAGACTGACAGACTTACCTTGGTAAAAGTCCACTCTGTAGTCTTGAAATAGAAACACATAAAAGCACTTAACCAATGAAATATTTCAACCACACAGTGGTCTTTGTCAATAAAAGAGAAAACACAAAAAGAAATATGAGAGAATGAAATAAAATAAAGTAAAAGTTGTAATCACAGACTGTGTAGAAATCAGATGTCACGGATGCACAGATTAAAGATATATGTATCGTTTATATATATTGTATTCAATATATATAACCAAACTAACCAACCAAAACTAACCTAAAAATAATATTCATGTAGAATTACCTAATAAAACATCATTCTAATGTTGTTTGTTATTTGATTTTTATATGCAGAAATAGGGTTTTTTGAAGATATCTTGTACAAAATCACTACTGAAGTAAAAATAGTTTATTTTAGTACATTAAATCATGCTTATTATATTGAGTTACGAATATTATAAGCAAGATCTATGTTTAAGAATCATAGCCATTAAAAACTACCATAGTAGGATATGAAATTAAAGTAATCACTACTGGGTTATGTGTAGGCTAAGTGTTTGTGCAAAAACATATAGATCATGCATGGTTCATCTATCTTAATGCTTTTAAAAGTTATCAGCCAAAACAAATAAGTCATGTAAATTTCACAAGTGTTTATATTTATTATAATATTACAAGTTATATTTATTATTAATAAATTATATATCTCAAATATATATTAATCAAATTGAAACATTCAACTAAAGTTGAAGAATATTTTAAAACCAGACCTCCTTTAAATAAAAAAAAAATCAGATTAAATTACATAGAAATCATCAAAGAAATATTTCAAACTAACTTGTCCTCAACACATCCAAAATAAATAAAACCTCAGGACTAATTTTATATTTTTATAAAATTATTAAATATACATACATTGTTACAAATGAAATTAAAAAATATAACCAAAGCTGTTAGAGTTTAAATATAATTAATGTAAACAAATTTACAAAATGAAATTTATCATTAGTTTCTTTCATAAACCCTTGTTCTACTTACATACCATCTTGTTTCTCATGAAGAGCTATAACTCTTTCTTCTCCTTTTGTCAAATCAATTTCATCTTCAATGTCTTCTTCATTCTGAGATTTTACTTTTTTGTTTAAAGGAGCATTATCTAAAGGTTCAAGGTCACTTAATTCAATATTGCTTTCCCAGACACAGACTCTACCATTTCTGTAAAATTATATTATTCTTGAATTTATTATTATGTAGGATGGGTATTATTTTTGAAATATTATCATTCATAATCAGCATGCATCTTTGTAATACTAAAATTATTTAGACAAGTTCAACTTTTACATGTGGTATGCATGCAAACAGTAGAAGTTATTGTAGCTTTTTTTAAATTTTCATAATACTTGACATCCCTATTAGTGAACCCTAATATTCCCAAAATTTTAACAAGCTGGTGTATTACCTGATACACAAACAGTTATGATTTTGAGCTTTCGTGTAATACAAAATTGACAACATTGTTGCTCAGGCTTCTCAGCAATGTTTAACCTAGGTAGTGAGGTAAAAGTTAGGTTGAATTTTGGTAATTATTTCATGTCTTTTTCTGAGTATACCATACTATTTCTTTGTATAGGAAGTGTTTTAGGGTTGGTTGTATTTAGGGATGGGCCGATTCCAGGAATTGTTGATACTTGATTCTCCACCGATTAAAGTGCTGATTCCGATTCTTGTTTTTTTAACTGTTAAAATATGTGTGTGGTGTAATTTATAGGACATAAAATTAGTTATAAACTATGTCTTATTCAAGCATTAGTTCCTTTGAATGAATTAAACGATTAAAGCAAATGTCTATTTGAGGTCATGAAAATATTATTATTATTTATGACGCCACAACAAAGACTATCGGAATCATTTCTGATCCGTCTGTCACAGCGCTCTTCTCGCTCTTTAGTCTCACTCAAGAGGACTCATCACACTCTCTCTCCTCTCCTGTATCTGCCCACCACTACTCTCCCTCCTATACATGTCAAAACAAAACATGAAGAAAAGTTAGTTTAAATTTCTCCAGTTATACAAATTGAAATGGCTATTACTGAAGTTATATTGTAATTGTCAACTGAAGTTTATGTTTGTAATTTTAGATAGATCATTACTTTTATCTAATATGTTTCTTACCCTTTCAAAAATTCCTATTCATAAATCAAGGACGAACGTTTTGTGTAGCCTATCACATTAAAACGCAACTTTTCAAAGGCTTCAACATATGACCAAGATGTTAACCAAATTCATTATTAGAGAATGTCATGTAGGCCTATATAACTTAAATGAATCAAGAATCGAAAAAAAAATTTGAAAACTGAAATTGGAATCAGAATCAAAAATGAATAAAATTTTAGGTATGGGGCCATCTCTAGTTGTAATAAACATTTTGTGTTATCGCACAGAACTATTAGTTATATTGGCCTCCCAGACAGTTTTTCTAGCTTAGTTTTTATTTCAGTAGTTTTGGGTATTATATTTGTATTACTTTAAAAATGTTTATGTAATATTTATAAATCATTTGTCTAGTATATTATTTATAAAACCAACTTAAGAACCTAGATTATGTTATAATTTCATGTTACTACATGGTAATGATAAACATTTAAAAAAATGATTATATTGAAACAATGAATGATCCATTATTAATTACCTAGAAAGTTGTATTTTATAACAATATCTTCACTTTAGAAATACAGGTTTTCAATTTGCTTGTGTTTAAAAAAAAAAATGCATAGCATCAACTCTGCATAGGTTAATCCTAGAAATGATGACTGATTTATATTACATACGTCTCATTGATACTTATAATGATAGAGACGTAAAACTTTTCTATTTATTTTGCAATAATTTAATGTTGTTAACTACTGAAGTTATGCCAAATCAATTATCACAGCTGTGTAGATGATTCTGTGGATCATAGCTAGTTGATTCTGTGGATCATAGCTAGTTGATTCTGTGGATCATAGCTAGTTGATTCTATGGATCATAGCTAGTTGATTCTGTGGATCATAGCTAGTTGATTCTGTGGATCATAGCTAGTTGATTCTGTGGATTGTCTACTATTTATGTATAGTATATATACAATACACAAAACGATATTTTGTGTATATAAGAATTATTTGACAGTTAGTGTCTAAAGTTTACGTTAACATCTTGAAAAGCAATTGAAGGGGGCCAGGTTTGTCACATTCCTTTCTTACTGATTTGTTTATAATACCATCAGTTGTGTATTGTGCTTTGTACCCAAGATGTGTGACCCGTATGATCTACTGAAATTGGAGAGATAGAAGAAAATTTATATCCAGAAGATGATACGAGATATATCGGAGAATAGGACAATATTAATTGTTGTTTGGTTACTATTAATGGTAAAAGTTACTATTGCTGCTCTAAGTGTAATAATTGTTGGATAAACCTCAACTGCTTCCATAAATTGGAACATTATTATAGGCCTATTACAAAGGCACAAAAAGGAATGCCATTGACAATTGCAAAAACTGAAAACTGACTATTATAAATATGTAGATACCTTTACATTTTTACAAATAACTTTATTTTTACTCTGCATAGGGTAGCTTTGTACCTGCTACAATTTTTTAAAATAAACGTTTCTTGAGGCCCGAATCAAATTTATCATTGCAGCATTATCAGTTTTAGGGTTATGCATTATAGAAAAATATAACATAAATAGAGCCTTTAAAAGCAGTAGCAGATGCACTATTAAAAGTGATTCAACAAAGAGAAGGGTTCCCTTAAATTTGAATCAAATTTATAAAACTTGTATAAATTATGTTGTAATTGAAGGAAGCAGTTACAGTAAGTATCGTGGTAAATGGAGAAAAAGCCATTACTTAATTAATAAGACTAATAATTCAGGTTAGTGGTGAGAGACATACAGATTGTCTTGCTAAAAATAGATGGCGGTTAAAAGGCTATAAAAGATAATGTGGATCGTTATTTGACTATATTTATATTAAACGAGAAGACTTTCTATTAAAATTAAGAGTTGGTAAAATGGTCAATTTGTCTGAGGCAACTCAGGAGGTTTTTTTATGCCAGATTAAATTTGGACTAAAAATTCCTCTTAGGAAATCATCCACAGTATTTTCAGTATTAAGTGTAAGATATGTCAATGTGCAAGACTGTATAAATTAAAATGAAACAATGTTTAGAAACGGATTTTTAGACAGATAACTCTATTTTTTTTAAGCATCATAGGATGCTTCCTTAAGGATCTCACTTGTAATCTACTAGTATACTCAAGAGGCTGATGAGGAAGAAACATAAGACGGGTATGAAAATTAGATCATGTGCAGATTTTTTGGATGGCAAAACATAAAATGGATAAATGTTTTTGTTTTTAGGTAATCAATCAAACTGAATAATATTACATAATAAGAATATAAAAAGTATTGTAAACAGGTAGGATTAAATATGGATGTAAAATCTCCTGGTCTTAGGTTCTACATACAGGATCATATATTTTTAAGAAGTGTATTTTACATCAGCATCTCTACCTCTCATACCATCATGTAAGATTACAGATAAGTGGATGATCTTAAGTTATGAAGGAAAGACAAATAATACTCTACAGATATTGGGAAAGAGCCTTGCATAGGACTGGTTGCCTTCATGAAGATGATACTCTCTGTTGGGGCTATTGAGAATTGATGACAACAAACACAACAGAAACTTTATTAGAGTGAAATGTACATTTGTTTTAACATAGTTTAGCTGTTCTTTATGGGCATATTTTGTAACTGCCACTTCAATTAGACTGAGGAAAAATCAAACTTTTTAAAAACATAGAAGAGAAGTAATCATTTTAAATATTAGGTATAATACGTACACATTATTTTATAATACCAATAAAGAGTAGATCATCCTGTTCGTTCAATAGAAACATCAGTAAACAACTCTATTTTGTTTTTCTGGTAAACAACCCTGCACAAGTGATGGCATAACCCCTCTATATACCAACCATGTGGTTTTATACCCTTACTTTAAACCCACTTATATTCTTGAGAAGGTACCTTCCTATAGAATGAAAGGGTCGTTTTTTCCTATCCTTCGTAGGTGATGATAATCACACCAGCTATTAACCTTAAAACTACAAAAAACCATCGATTCTGTTTTGAAGACATTGATAAAGTGTGGTGCCGCCAAAATAAACAAATTGTAATATAATTTTCTCTTCTACTCATCTATATTATGAAATCAGACCAAATGATTCCTGGTAATTCTGTCATTCCCGTAACTATGCTAATACCTCACCTAGCAATTGTAGTAACATCAAGTGAATTTTTTTCAAAAAAAACTGCAACAACTGCATCAGCATGTGCTCCAAGATTTATTACCCGGAAATTACTCATTTTATCCAGGCAGTACAACCTTGTTGTTGAATCTTTAGAGCCAATTGCTAAAATTCTGAAACATAAGTACACACTATCTTTCAGAAAAATGCATTTGTATTAGTATAATTATTTTTATAAGACACTTTGAAAATGTTTTATCAAGTCTTAAGGAAACTATAGTTCAATGCATTTATTTATATATTAAACTATACTTCATACTATATAAATACTATATATTAAACTATACCTTTATACAAATAAATAAATGTTTGTGTGTGTGTGTGTGTGATTTGTAAAATTATGATTCAATACAAATTTTGATTTTTTCAGTTTTAAAGATAAAAGTCAAAACTTTGTAGACTTCATCACATTCAATTTGTTGGTGGCTGTAATATAACCCTTAGATATGAAAGGACCTAAAATAAATAACAATAACCAACCAAGAAAAAAATAGTGGTTTTCCGAATGGATCCTGACGCTTAAACATGATTTTGGTTATAACTTTATTTCAAAATATCAAAAGTTGAATTTACTTCTATACATTATTATATAACAGTTATAATAGCTAATATCAATAGTTAAAAAGTCACATACTTTTTTTGACTTAAATTATCAAATAAAATATTGCTATTACATACTCCTCAATTGGTCAAATATATTTACTTAGAATCTGAGGACCAATCAATGCATGTAGTTTCATCAAACGCATCATGATAGACTCTTTCCATTATAAATGGATTGAACTCTCCAAGGAATTGGCCTGGTGCTTTGAAGATGAACACTAAACAAACAAACAAACACAATATTTAATTAAAGCTTTTTAAGATAAACAGGATATTTAAGGACCTAATTATTTCAAAATGTTTTAATTATTTTCAGGTTTTGAATTTGTATGAGGTGACTGATATCTTGTTACTTGGATCATATCATGGTAAAAGTAGGCTGGAAATGAGTAATAGAATGCAAAGGATTATTGTTATACACAAATAACCATTTAATGAATGTGACCAACCAGATCTTATAAATAAGTTCATCTGGTAGCTCAATTTTCACAACATACTATGGAAGAAATGGAAAGTATATCATTCTTGGATATAATGTCAATGTTAAAAATAATTTAATTAAGTTTCACCTAAAATGGACTACAAAATTCAAGAGGTTAAAAATACTTTAATTAAATTTCACCTAACCTAATGGACTACAAAATTCAAGAGGTTAAAAATACATTAATTAAATTTTACCTAACGTAATGGACTACAAAATTCAAGAGGTTAAAAATACTTTAATTAAATTTCACCTAACGTAATGGACTACAAAATTTAAGAGGTTAAAAATACTTTAATTAAATTTCATGTAACGTAATGAACTACAAAATTCAAGAGGTTAAAAATACAATTAGGATATCTATGAATTTGACAGAATTGACCTACTGCTATAATTTTTTTTATTCTTCTCCATTGGATATGTTTAATCATGGAGACACATTTAAAAATGAGAGTAGGGGGGCATATGCTGATAGGATCATCAATGCTACCAAATTAGTTAAAGAATACCATAGTATACTTGAAAATCCTCATACATGAACTCTAAAGTAATGACATATTTTGAACACACTGTGTTCTTTGTCAATCAGAGAGAGAGAGTCACAGATGTTTCTTTGTCAAACTGAAGTGAGTCACAGATGTGAATTTTACATATAATATCTAAATTTCATAGATGTAGAGATGTATAGTTTACAAAGATAAATTATTTCATACGTTGTTTGTATAAACTTATAGAGATTGATGGTTACAACTTATATATTGATTACTGTGCTGAGCAATATTTATATTATACCTGATATATAACATTTTTTTTATGTATAAGTATGATGACTCTGAATTTTGAAACCATATTGTTATTATTAGGCTACTGAAACTATTTGTTGGGAGGTTAGCTATAACTTCAGCTTACTTAATCTCAAGTAAGCTTTAAGATCTGCAAGAGCTATTATTTTTACTGTTACAAGTCTGTTCCATTCATATGTTTCTCATCATTTTCATTGAAAATTATGACCATGTAAAGGAGTAACATGTTATGAGGATCCAATTCATGTAAACCATCATGCCTAATTAATCATGAATTATAGCATTATAGCAGCTAACATAACACATTAAAATGTACCTGAATTCAAGGAGACTGTATTTGATGTTCTTACATTTAGGGCTTAAATTATACCTCTCTATCTCAATAACATTAGCAATGGAGACACAAATATGCATGATTGGTCAATACTAGAAAACATATTTTAGGAGTAATACATGTTTCAGCTAAGTTTGTGGGAACAAATGAAGTCATGAACTACAGGAGATCAAATAAAATGTTTTGTAAAGAGTGGAGTTTGATAAACTCTTGGTGTTTCTTGATGCAGACGGTTTTACTGTCTGCTTATGAGGATGACACAGTTATTTTGTCGACAGGATAACATAAAAATAAATCCCAATAAATGCAAGCTACTATCAGGGAATTTGAGCAGTGTATTTTGAAAAGATGAAAAATAAATGCATTCAAATATGGCATTCTTTCCGTTTCCTCTAAAAAAAGGCCAACAAAATATTTAAACAAAAATTTTAAATAGTTGAATAAAATTCATTTATTGAAATTATTTCAATATCTGGATCAAGCTGTCAATTCTGTTTTATATAGATTTCTCTTACTGTGAAAATAAAAAATTTGTCTTAATTGTCTGTCTAATTTAATGGTTAGTTATTATTACTTAGTAAGTGAGGAGCTTGTAGCCCCCAGAGGTGCGTCTTCAGGTGGTTGATAGTAGTATATCCGATCGGCGGTTAGTTTAAAATACTACCCGCGAACCTAACAGGTGGGGCGGATGATAGGGCTCCTAAACTGTGGAGAAAGCAACCCATCTAAGAGAAATATACTCTGATATAAAAAATCTTGGCCTTCTAGGTCAGAAGTTAAGGCATCCCCTGTAGTTGGAAATATTTTAAAATTGTTAAAAGAAAGCCTCGGAATAAAATAAGTAATAGAAACAAACTTGGCTAAGAAAAAGGAAAAGATTATAAAAAACTGGAGTCTACAAGGCTTCACTAAAAAAATACAAATAAAATTTTGTATGAAATGGAGAAAATTAAGATTGATGTCTTGATTGTAACAGAGACAAGGAAACAGGGTCAAGATTTTGAAAATTTAGAGAGTTATGACCACTTCTACAGCGGAGTATCAAGAGATAAAAGAGCAACACAAGAGTTATACATACTAATAATTAAAAAGTGGAGAAGATTTATTACCACATGGGAGGCAATCAATGAAAGGCTCATGAAAATTAATCTCATCCAAATGGGATATAAAATTAATGTTTTTGATGTGTTTGCGATAAATGATGATGTTTTGACAACAGCAAAAGATCTAGTCTTTGAAAAAACTGACAACAAAATATTGAGAGTTGGGCAAACTAAAGATAGAGAACTAATTACGATAGGCTATATTAATGGAATGCCTTGGAAGAGACACAAGGGCCCAGTAACAGGAAAGTTTGGAGAAGATAACGTTAATGACAATAGGAAAAAACTTATTGAATTATGTGAACAAGAAATGCGTATACAAAATGGATTTTTGTCAACATCTGGACATACATGAATACACCTGGGAACAAAGAACCAAAAAACAGAAAATCTATAATAGACTACATCATCACCTGACAGAAAATAAAAGCAAAAATAAATTATGTAAGGGCTTATAGAGAAACCAGATGTGAAAGTGACTACTACTTTCTGAAATCAAAGTTAGTATTTCTAACAATTGGTTCTCAAAGGGAGGAAAAAGGATCAGAGGACTGTAGCAAAAACACAGAGATAAAGGTTTCAATCATTACAGCACCCAAATGCTCTATAAGAATAGATTAGAACTTACAAAAACTAAGCTCAAAAACAGAAGAAACGCATGCATATATAAAAACATCCATTCACAAAGCTGCAGCAGAGGAAAGAACTAGGAACAAAAAGCCTTAATAGAGGAATGGATCTGGCCCGTATCCAAGGGGTGATCGCCCCCCCCCCAACCCTCAAGAACTTTTGGTTAAAAATCGACAATATATTATTAAATTCGGACTTTCTATTAAATTAGACTTTTACTTAAGTTAATTCATCTTTTATTGTAAATAAGAAATAAAATTTTAATTTTTAATTTGAAAATGTGACGTGTTCCCTCGGCATACACTCGTAAACGTCTAAACGTTTTAACAACAGATAGCGCTAGTGAAGTTTAGTCTCGAACATATGATTTTCAATACGTAATTTTGCAAGCGTAATATTAGCAGTTGAGTCCGGAATTGTTCGTGTTGGAAGAATAACTACTTATATTAATTAATAAACCATTTTTATAATAATAGCTTATTATGAAATTAATAATACTCTCTAGCCATAAGTGTTATCGAAACTGGAATAATTATTTATTAAAAAGTCTAATTTGCTACGAATCTTTATCACGTTACCAATTTCTAACGCAAGCGTAAAAAGAACTTTTTCTGTTCTATGTTTTTACATACACGCACGCACACGTGCGCGCACACACACACATTATATATATATATATATATATATATATATATATATATTTATATATAATGCATCGATCGCCCCCCCCAAAGCAAGTCGCTGGATACGCGCCTGGATGAACAGATAGAATTAGAAATAACTGCAAAACACCGCAAACATCAGTTTACATCGAATAAAGACGCTAATAGAGTACAGTACAAGCAAGAGTGAGAAGATTGATGTATCAAGATAAAAAATAAATATTAGAGGAATTAGAACATGCATATAGGAGAACGAATAAGCTCTAAAAGCATGTACCTAACCGAATGAGACATGGAAAAAAAGAGATCATAAATCTTCGATCATAGCTCAAACATGGGACAATGATTTTCCAAATTTACCTACGAACAGAATAGCCTTCATAAACCAATAAAGAATCCAACACAACATAAATGCTTGGCTCACCAGTTACAGTAGAAAAGTCAGAGGTTAGAAAAATATATAAAGAATTAAAAAATAATAAAGCCACCAGACCTGGAAGAATAGCTTCAGAGCTAATCAAATTTCAACCTGAAAAATTATATACTTATCTTGTACAACTCTTTCACAGATGTATAGATGGAGAAGATACATCAATAGAACGATAGGCCACACACATATCTACAATATATAAAAAGAAGTACCTGCAAAAATCTATTGAGGAATTTCTGTTTTAGCTACTATTAGCAGAGTACAGGGTGACTGAGAAAAAACAGACGTTTTTGAAATGGCCTGAAACATGTTACAACATAGATATTGTTGTTTTTTGAAAACAAAAAAAAAATGTTCTTTGAAAGCATTATACTTTCTTGCAGAAACAAGTTTAATAACTATCTAGAGAAGATTGACAAAGTAACAAATTTGAGCGAATAGAACAAAGAAATTTGTCTTTTTTTATAAAAAACAAGAATAATCAATCTGTCCACAGCTTATTTGAGGGTACTCAGTCCACAGCTCCTGTAGTCCTGGTACTTCTCTGGTCATAATTGACAAGATACTAGAAGATCATCAAAAACACTGACTTAATGTTGCTCCGGAATCAAGTCCAAAGGTTTAGTGCGCTTAAGTCTACGCATTGGTATCCTATGAGCTAGTCGCGTAGCTGCAGGGTTCGTATGTTCCTGGAGCCGCCCGAAGTGATTCACTGCTGCAGTGACGGCCTCCTCTCTCACGCTCTTCATCTTGAGGTCCCTAAGTATATAATAGTTATGGACGTGCCATGGAGCTCCCACTATAGCTCTCAACACTTTATTTTGGAAGTGTTCTATTACTTGTAAATTGCTGCTCTTGGTGCATCCCCAAAGTGGTAACCTGTATGTCCATACAGGCTTTAGCACTTGCTTATAAACAAGGAGTTTATTGTAGGGGCTTAACTCCGAATACCGGTTCATGAGCCATGCTAGTCTTCTGTACCTTACATCTAGTTCATCTCTTTTTTTCTTCACATGAGATTTCCAGTTCAATTTAGCGTCCAATGTTAAACCTAGGTATTTCACCTCCTTACAATTAGGAACAACCCAGCTATTTATTATGAGGTCAGTTTTTCTCTCTGCCTTATTGGTAAAAATAATATGAGCAGATTTATTTTCATTAAGTTTTATGCGCCACTGCCTAGTCCACTCACTAACACTATCCAGGGTGATCTGCAATTTAGCTGTTGCGGCAGCCTCATTTTATGCAACAGACAGAATAGCTGTGTCATCTGCAAACGTCGCCATAATTGTATTCCCATTTACAGGTATGTCCCTTGTATACAAGAGGTACAATACCGGTCCAAGGACACTACCCTGAGGCACCCCAGCAACGATGTCCCTGAAACCAGAGTACTCCCTACCCTGCTTAACGCGGAACATTCTGTCCGTCAGATAGGACTTTAGTATTTGCCAGAATTCTTCTGGAAGATCTCGATGAATTTTATATAGTAAGCCACCGTGCCAAACACGATCAAATGCCTGGGAAACCTCGAGGAAGACACCAGAGCATACCCTCTTCATTTCCAAGGTTTCCTCAACTACTTCTACAATTCGGTGCACCTGGTCTATAGTGGAGTGTTTGCTCCTGAAGCCGAATTGGTGGTTTGGAACCAAGCCTCGTTCTTCAATTATTAGTTTGTCGTTTCAGCAGCAGTCTCTCAAAAATCTTTGATGTCACTGGAAGCAATGATATCGGGCGATAAGATGTTTTCTCATTCGGTGGTTTCCCTGGCTTCGCAATCATTAAGATTTCAGCTACCTTCCACTGTCTCGGAACATATTTTAACCAGAAGCAGTTCATTAAGAGGTTTCATTTTTTTTTAATATTTTGGATCTTGATGGTGAACACATCCAAGCTTATTGTGAGGAACTGACTTTAATTTACTAAAAAGACTTGCAAATCTATATCGTGTGAAGTTTGGTTCAGATCCATCCACAAGGCTCCGCCCCAGAGACTTAAGATGGTTCAAAAACTGTTGTATCTATGTGAGTATGTATGTATCTTATGGATGCCTAAAGTGCTGAACAGAAGTTAATGAAATTTAAAAAGATTTTCAAGACATATTCCCAGGACGGTTCATGTGAAGTTTGATTCAGATCCATGCACAGGGCTCCATCCCACAGGCTTAGGTGGTTCAAAAACTAATGTATATATAGCTTATGTATGCCTAAACTGCTGAACAGAAGTTATTGAAATTTAAAAAATATTTTCTTTAACATATTCCCAGGACGGTTCATGTGAAGTTTGGTTCAGATCCATCCACAGGGCTCTGCCCCAAAGGCTTAGGATGGTTCAAAAACTAATGTAAGTAATGTATCTTATTGACGCCTGCACCTAAGCTGCAAAACAGAAGTTTATGAAATTTAGAGGGATTGTTTGACATATTCCCAGGATGGTTCGTGTGAGGTTTGTTGTAGATCCATTGACAGGGCTTCCCCCCAATAGGCTTAGAATGGTTCAAAAACCGATTTATGTATGTATCTTATAAACGCCTAAACCGCTAAACATTTTATTAACATTTGGAGAGATTGTTTAACATATTTTCAGGATGGTTTTTATGAAGTTTGGTGTAGATCCATCCACAGGGCTCGGCCCCAAAGGCTTAGGATGGTTTAAAAGCCGATGGATGTATATATGTATATGTCTTAAGGGCGCCTAAACTGCTGAACATAAGTTATTGAAGTTTGGAGGGATTGTTTAACATATTCCCAAGATGGTTCGTGTTAAGTTTGGTGTAGATCCATCCACAGAGCTCTGCCCCAGAGGCTTAGGATGGTTCAAATACTGATGTATTTATGTATGTATCCTATGGACGCCTAAACCGCTGTACAGAAGTTGATAACATTTGAAGAGTTTGTTTATCATACTCCCAGGATAGTGCATGTGAAGTTTGGTATAGATCCTTCCACAGAGCTCTGCCCCAGAGAATTAGGATGGTTCAAATACTAATGTATTTATGTATGTATCCTATGGACGCCTAAACCTCTGAACAGAAGTTAATGAAATTTGGAAGGACTGTTTAACATATTCCCAGGACGGTTTGTGTGTAAATCCGTCCACAGGTCTCCGCCCCAGAGGCTTGGGATGGTTCATTGTACAGTGTTCCATAAGCCTAATGTTAAAATAAATATCCATACTAGCGTTACTTAAATTAATTTAAAAAAATTATAGACATGTAAAAATAAAATATATTTAAATTATTATAAACTGTTTAAAATTGGTAAATTCTATGTACAATTATTGCTATCAGACTTATTGATATTAAAAATAGGACTGTCGATAATATTCTTGGGATATTTAAATCAACTAAAGCTGTGCAAAGGAACCAAAATAACCACAAAAAGACTGACAACCAACTTGATCAGGGCAGAAATCAGAGGTGGCAAGGTCAAAGGAGAGATGGTTTTAATTCCTTGAATACCGATGATTTCATCAGATCTACCTATTGATTTGAAACGACTAAAATTTCCTTTGCGACTTGCATTCGCAATAACCATAATCAAGGCCCAAGGACAATCATGTACCACTGTTAGATTAAATTTGGAACATAAGAGCTTTTGCCACGGATAATTATATGTTCCGTTCTCATGTGTTGGACCTAATGAAATGAAGAAAAACATTATCTATCCTCTAGCATTGCAGTAAATGAAATATAATTATTTAGAAGTTTGATTTACTTTTCTTATTACAAAAATTATGATTTTGGGCGCAGCAATGAGCCCTGAGTAACGCTAGTATTTTTATAAAAGCTTGTACAATTCAAGCACTTTTAGAAAAAAACCTACTTTCTTGGAGATATTTTTGAGCCAGTTATATATAACAGAAGACAATAAAAAAAAAACTATATTCATATCTATCTTCCTTACCTAATTACGGAAAGGAATCTGAGCAGCGCTTTTCCAAGTATCAATATAATTTTAAGAATACAGTGGAACCCCTCAAATCCGAACTAATTGGGGCTACAGCCTGTTCGGATTTGGAAAAGTTCGGATTGCTATGTATTTAGCATTAGACAGAAGTGCGTTTTGTTATTAACAAACAATATTAGAGCATTTATTACATAATTCTGTATCAAAAATTAAACAGTTAAAAAGTGAAAAGTCTTTGGAACAACGCCATCACACGAATGTTTCTGTGAATGAAAAAATTGACGAGACTGTATTTTTATGGTTTACACAAGAGAGGCAGAAAGGAGTTCCTATTAGTGGCCTGTTAATACATAAAAAAAGCATTACAGTTAAACAAACTAATGAACTGTGATTTGGAATTTACTGCTAGCAATAGATGGCTGGATAGATGGAAGAGAAGGCACGGAAATAGACAACTAATGGTAAGCGGGGAGAAGTTATCAGCTGATAACCTTGCTGCAAAAGAATATTTAAATGGATTCACAGATTTGATTTCGTCTGAAAATTACTCACCCCAGCAAGTGTATAATGCGGACAAGACTGGATTGAATTTTAAAGCCCTTCCCACTAAAAGTCTTGCTTCTAAAGAGGAATCTTCTTGTGCCCGGCTTTAAAACAAGCAAAAACTTTCTCACAGTTTTAGCTTGCAATAACGCCGCGAGAACAAATAGGCTACTATTAATGGTGATTGGAAAATCTGCCAAGCCACGAGCCCTTAAAAATATGAACTTGAATGCTCTCCCTGTACATTACAGAAATCAGTGTAAGGCGTGAATAACTGGTAATATTTTCAAGGAGTGGTTCAAAAATGAATTTGTTCCTTCAGTAACAAAATTTAATGAAAAAAAAGGACTGCCACCAAAAGCTCTACTTTTGATGGTCAATGCTTCTTCACATCCTTCAGACAAATTGGAATAACTCTTTCTATTTCAGAAAAACTTAAGACAATCACAATAAAGAATGTAATTTTACTGGGTAACTAAATCCTAGAATAATATCATTAACATCTAACTGCAGAAATTTTGGAAGAAGCTCTGGCCTAGCCTCAAATTTGTGGTAACACCATTTAGAACACGGGATGATGAAACTGAGCTCCTTCAGCTGATTCAAAGAGTACCAGGATGTGAAGATGCTGAAGAAAGTTGCCTGGAAGAGTGGACAGCGCTAGATAACAATGAAGAATATACCGAGATTGACATGGTGTATATTGTCCAGAATCAACAAGATGACAGTGTAGCAGATAGCCACTGCGAGGAAAAAGATGCCTCTACGAATGCTGTAATTCAAGTCCACGCTCTCGACATTCGTTACGTAGAACAACATGCAGCTGCAACACCCAATGATATGCGACGGGGGCATCGCATCCTCGGGAAGGTTTACGCCTCTTCACCAGATGAAGATTACTGATTTTAAGTGAAAAATATAGTAAAGTGTTTGTGTCTTTTTTTTTAGTGAAACATATAGTTAAGTGTTTGTCTTTTTTATTTTTATTTTACTGTCAATATATTCTACGTTAATAAAGTGCACAGTAGTATAGAATAGACATTTGTATCGTGTTTTTACAGAGCCAATTACAATATATTACACATCTCAGTCCTGTTTTACGTAAGTAGTAAACATTTAGTACATACTTTAATAAATTTTAGATACTTTTTTAAAATTTGATTTTCATCAAATCATGGATTTCGTGGGGGTTCGGATTTCTGGGATTTGGATTTGAGGGGTTCTACTCTTTTGATTATGGCAATGACAAACTGTTCCCATATAATTTTATTTTTAACAATGAAACACATTAAAAACTATTTATCAATCTCAATGGGAAGAAAAGCTGAACACACACTACAAAAACCAATGTTTTTTAATAGGGCTATATAGGTTTTCTATCGATCAATCGCACGCCAGCTTACAAGTAAACAGCTTTACTAAGCAATTTTTTTCACATCCTGGTTGTAAAAGTAATGAGGCATTTACTAGCCACTTCACCTACAAATTTATATTTCTTGGTAATTTGTCATTTTTTAGAGATAGAAGACTTTTTTACTTCCAATTTCATAATGAATTAAGAATAAACTTCCTGTTAAATATTTACTGCTCCTTATCTACATAGAGTTTTTAATTATGTAAAACGTCCTCAAAATTATTTTGTATTTAAATTTAAAAATTTCACTGAATGATTCAATAGTATTTTGAACATAATTCTGTAAAACACTGTACAATTGATCAGATTTTTCAATTTATCATTGTTCATGTTTATCAGAAGTTTGTTGTTCTAAGTGTTTTGAAACCTTTTGTTTTTGTTGGACACTACCACTGTAAATACAAGTTCATATGGTTTTTATTTAATTTTCTCATATTTAATTTGTCTCAGTTATTATAATAGCAATCCAAAATGGTATTATTAATTATCATCTAGAATTCATAATCTACATTTATCATTAATGTTTGTACTAACACACTATTTTGTTATTATAAGTATTGAAAATTAGTTATTACAAATATGCTTTAATTAAAATTTCTCATCAATATTTATTTATTTCCATTCTATTAAAAAAAATTAGAAAAAAAATACTTACCATTATGCTGTTTACAAGCAGCAAAATGTTTTCCATCTGGACTAAATTTAATGCAAGATACGAGATGTTTAAACTTATACCGGTAAACAACAGTACGGCTTATCATACTGATTACACTGCAGTCACCCTCTGTAACATAAAGCGAACGAAAACATTTAATTAAGTTAGCTAATACTTGATAAAAACATTTAGCAAATGCATATTTTTCCAATTGACAAATATGAGAAATGTCCAATTCAAATAATACCTTGGTTTAGTAGAGCATGAAAATAAAAACAAATATACTACAATAATAATAACATAGGCATATTAATAAGACTAGATTTCTTATTATAAAGTTTATGAGAATCATGGCTTACTTAATTTATTTTTTTATTAATAATTTACATTTAATTGTTTACATGTCAAAAAAATTTGACATAAATTGTAATTCTAAATAAAACATTCTATAACAAACTATCTATGAACCTCAATATAATTATTGGAGATGCTATTAATTAGAAAAATCTTTACCTATGGTTTAATCATAGAAAAAATTACTGACAAATAATGAAAATAAATCATATATTCTGGGTTTGAAACGGAATATTTTCTTAATTCTATCAAACGATGTTCTCTAATATTTACAAATTTGTCATAAAATATTGTAGGGGAAGTCCAAGCAAAGTGAAAATCCCAGGCAAAGTGTTTTTTTCCGATAGTTTCCTGTTCAGTGTCACTAACGCTCTAAGCGCTGAATATGTGAACTAAATGAAGGAGACAAAGCATCACCACAAGACCCAGCGCCATAGTGTCGTTGTGAGCATGTGGGCTGTGTATTCGTTACTTCTGATAAAATATTCAAGGTATGTTCTTTGCAAGTTTACTAAGACGTAATGATATAAAAACTTTTACGTTGTAAGCTTACTTTAATGCATATTTCTTTCTCTTTCCATAACATTTCTTGCAAATTAACCAGTTTGATAATTGTAGGTTATTTCAGTACTTTTTTTTTAATGTGCAGGCCAGGCAAAGTGAATAGGGGAAAGTGGATGGCTATTCACTTGTCCGGGTATATACATGCATTCTTTATTCATCATACAAAACTAGCAGATAAATTATTCAAAAGTGAAACTGAAACCAAATTTGGTTTTTCAGAGATTTGGTATACAAATATGAAAGGAAGATAAGCCAAGCCAGTTAGTCTGAAAAAAGTTTAAAATTAGATATAAAATCATTGAAGATGGTTCCAATTCTATTTCAGGGGCTTCAAAATCTTACAATATTCCTTTTGCCTCTCTGTATCGTCATTTCAAAAAAGGGAACACTACAAAGTCTCTCGGTCGTTTTAAACCCATATTTTCTGCTGAACAAGAAAAAGAACTTGTCTCTTGTTTAAAGTACAAGGATGACATATTTTCAGGCTTAACTGGATCTGATTTCATGACACTTGCGAATGAATAAGCAGAGTCTAAAGGGATTCCTCATCCTTTCAACAATTGTCAAGCTGGGAAACAATGGCTGAATAAATTTAAAATTCGTAGTCTCAATATGGATGAGACTGGTGTTTTCACATCTACCAACAAACCTAAAATATTGTCAATTAAAGGCAAGAGATAATTTGAACTCATTACGAGTACTGAACATGACAAAGTGACTACAGTTGTGTGTTGCTGTAATGCTACAGGCTCTTTTATTCCACCTCTCCTAATATTCGCTAGACACAACATGGCAGGCAGGCTTTTGGATGATTCTCCTTCTGCCAGTGAGGAATGTTGTACTTATAACAGTTGGATAAATGGACTCACCTTTTTAGACCTGCTGCAGTTCTTTTTCATGTTAGGCCAACAGTAGACAAAAAAGGTCTCTTACTTTAGATAATTTAGAAACACATTAATACTTAGCAATAATAGATTTGCAATATGCCTCAGAAAACAATGTGGTTTTTGTATCCTTTGCACCACACACAAGACACAGGTGTCAAATATACTTTGAGCAGGATCTGTCAATTTTTTTGAAGAGGTATGCTGGTCGGACTGCTAATCAATATGGCCTTTGTAAAATATTCACACCAGCGTACTTTAAAGCCCCCAATCCTGTCAATGCAATTAGAGGTTTCAGTAAACCTGGAATGTAGGCAGTTAAGCCAGACATTTTCACAGAAATTGACTTTATACCTGCTACAGTGAACTCATGTCTGAAAAAAGATACAGGAAATACGTCAACTGAAACTTAGAGACAAGACCAACGATTGCTCCTGGAGGACAAGACCAACAGTTGGATGTAGAGAACAGTAATTTGTCTACTATCACGATTCCTTCTAACACTGAACCAAAACCTACAACTTCTGTGTCACTTTATGATATTTGACCCATACCAACACTTCAGTTAAACACAAGAAAAAAAAAAGAAAATATCAAAAATTGGAAGTTTTGAATTCTACACCGATAAAAACTGTACAAAAGGAAAAGTTTCATAAAAACCAAAGAATGTTCAAGGGAAAGGCGTTTTTCGGAAAAACAAAGCAAGAAAGGGAATTTAAAAAAGCTTAATTTTTTTTTTTTTTTTTTTTTTTTTTTTTTTTTTTTTTTTTTTCCTGGCGAAAAACCAATTTTGGTTATCATTGCCAAACAAAATCTAACACAGCACTCAATATTTTAAATAAAATCAAATAAATTAATAAATAAACAAATAAATAAATACAACAAAAATTACAAAACAAAATAAAACACCAACAATAAAAAACAAAAAACAACAATATAACAATTAAAAAATCCTTAAAAACTAAATAACAAAATAACAACAAAGAACAATATAACAGTAAATAAATAATATGTAAAACAATAATAGGTAACAATTTACCAATAAATAAATCTCAATAGCAATAACAAGAACAAAAAATAAATTTAATTAAAATAAATAAAAGAAACACAGAGAATTATATGTATAAATAAATTTAAAAAAAAAAAAAAAAAAAAAAAAAAAAAAAAAAAAAAAAAAAAAAAAAAATATATATATATATATTTATGTATTAAATTTTAAAAAATATTTTTTAAGTGGTGCAAGAAAGCGATGACTCGGTCAATGGTCGAGGCATCGTCCCTTAGCACCACCTTTAAACTCCCTTTTAAATTAAAAAGGGCACGAACATTACCTACACTAACACAATCTACCAAAATATGTTTTATTGTGAAGATACCCCCGCAGTATTGGCATATTGGTGGATCTTCACGACGCATCAAATATCCATGAGTTGCAAAAGAGTGGCCAACGCGAAGGCGTGTAACCACCACTTCCTCCCTACGTTTTGAACGAATTGAAGACCTCCATGGACGGACGGTATCTTTAATTCCCCTCAGCTTATTATGAATCACGGTATGCCACTCGTCATTCCAAGCAGCGAGCAATAATTGTTTCGCGAAACACACATAATCAGATGCCATAACCAGTTGAGTAAGAGGCACCAAACTTGTAGCTTTCTTCGCCGCTTCATCCGCTTTTGTGTTTCCAAGTATTCCGCAATGTCCAGGAACCCAACAGAAAGTTACCCCCACACCCCTCAATTGAAGCCTGTGTACAGCACACAAAATGTCCCCAACTAAAGGGTTGTTAGAGAAAACATCCTGAAGAGCCTGAAGAGCACTTTTGGAATCCGAACACAAAAGATAATGCGAAGATCGTGATTGAATGACGGTCAAAGCTTTAAAAATAGCAAATAGTTCTGCCGTGAAAACACTGCAAGCTGAGGGCAATCCGTACGTGTAGGTACAACCAGATGCATAAAACGAGCACCCAACGCCATTGTCCAGTTTAGATCCATCAGTGAAAATAATTTCACTGTGTTGGTGAGATTTATAAATGGATGAAAATTCCTGGTGGTAGACCACAACAGGAGTATCGTGTTTTATATAACTGGACAATGAGAAATCGAAGTGCGGCGTTTTTATTATCCATGGAGGTAGATAGCACATTTGTCGTTCAAACATAGTTGGAAGTTGCAACTCAAGGTCATCCAATATTCTTAATGTTCGTATGCCAAATGGAGCGGTCGAACGTTGACGTGTATTGTACACTTGATTTAGCTTATTATTAAAGACTATTTCAAATGCCGGGTGCGAAGGTTTGCTTCGAAGAACAGAAACGTAAGATATTTGTAGCATCTGACGTCGTCTAGAAAGGGCAGGTTCCCCAGCTTCGACAAGATGACTAGGGATTGGGCTAGTTCTAAATGCACCAGTAGCCAGTCTAAGTCCAGAGTGGTGGATGGTATCAAGAGTTTTCAGAACTGTAGGTCGTGCAGATGAGTAGACTTGACAACCATAATCTATGCGCGATCTAACGACTGCGCGATAAAATCGAAGCATACTAGTTCTGTCTGCTCCCCAATTCGTACCACTAAGGACTCTTAACATATCCAATTTCTTGCTGCATCTCACCTTCAAATCACGAACATGTGGACCCCATGAGAGTCTCTTATCAAATAAAAGACCCAAAAATCGAACACTATTTGTGGTTTGAAGCTGAACCCCGTCAAGATAAAGGATCGGCTCCTGGTGTTGCCTACGACGACTAAATGCTACACACTGGGTCTTCGAAGCAGAGAATTTAAAACCTGTAGTTCTTGACCATTCCTCTAATCTACCTATTGCTAACTGCAAAGATCTTTCCGCAGTTGCCATACTACGAGCAGGCACATATATACAAAAGTCATCCACAAAAAGGGAACAGTGTACCGGAGATCGTATATTGCTGATGATACTATTTATTGCAACGGCAAATAGCGTGACGCTCAGCACGCTGCCCTGCAGTACACCATTCTCCTGTGTATAGCTGTTTGAATAAGTGCCTCCAAGTCGAACGCGGAAAGATCTATTAGAAAGAAAGTTAGCGATGAATGCTAGGATATTCCCTTGTATACCCCATGATTTTAAAGTGTTCAGAATTCCTCTTTTCCATGCCATATCGTATGCCTTCTCAAGGTCGAAGAAAACAGCAACGAGTGTTTGACGCAAGAGAAAGGCATCTTGAATAGCGGATTCTAACAAAACCAATTGGTCAATGGATGATCGTCCTTGCCTGAAACCACACTGTTCGTTGCAAATAAGGTCATTGGTTTCTAGGTACCAGACAAGACGGCGGTTGACCATCTTCTCCAGTAGTTTGCATAAGACGCTTGTAAGGGATATAGGTCTATAACTACTGGGTTTGGTTTTGTCTTTACCTGGCTTCAAAAGAGGAATTACAGTCGATTCTAACCATGCATCGGGGAAAGAGCGCTCCTCGAATAAACGATTGTATACTCGAAGGAGGACAAGTTTCGCCGATGATGGTAGATGTTTTAGCATGGAGTACACAATGGAATCAGGACCTGGTGCAGAATCCTTCGTTGACGCAAGAGCTGATTCCAATTCCCCTATAGAGAAAGGAGTGTTTAAAGGAGAGTCCCCAGACGACCCAACAGTAAACGGTATTGCTTCTTCCTTCAGTTTATAAATCTGGAATAATCTATTATAGGCTGTAGTAGCAGAAAAGTTAGAAAAAGATGTTCCAAGTACATTAGCAATGTCATCACTGTTTGTGATTAATCTCCCATCTGGTTGCTTCAGCGCAATGGCTGGCAACGGAATGGAAGTACCACAAACTGATCTTAGTTTCCTCCATACTGTGGAGGACGGAGTTGTTCGTCTAATTGTGCTAATGTACTGTTCCCAAGAGTTCTTTCTACTCAGCCTAAATATCCTCCGTGCTTTCGCACGGAGTATTTTATATTCCTGAAGGTTTCCATTCGTTGGGTGTCGTTTAAATCTCCTAAGAGCTCTTCGTCGTAAACGGAGGATTTCTGTGCATTCATCGTTCCACCACGGCACAGGCGGTCGGCGTGGATGCGTAGAGGTTTTCGGAATGGTCTTTTCAGCGGCATTTAAAATTGCTTTCGTAATATTTTCTATATTTTCATCAATGGGTGTCAAATAATCCATGTCAAGTGATACAAGGTAATTCGAGTATGAGTCCCAGTTGGCTTTTCGCAAAATCCAACTGGGATTTCGAGCATAACAGGGTTGGGAGTCACATAAACTGATCTTAATAGGCACATGGTCGCTACCATACAAATCGTTGAGTACCGACCATGTGCATCTAGTAGCTAATTGTGGGCTGCAAATCGATAGGTCAACAGCTGTCCATCCACCAGTAGATGCTGCTAAATGGGTAGGCGAACCGTCATTTAGGAGATATAAGTCCAGTTCCGTTCTCACACTCTCAACAAGGTCACCTCGAGAGTTCCTAGTCGGAGATTCCCAAGACGAATGGTGGGCATTAAAATCCCCTACCAATAAGAACGGAGTTGGTAACTGGCTTATTAAATTCACTAAATCACTGTGATGCAGGTTTTCTTGTGGTGGCAAGTAGACACAACACACAGTGATTTTATACGGGACAGCTGTTTGAACGGCTACTGCTTGTAAAGGAGTTATTAAGTTTAGAGAAACAGCATCGATACAGTCACGGGCTAGGATGGCTACGCCACCTCTAGCTCGATCTTCTGTAACGAAGTCCGATCTAAAAACTGAATACTCCCTTAAATGGAAATTATGCGATTCGTGGAGATGTGTCTCCTGTAGACATACAAACATTGGGTACACATCTCGCACGAGTACTTTAAGTTCTTCTATGTGACTCCTAACACCGTTGACGTTCCATTGTATCACTGACTTCCTAAGCAAAGACATTTATTAGCTTAGCAAAGGGTTTATTTGACACCCATTGGTGCTCTCTCCTTTCTTGCCTGGGACGTTTTGGGACGTCTCAGGCTTACATTTCTCAGATTCCATATCCACCCGTTCAGGGATGGAATCCGAGGAAGTTTTGGGTTTAGGAGGGGTAGTTTTCACATTCCCTCCTTTGTTAGCATTTTTCTTAATGCCCGGTAATGACGGTGGCGATGTGGTCTGTCGTAACACTGGTCTACGTGGTTTGGATTTTTCCGTCTTCTGCACAGAAGGTTTATTACCCGTTGATAATATCTTCTGCACAGAAACACAAGGCTCGCTTAGTGATTTATTTCGTGTTCCAATCCCCCCAGTGGAAGGGACAGGTACACGAGGTAAAACATTATCTGTTGCTGCAGGTTGTACCAAATTCAAGGACGGACCATTCGTGACTATGGACAAAAGGCGAGAAACTTGTTCAGTTAGAACTTCAATTTTTTTCGACAGCTCGGCACAGTTGTTACAGGACGATTTGGAAGCGGTCAGAGTAGCGGCATAAGTCTTACTGTCTGCCTTCGGCTGAGTAGATCTATAGAGTTTTTTGGCCTCTGGAAACGACAGCTTGTCTTTCGCCATGATGCCTAGGATAGCTTTCTCTTCCTTAAAAGTAGGGCAGTTGTAGGATCGCGCTGGGTGGTCACCACCACAGTTGGCGCATTTCGGAGAATTGACACATTCCTTATCATCATGGCCTTCAACGCTACATATACCGCATACGTTCTGCTTCGAACAGGTAGAGCTGATATGCCCAAATCGCTGGCACTTGAAGCAGCGCCTAGGGTTAGCCACGTATGGTCTCACTGAGAGCCTTTGGTAACCTGCATGTAAGTATTCGGGTATTTCCGGCTTTCCAAAAGTGACGATAAAAGAAGCTGTTGCTACTTTTTCTCCTTTGTCCATTTTCATTATATTGACAACGTCCGTAACTGACTGAGACGAGAGTTCGGATTTAATTTCATCAACCGGAAGGTACATTAAATCCCTACATGTGATAACCCCCCTTGAATAATTCAAGGATCTATGGGGAGCCACAGATACCTTGACCTGATCAAAGAAAGAGGTCATTTTAGATAGAGCACATGTTTGTCTCTCGGTGGAAGTCGCAACTAACAGTGTTCCGTTTCTGAGTTTCTTAATAGAGGCTACTGGACCTCCAGCACAGGCAGTAATAGCCTTGTTGATCAGGAAAGGAGAAACTTTGGAAAGATCTTTCCCTTCTTCGGCACTAGATACAACTAAGTACTTTGCTGATGGCAATGTCTGTGACGTTGCCACCATCAACTTTTTACTCAAATCTTTAGTAATTATATCGTCAGGAGAATCCTGGCGTGTTCTTTTTAAACTAGTCATATTTGACGTGGTTTTGGAATCCATAAATATTTTTTGCCAGCCATCGTGTCAAGCGTTACGGGCGAGACTATAGGAACGGGTACACCCTTGGATCACATCAAGATCATTTCCAACCCTCAGAACTCTGAGGCCTATAGCTTTTCTCCTTAGCTCGACTGGATGGACATCAGTCGAGGACTCGTAATACTGTGCACGGGCTCCGACACCCGTGCACCGCGGACACTCCCTGACCAAGGACCGAAGCGGCTGGTAGACCAGAAACCGCGCTTACGTCTTCGGCAGAGCAAGCTCACATCAGCGTCCCAGACCAGAGTTTGTCACGCTCTGGACTTTTCAGCACTCCCAACGCGCAACGGTTCTGACCAGTCAAAATTCCCTAAGCGAAGATGTAAGTTTTGAAATGTGTATAGATTGTGTTGGTGTGTGTATGTGTGTGTGTATGTTTTTGTGAGTGGTGTAGTGTTAGGCTAGGGTACCGCGAAGGACGCCAAATCCCTCGTAGGTGCGGCTAGTCCGCACCCCCCTGCGGGGTAAAAAAGCTTAAAAAGAAAACAAACCCAGTTGACAATAGTAAGAGAAAACTCAACTTTAAATGAAAAAAAAAAATATTGTTGTTTAATTTGCCAAGGAAAATACGGCAACCCTCCTCTGGATGATTGGATATGGTGCAGGCATTGTCTTAAAAGGTTGTTCAGACTATTCCGGATTGGGATTATATTTCAGTGAACTGTCATGACAGTTAAACTTAAAGAACATTATAATTTCCTTTTATAGTACTTAATGTTAAACATTTTTTAAGTGAAATATGTACATTAAAATTAAGAGTTATTTTGTAAAATTAAATGTTATGAAGATATTTTGTGCTTGTATGCATTTTTCACAACATATTTCCTTTTTCAAGTTAATGAGTACACAATTCACTTTGCCTGGTTTACATTATTCACTTTGCCCAGAGTACCTGTGTTCTTGGGCAAAGCGAATAATTGACAATTGTATATAAATAATTTATGTACATCCTTGCTCTTTTAGATTCATAAATAATTATTTACCTTTAGATAGTTGATGTATGTTACGATGATGTTTAACATTGCTTTAATATTTTTGTTTTACTTCTTACAGGATTTGTTAGCGCTTTATAAAAATGCTAACAACTTTGGTCGGGTCTGCCCTATTTGATATAATAAAATGTTTTTGCTGGTTAATAGTAACTTGTTAAAATGTTAACTGGTTTCAATTTTTTGCCACAAAAAGTATTTTTTGCACACAATGTTATTACTAGTATTATTATATACCAGTGACAAAATTTGGGATAGCAGCCATTTTTTTCTCATTTCCTGAAGTTGGTTATGAAACATACTTTATCAGCTGTTACTTTTGTTTGTGATCATGTTGGTTAGATGGCTTTCAAATAATTTTTGCTCAACTATAGCTGAAAATATCAAAAATTAATCTTCATGTTAGTAGGTTATGGTTAAATGTATACCATACCCATGGTACCATACCATGGTTGTCCAACCATAGTTACCATAACTAACCAACCAAATTTACTCTGGCCACACTTAATTAATTTTCAAAAAATTTTTAAACAAAGAAAACAGTACAAATTTAGAATGAATAAGAAAAATACAATTTATTTGAATACATAGAATAGCTTATTTTAATAGGGAGGCTGCTTCCGCTTCTCTGCGTCGTCGCCTTCGCCATGCCCGCTGCTTGTTGCGCCACCGGCATTTAGCCCTGAGCTCTTTTTCCACATCGTCCCTCATGAGGTCTTCATAGAGTTGGATGTGGTCTTCTGCGAATCCTTTGTCCTGGATGCAGACTCCCGGAGCTAGAACGAGCTCAGTGATTTCCTTAAACGATGTAGTGAGCTCGTCGTCCGGGATCAGCTCAGTACACGTGTCGTTGGCTTCTTCGGAGTCCCAGAAGAAGTACTTCCTCTTCAACTCCTCGACACGGGCCGGCTTGGTCTTCGGCTGACGGCGGCGACGCCACACCAGCATTTAGATAAGAAAACTAAATATACCAAGAGAGCAGTTTCACTTATCTCTTTGTTTTAATAGGTAAATAAGTAATTTTAATAGGTCAATGTTGGTTTTCTATAGAATAACAAGGTGTGTTTTCAAGCAGAGGTTTTTGTTATTATCAAGGTAAGAAAATTTAAAGGAGACAATAGAGCGTCGATACTTTGGACCTCTTTAAACCAGACCTCTGGATAAACTGGACCGTTTTTTTTTCATTTTTAAATAATTGTTTTTGAAAGTAAAATTTTAGTTATTGACGTTATATTATTAATACTGTATGTTTATAAGTCTTTCAGTAGACTACATACTGTAAAAGTACTTAGTCTTCTTATATTGTAATTTTGGCTAGCCGCTATTCACAGCATAATGGGTAAATGCGACCGTGAAATGTGATGCAGTGCAGTATTAAAATGCAAATGTGATGCAAATGTGTGCGTTGATGTGATGACCACTTGTCTACTCGCATACCATATGACAGCCGAAGCATGGAACCAATTTGCTTGAACCGCTCTCATAACATCTTGGAAAAAACTATGGCCCCAAAGTATAATGATCTTCCAGAAAACCGAGATGAAGAAAAACGAATAAAAACCGAGGAAGTAACAAACAAAGGCTGGCCTGAACAGTTTCTGAACATGTTAAAAACGATTACCGAAGTTGAGCTTGCTGACATTGATAACTGGTTGACAATGATGTAGGTTACAATCCGTTAACTGATAAGAAATCATAGCTGCCATGACCAAATATGACAAAAAAAATGTCAATGATACAGATGATGACAATGGGAATCAACCAAATATTTTCAGTCACACAGAAGCAATATCCCACTTAGATGACCTAATGGTTTATTTTGAACGTCAGGAGGAAACATCCTAAACCAAGCTCCTAATGTTGAAGCAGATGTGTGTTACAAAAACAACACCAGAAAATAGAGAAAATTAATTCAGTGATTCGACAATGGTGAAGTGACCGAAAGGTGTCCTCATCACATAAGGTAAAATGATTGCACTTAGTGGTGGAAAATATTGTTTAAAATTAATAATAATTTCATAAAGTCAGCGCAACAGAAAAATAATGGACAACATGAAATATCACAATATATAAATATATTCCTGAATTTTACAAATTGGCAAGGTAGTTGAAAACTCGTATTAACTATTAGGCAACTTAAACAACACTGAAGTATCTATTAAACAACAGTCATATATTATGGCATCATGAAATTGACAAGATTGCAAAAAGCATAAGATATTACTAATAAAATCTGCATTTTCACTTGTAATACTCAATGTAAAAAGCATATTCAGAAAGAATAGCTCTATTAATGGCTGGAAAGATCATTTAAAAGTATATATCTATTTTACACACAACACGAACTAAGCAAATGTAGTTATATAATTTACTTGTTGGAAATGCTATCCCTTTGTTAAACCTTAAGGATTTTCAGAACTAAGGAAAAACTTTTCATACTATTATAATTTATTACATAAAGGAAATTATTGTTTATAATCCACAAAAACTTCAAAATCTTTCCCTAAATTTTGTGAATATTTAGGAAAGCTTATGCTTACTATAATTAATACCAAGTTGTAAAGCGATCCCTCATGTAAAACCTGTTAGATGTTGTAGAGACTTTTAAGCTTTTTAGCATCACATAATAAAATGTTATGTAATGTATGTTATGTAATATATGTTATGTTATGTATAACATACAGTTCAATAACATTTAATATCAAATTAAGAGCATAATCTGGACTCTAAAAATGTATTAATATTATTTAGATTTTTGTTTAATACATCTAAAAAACTACAAATTATATCAAAGTGTTCAACATTTACTGATTTTAATTATACATTTTTACCGTCATAATACAAACCTGTAATAAATACATAAACCATAAAAATTGACAAACAGAACAAAGAGTTTTAAATTATATGACAACTTTAAACACTAAAAATTGGGAACATTTAAAAAAATTAAAATTGTATTATCCATACAAAAAAAAACTTACGTTCATTGACAGCAACCAATGTACAACCAGTAGGTGAGAGAGCTAATGTTGTAAAGTTATAATGACTTTCAACTGGTAGTGTGGAAGACTTGTTACTAAAGACAAAAAAAAAAGATAACAATAAGTTTGTTATAATAACAACCACCAATTAACTTATTAATTCTCTGCATTTATTAATAAACTCTTGAATTTTGTAGTCCATTACGTTTGATGAACCTTGATTAATCAGTTTTACATTAGTTTATGACTATCCAAACTTTAATTTTGTAAATTTGTACACTTACTTATAATTAAAATTTACTGAGACAAAACGTTTTCGACCCCTCCGTAGCAATCTTCATCAGCGTCTAAATTTTCTTCTTGAAGTTGTTGTTAGGTTAAGCAGTCACAATTTTAAAGGCAGATTTTCGATAGTATCAAAGAGTAAGTGTGATTTGTATTGTAGTGTGTTTGTACTTTGTGTGTTTGTACTTTGTGTGTTTGTAAATTTCATATTGTTCTACTGTGTTGAGATGTGGTCCTTTTTTGTTGATGTGTGAGATTTCTAGGTTATGGTAAATGTCTGTGTATTTGTGTCCTGTTTCTTTTAGATTAATGGTGAATGCTGAGTTGGTGTTCTGTTTGGGTGATTTTTTGTGTTCTTTGACTCTTTGTTGGAAGCTGTGATCTATTTGCCCAATGAAGAATTTGTTGCAGTTTGTACAGTTTAATTTGTATATGCCAGGTGCTTGTAGTTTATCTTTGTTGTTGGTGTCATGTTGTATTTTGCATTGTAGTTTATTAGTTTTGTATGCTATTTTGTATCCTATTTTTGAAATTTGTGGGCTATTTTGTTTGTTGTTTTGTTTATGTATGGTAATGTGATGTATTTGTTTTCCCTGCCTGTAGTGTTAATTTAGTGTTTTGTTTTGTATTTTGTACCATAGTTTGTCTATTATTGTGGTGTTGTATACATTTGTGTATGCTAAATATTTAAATGTGTCTAGTTCTTTGTTTGTTTTCTGTGGTCATTGAGACTTCTTTAAGTCTATGGAGCATGGATCTGAAGGCAGGGTGTTTGTGTTGGATAGGGTGGTTTGAGGTGTTGTGGATAAGTGTGTCTGTCATTATGGGTTTCATGTAAATTTTGAAACTGTGTTTTTGTGTGTGGCTTTTTGTTATGGTTAGGTCGAGGAAGTTTAGGTTTCAATTTCTAAAATGAAGTTGAGTTTTGGGTATATTTCATTAGTGTAGGTGAGGAATTTTTCCCATTGTCGGGAGTTGCCTTTGTATAGTGTTATGATATCATCGACGTATCTGTGGCAGTAAATGATTTCGTGTACGTGTGTATTACACAATACCAAGAGCACAGTGGTACAATATAATACAATGAAAATATTGGAAAGAATCCCAATACCACAAAAATAATCAAAAATAACAAATAAAACAAGTTACTTAAAATTAAACCCTTATGTACATTTCTATGACCATGTCATCATCATCAGAGGGTCTTATTACAAAATACAATCTAGCACAAAAGAAGTTACAAACTAGAATGATTCTAGTTCATCATTCTAGTTTGTAACTTCTTGTGTGCTAGATTGTATTTTGTAATAAGACCCTCTGATGATGATGACATGGTCATAGAAATGTACATAAGGGTTTAATCTTAAGTAACTTGTTTTATTTGTTATTTTTGTGGTATTGGGGTTCTTTCCAATATTTTCATTGTAATACGTGTGTATTATTTGTGAGTATCTTGGTGTTTTCTATGTGTTGTAGAAAAATTTCGCTTAGGACACTACTGATAGGACTTCCCATGGGTAGGCCATCTGCTTGTGGATAGAAGTTTAAGTTGTGGGTGAAATAGTTTTGTTTGATGATGGTTTGGAGGATGTTTATGATTTCAGTAACGTGGGTTTTAGGTATGTTGTTCTATATTAATTGGGTTTCTAGGATGTTGAGCATTTCGGATATGGGTATGTTGGTGTACATATTTCTTATGTCGAGTGATAGTAGTGTTGAATTGTGTAGTATGATTATGTCTTTCATTTTATTTATGAGGTTTGTTCTGTTTTTATGTGTGTTTCTGTGTTCAAGTTTATGGATTGTCTGATTATTTTGCCCATGTATTTTGCTAGTTTATGTGTATGGGCATTCTGGTAGAAGATGATGGCTCGGATGGGGACATAGGGTTTGTGAATTTTTGGGGAGAGTGCAGAGGGTAGATGCTTTAGGATGGATTTGTTTTGAAAGCCCTGGCTTGTGTTACTTGTGATTCGGGTCTCACAGACTTGGCTTCTGTTACTGAATATTATGATTTAAAATAAATAAAAAATGTTTATTCTTAGTGTTTATGAATGATTTTTTCGAATAAAGTGTTAATATTATCGGCTATATTGAATAGGTTCTTATAAACTCTTTAAACAATGGCTAGTGTTATTCAAAAAGACTACATTCGCCAACTTCTATATGAAGGTTTTTATTCTGAGCTTGATGACAGCCCAGATGAAGATGAGGAGAATCGAACTGAATACTGGTGATGCCATGAAGCTAGAAATAATCACTATTTATAATTCGATCAAAGGTGGAGTTGATACTCTGGATAAGTTGTGTGCTACATACAGCGTAGGTACAAGCACAAGGAGGTGGCCAATGGTTATATTCTTCTCTATATTGAATGTAGCAGGCATTAACTCCCAAATAATTTACATTGCAAACAATTCAACTACAACTACAAGTAGAAGAAGGTATTTGAAAGAGCTGGCATTGAGATAAACATCTGAAGAACTTCATCTGAAGCAGATTTTTGCTGATTAACATCAATCCTGAGGTTCGCCTAAGAAGACAATAGGTTGCTGGCACTTCAAAAACTGTGGAACAAGCTGTAAACATTCTCTCTAGGTACGAGGAAAGTGTGTTTTTTTCTTTGTAAAAAGGACAGCAAAACCAAATATAATTGTAAGTACTGCCAAACATTTATACATTTAGGCCATGCACAGTATATATGCCCGGACTGCCCAAACACTGAATTGAGCAATTTGTAAAAACAAAGTCTAAACGTTTTTGAAACCAGTCGTTGTTTTCTGATGTTGTTTTCTATAAGTTTATAAAAAAATCTTAATGTATTGTTATTGTTTTACCATCCTCAGCACAAAATTTTGTTTTTCTTATATATAATTTTCTACAAGTTGGATTAATTGTAATACATATCCTAGAACTTTTTTACTTTTATTTACCCTCCTTAAAACCATTTGATAGAACCTAATTTACAAGTACTTCAATTTTTTAAAAATCTAGCTATTATTTCTATTTCTGAAAATACTAAAAACATAAATGGGTCTGTCAGACTTGGCGCCCCGGTTGACGTTATAAGCTGCCCCAGGCAGGTTAAAGTTCTCCAGGGTTAAAGTATTTTTTTTTTTAATATCCTTTCATTGACAACATATTGTTTTTTATTGTGATAGATTTTTTTATATGTAGCACTTGAGCATTAAAAAAAAAAATATTTTCTAAAGAGTTTAAAAATTACATAAACTGACCATTTAGAATTTCAAAAATTGAATTTTATTGTACATTAGGATGTTTCTAACATAACCAAGAAGTTTCTTAAACACCCAACTTTAAACTTATATCATTTGAAGTAAAAAAAAGCCCTTATATTGGGCCAGAAAAGATAGATTTTCTGTGAAGATCAGTGCCAAGAGAATGGTATGCCATTAAGCACCTGCTGGTTAGGCAAATATAAAAACCTAAATATCCCAAAACTCACATCATCTCAAAGATGAATGCTTATAAAGGGTAAATGTGTGAAAAGTAATAATAGTAAGGTGGTTTAACTTTCAACTCAATGTGTTTATAAGCTTATATAACATTACTTACACACAGTAGAGTGGAATTAACATATAATTTACAATGGTAGTTTAAGTTTTATATGCAAACAATGCAAGTCAGTTTCTACACACAAAACATTTTGTAATTTAGTATCATTCAAAATTTTGTACTATGAGTATTATATAACAGTAATAATGACTCTATTTTTTTCCATTTCTTTGGCTAAAATGATTTTTTTTTTTTAATCCTGTTAATTATACATATTTTTGATTATTCTGGTAGATTTGAATTACTGAGGCTCCACTATGTAACCAGTAAATTACATTACTTAAGAGATATTAATATATACAACTAATCATACACTTACTTTTTAAGATCATGAATGGTGATCCTATTTCCAACTGGACTAATAACAGAGTTGCCATCGGGAGTAAACAATACATTACCATTGTGGTAAACCGTTCCAAGGAGGTTGGAAAACTGAAAACCATTTTAAATTGTAATTACTTAAAAACTATTTTCTATAAAATTATAAATGTAAAAATAGTCTTAATATTTTTTGGTATATTTGACAAACTTGGGATCAACTTCGATTTTTCTCAATTTCACAAATTATACTCAAGAATATGTTCTTAACAAGAAACATTCGATTTTATTTTGGGCAAAACATGAACACTGCTTAAAAATTTCAAATTGTGAAACATACCTCGATGTAAAACATAAAAAAGAAGTAATCAAGTAAGAAACAAGGTTAAATTTCTTAACATACTCATCTTCCCTTCTGTTGGAATATTTATATATAATTGAGTACATTTTTTTGATTTTTTTTTCCTAACAATACCTATTTTTTTTGTTGACACATTTTAGAATGACTCCATTTTCAAAACAAACAATACATTTTTAGTTGGTCTTTATATACTGGTAGCCCATCACCACTTGCAGACCTTACTTCCTACTATTACAGGCCTACTCTTGACTCCTCGCGTTTAGTTGATTAATAATTTTAAACTTTAAAACAACTCCTAGCTATGTATTTATTTGTTTGTTTATTATTATATTTTCTTTCTTTAACTTTGTTTTATAAATTTCCACATTTTCTAAAATATTCAAACGTCTTTTTTTATTAACCCTTAACTGACACCATACGTCTCAGAGACGGTCGCGAATTTAAAAACCCGTATATCTTCCGCCTACGAATTTTTTATGCTTCCCCCACCCGTCTACCTTTCAGTTGAGTGGTATAGTTTGTGTAGAGAAGGTCCTGTTTGTTTTTGTCTACGTTTGCCTTTTCCAAAGCCATTTTAGTGTAGTGCGTCCCATTCTCCCGTCTCTCAGACGTATCGTTTCTGTTAAGTAACATTATTCGTTCATTCCAAACTTTGTATATAGTGTTTTTAAAGTAATTGTGTGCATTTTTTACGTTTCTTTTTTAATATGGATTATCAAAACCCTGATAAACCTGGTCCATCACATGGAAGACCAGTTATGAACTTAGTAACTAACTGTGAATAGTGATGGGTTCAATAACGATCTTGAGAATTTGGTGTATGATGTTTTGGAAGGACCTTCAGAACCTGATCCATACGACAGCGATAGAGATCCAGATTATCAATATGATAGCAAACACGATTCCGAATCAGAACAGGAGGGTGAAGAAAATGATGATGTGTACCAAGAGTCGTCTAACGAGCATTCAGGTGTGATAGATTCTTCTAGTATTGAACCCCTGCTTCTAAAAGATGGTTTTTTCTATGGAAAACAAATACGTAACAGAACACAATTTAAATGGAATAAAGTGCACCAGTCTCTAAATGTTACAACAAGAAGACATAATATAATTGTGCAGTTACCAGGTCTAAAAGCTCCTGCAAAAAAATTGGGAACTAACCCTACTGTTGAGGACGTGTGGGGACTTTTGTTTTCTAATGACATTTTGATTGAAATTATTATGTGGACAAACAAGAAGATTACTTCGATCAGGAATAATTTTTCAAAACCTCAATCTTACTCATCTGATTTGGACATGATAGAGTTGAAAGGTTTCATCGGACTTTTGATATATACGGCTATTTTCAAATCTAGCAACGAGTCAATTGACAGTTTTTATTGTACTGATGGAACAGGTCGAGATATTTCGTTGCACAATGTCCAGAAATAGATTTTTATTTTTATTGTTGGCATTACTGGATCAGGGAATTACCCTCGACATTGACCTGTCTACTGGGGATCATCTTGACGAGGCGGTGACAAAATTTACCAGTCTTATTCAACAAGCAGTGTGGGATAACACTAGAACAATTACTCATAAAACATCTGGATACAACTACCCTATGGAAGTAAGAAACCTAGTAAAGAACAAAAGAAGAACCAGGCAAAAATGGCAGCGTACAAGAGATCCCGTCGTTAAAAATCATCTCAATAGAGAATCCCAACAAATCAAAAGATTGATCCACCAACTGAGAGAAGACTCTGCAAACTCCTTCCTCGAGAATCTGTCTGCAGACAAAAACACTAACTATTCCCTCTGGAAAACAACGAGAAGACTGAAAAGGAAAATCCATCATGTACCACCCATCCTGAAAGAGAACAATGAATGGGCAAGATCGGACCAAGAAAAAGCTAACACGTTTGGAGATCATCTTGAAAACATCTTCAAGCCGAATGAAGCCACGAATGAAGAAGAACTTCACCTAAACACTAATAATCAGTCTAAAATTATTAAAAAAGTGACATTAAAAGAGCTTAAACGAGAACTAAAATACAACTTGAACCCGAAGAAAGCACCAGGATACGATTTAATCACAGGACTAGTGCTGAAAAAACTGACAACAAAAGGACTAAAAATGTTTTTATTATTAATTAATGCGTCCCTTAGACTTATGCACGTCCCTGCAACATGGAAAGTGGCGGAGATGATCATGATCCTGAAACCCGGCAAAACAGCAACAGAGGTCGTCGTACAGGCCGATATCACTTCTACCCATAATGTCAAAACTCTTTGAAAAGCTGCTTCTCAACAGGCTTAAACCTATCATCGTGGAAAAGAACTTACTGCCCGACCATCAATTTGGATTCAGGCGAGGACACTCTACGGTGGAACAGGTGCATCGACTAATTGACATCATTGAAAAAGCACTGGAAGGTGAGGAGGTCTGCTCGATTGTCTTCCTGGATGTTTCACAAGCCTTCGATAAAGTTTGGCATGAAGGCTTGATTCACAAACTCAACATGTTTCTGCCAGCCCAGTTTGTGAATCTACTGAAATCGTACATATCGAACAGACTGTTTCGAGTAAACCACGAATCTACGTATTCTGACTTCAAGGAAATACAAGCTGGAGTCCCACAAGGCAGCGTATTGGGACCAATCCTGTACTTGCTGTACACCAGTGATCTTCCGCAAACAGCCAACGTCATCACGGCCACTTTCGCAGACGACACAGCAAACGCAGCGACAGCGAAAACCGTTCAAGAATCAACAACACGCTTACAAAGATCAAACGATTCAGTTGAGGCTTGGACCAAGAAATGGCGCATCAAACTCAATGACCAGAAGGCAGTCCATGTGAACTTTACAAACAAGAGGATCCCAAACCCTCAGAGGCTCGAAATGAATGGAAGTGTTATCCCATATCATGATTCAGCTAAATATCTCGGCATGAATCTTGATGCAAAAGCCAAATGGGTCGAGCATGTCAAAATAAAACTCACAGAACTCCAGACTCGCTACAGGCAAATGTATTGGCTACTCGGTCGAAATTCACGGGTATCAATATACAACAAGCTATTGGTATATAACCAAATCCTCAAACCGGTTTGGACGTATGGTATACAGCTTTGGGGCTGTGCCAGCAAATGTCACATACAAGGGATACAACGCTTCCAGAACAAAGTACTAAGAAACATCGCCAACGCTCCTTGGTATGTGCGTAATAGTGACTTGCATTGCGATCTTGGTGTACCCATGGTCGAGGAAGTCATAAAACAGAACGCCATCAAACACGTAAATCGGCTCACTCAACACGAAAATCCTGAGGCACTGAGACTTCTCGACAACAACCACCTGACAAGACGACTCAAAAGGACAAAACCATTTGAACTCGTTGAACGACAAGAGTGACAACAATGCTCTTCCTCACGCCGGTTGGCTTCCAACATCAAACAAGATACAATAGAAATCAATGGATTCTTTGTAATAAAAGCTAAAATCTAATTATCAAATGTAAATTAATAGTTGGTCAGAAATGACCAGTTTTAATAAAAAAAACAAAACAAAACAAAAAAAAAAAAAAAAAAAAAAAAAAAAATTGTTGGCATTACGATTTGACAACCCTGTTGATCGTGAGGGAAGGAAAGAGAGGACCCTACAGCTGCAGTTTCCAAAATATTTAATAAATTTACTGAGAACTCCCGACTCCTTTATTCTCCTGGTCCAACAATGTGCGTTGATGAAATGCTGGTCCCTTTTCCGAGGACGCTGTAAGTTTAGAATGTACATGCCAAGGAAGCCTGCCAAATATGGCTTGAAGATTTTGTGCATGACAGATGCTAGGACACACTATGTGTACAACTGGTATATAAATAGCAAAAAAGGAAGTTGTGCAAAGGATTTATCAGATGATGAAAAACATTCACTAATTCCTTCTCAAGCTGTAATAAAACTAGCAAAGCCCATTGAAGGGTCACATCGCAATATTACAGCTGATAATTCGTTCAGCTCAATCGAACTAGTGAATGAGTTGTTAAATCGAGGATTGACGTATGTTGGTACCCTAAAAAAGAACAAGCCGGAAATTCCTCTTCAGTTTCAACCAAACAAATCACGTTTAGTGAATTCTAGTATGTATGGTTTCAATAAGGACATAACTATTCTGTCTCATGTTCCAAAGAAATCCAAAGCTGTCATTTTGGTTTCTTCGATGCATTACACACCTTTTGTTGATGAGTGCTCTGGAAAACCAGAAATAATTGCATTTTACAACATGACAAAAGGGGATGTTGATGGAGTTGATCAGAAATGTGCCAACTATACAGCCAGCCGAAGAACTCGATGTTGGCCAATGGCTATTTTCTATACTTTTGTTGATGTTGGATGTGGAGTAAATAGTTACATACTTTACCAAAGTTACAAAGACACTAATAGACTCAGTCGCTTTATGAAGTGTTTGGCCAACAGTTTAACTCATCCTCATAAGAGACGAAGAATCGAAACCATAAAAAATCTGCCCAGGGATTTAGTTTTTTCAATCCGGAGAATTTTAAAGATTGATGATCAAGAGACAAACTTTGATATCCCAGAATATTTTAAAACCAGGAAAACGTGCTCTACCTGTCCCCCGAAATTGAAGAGACGAACAAAATATCCTTGTCAGCAATGTGGAGTAGCGATTTGTGTAGAATGTTCAAGGTAAGTGTGCAAAAATTGCTTTAGAAAGAAGGACTAAAAAGAATTGAACATAAGTGAGTTTTTTTCTATTTTACTTTATTAGCACTACTATTATGTTGTATAGCTCTACGACATTGAAATAGCTTTACATTATCACAAATTACGATGTTTAGATTACAAAATAAATATTTTAAAAAAAAAAACAATTTTCCGGTAAAGAAAATTTTTTTGTTAGTAATATTAAATTATTTTTAATCGATTTGAAGCATCTCTTTGTAAAACGCACTAATATATTAAGATTATGTCATTAAAATATGTTTTTAAAAGTGTTTAATGATTACTAATTCCAAAATACATAATGGTGTCTGTCAAGTAATGTTTTAACATGGTGTTAGTTAAGGGTTAACACGACATTGAAATAGCTTTACATTATCACAAATTACGATGTTTAGATTACAAAATAAATATTTTAAAGAAAAAACAATTTTCCGGTAAAAAAAATTTTTTTGTTAGTAATATTAAATTATTTTTAATCGATTTGAAGCAACTCTTTGTAAAACGCACTAATATATTAAGATTATGTCATTAAAATGTTTTTAAAAGTGTTTAATGATTACTAATTCCAAAATACATAATGGTGTCTGTCAAGTAATGTTTTAACATGGTGTTAGTTAAGGGTTAACATAATGTACAATTTGCATTGTATATTTCATTTCTTGCAGTGTAGCCCTATTTAAACAAATGTGTAACATAATTCGAATCATTTTTCTCATATTTAATTGACCTTATATATTCTTTAACACACAATAAACAAGAATATCCTTGTTCTTCCTACTTTAAACAATAAACATATTATTTAATGCTTTGCAAAAAAAATATTCATGAAGTGAGGAATGTTTATTGATATTTTTGTCAGAGTAAAACTTTCATTTATAGTGAACAATTGCAGTAGACCTTCTGTTTACAAATGATACAGTTTACATCCAAATAGTTTATGCTTTACTTTATTACGTATTATACTTTTGCTATTACTTGTAACCAGACTTTTTGTTAACTAAAAGTCTAGTTGCAAGTAATAGCAAAAGTGTAATAAGTAATTTACAAACAGCTCGTCATGAAC
Source organism: Prosapia bicincta (assembly GCA_036971475.1). Lineage (NCBI taxonomy): Eukaryota > Metazoa > Arthropoda > Insecta > Hemiptera > Cercopidae > Prosapia > Prosapia bicincta. The sequence goes on along the minus strand of JBAIZL010000004.1, from coordinate 100,194,502 downwards.
AGCAACAAGATTTTGATATTTATTTTATTTATAACCAAATCCATCTTGATCTTCAAAGTATAACTAGATTGTTTATAAGTATACTTTGAAGTAGGTTTAATAATTACACAAAAACCTCTTAACCACAAACTTTCTTTATTTTACCCGTATGTACATTTCAGTTACAGGTAGTACATTGGTAGTATAGTCTTTGTATGTTATCTCTCTGAGGATGGTTACTTGGTTACTGAAATGTACAGAAGGGTAAAATAAAGAAAGTTTGTGGTTAGGAGGTTTTTCTGAATTTATTATTAAATTCAACCACAGTATATTCCTAATAAATAATTTGAAGTAGGTGTATATATGTTTTGTAACAGATTGTGGTTATATATAGTGCATTATTTCATATATTATTTATCTACTCGTAGATTTAAGTTATGTTTACAACACCATTATTTATTAATCCCTTTAGTTATGTGGAACCTGTGTTATGGAAATAAATACACTCAGATCTATAATTAGTTTACATTTCTATAGATAGTTAAAATATTAGAAGCCTCAGAAACCAAAGTTGCAAGAAAATCATTGAGTAGGTAAGTATCTCTGGAGATCTTGAACTTGTATTAGATGAGAGTATGACACCCTTTTATACTTTACATTTGAAAACCTTTTTACTGCAAATACTGAGAAAGAAAACCCAAGAATGACCATAACTGACATTAGCAAAGTTGTGGGTAATTTTAATACAGTTAATACCGACTCGATCACTGATATTGACTTAAAAATGTGTATCCAGTGAACTGAACAGGAGAAAGATCTTTTCCCATCCTTCGACCTTTTTAAGGTCGACAATCAGCTATGACAAAGTATCAACATTATTACTCTGATCAACATTAAGGGAGGGCTAACTCAAGATATACAGTACAATGACATAATAAATATATTCATTTTAAAAAAAGCAATTGTTTACTTTAGCCACGTAAGCGATTTCAACCAAAAGATTTTACCGCCGATGCAGAAACTCACATCAAATACCAAAAAAAATAATAAAAACACTTCGACCAATATCCTAAATAATTTTGGGAAAAACAATTTCAACCCCCCCCCCCCAGTCACTAAAACCTTAAAAAATCAGTGTTTTACCTTGAAACTAGCATAATGCCTCAAAAGGTAATTACATTTGTTTTATTACCAAGGAAGGTTAATTGTTCATCACATATTAGTTGGGACTATGTATTTGACGCGCAGTAGCAACAGCGCACTATACTGTTTAGACATGAATATACCCATAAAGTATTCAGTCAGAATGACTTGGTTGTAATTTTATACATTGCTACATAGGGGCCTACCTATATTAAAATATTCATTATGAGTTACTGCATTGGCCAGTAAATATTTGTTGGCCGATCTCATATCTTACATGTGTAGATTTGTTTTGTTATATAGGTATATAGTAATGTTGTATAAAATTACAACCAAATCTATCTTAACTGGATACTATAAAGGTATATTTTAATATAGGTATATAGTAATGTTGTATACAATTACAACCAAATCTATTCTGACTGAATACTTCATGGGTTATGTCTAGACGTTGTACAGTGTGCTGTTGCTACCATGCAGTCAAAAACATAGTCCCAACTTCTAAGTTATGATATAAAATTAACCTTCTGTGGAAACAAAAACAATGTAAATATTAAAGTAAATACCTTTTGATGCATTTTGCTAGTTTCAAGTTAAAACTTTGATTTTGTAAGGTCATAGGTGACAGTGGAGGGGGTGGGACATGGAATATTTTTCCAAAATTGGGTATTTATTTCCCGTGCCGACGTGCACGAAAAAAAGTTATAATGGCCGATGCAGAAAGTCATCAGGAATACAAAAAACATAATAAAAACTCTCGCTCAGGAAAATTAATACCATTTTATCAAATTAAAGTTGGGTAAAAAATTCAGTGCAGAGTAATCGGTAGTACAACATTTGCGTATCAACAGCACGCCATACTACGTATATGTGTATTTAAATATAGCTACAAAGTCTCCAGTTATGATAGATTTGGTTGTAATTTTATTAATTACTATATACCTATATTAACATATACCTGTAAAGTGTCCAGTCATGATAGATTTACTTGTAATTTTATACAACATTATCTAATTAGATGTCTACTTCCCCAGAGTAATACTTTTTGCCAGGTGACGATACGAGATCTCTATTCTAGCCTTATATGTATATATTTGGTTAAAGGTATACAATTATAACCAAATCTATCCTGACTTGATACTTCATAGGTATATAAAAATTAACCTTCCATGGCAATCACAATCAATAATTACCAATATAGCTTTAGAACAAGTTTTTTGATTCGTTTTATAAGCACTGTAATGGTAGTGGGTAATGTGCGTTTTTACCAGCACTATTAGCACCATGTATAGGGGAATTACAATTTTCCAAAATCATTAATTTTTAGGGTGTTGTAATAAGGAGTTGTAATAATTTATTTCGTATCACTTATGACTTTCTGCGTAGGGCGGTATAATTTTTTGTGCTAGAATCGTACACGTGGGTACGGTAAATAAAAACCCAAAACAGTAATTATTTCTTGAATTTTGTAGTCCATTACGTTTGGTGAATCTTATTAATCACTTAAACAATAGTTTATTACTATCCGAACTTTTAATTTTGTAAATTTGTTAAAACTTACTGAGACAGAACGTTTTCGATCGCTATGTAGCGATCTTCAACAGTGTCTTCTGTTTGGTGATGTCATCTGCTTGTAATTATTTGGGAAGTCATCAAATGTGTTTTTATTTACTTTGGTATTCGTTATGAGTTTCTGTATCGGCCTGTAAAATTTATCGGCCGAAATTGCTATGTGGATAAAGTGAACCATTACCAAAAAAAGTTACCTGAGTCTTTATAATTTGACTTTGAGGTTTCAATCTCTCCAATCTTGTTATTTGAGTAAACTCATTATTAATTTTGTCATATACGTAAGTTTATTACTAAACTAATTTAAAAACTCTATTTGTTTCTTACAATGAAAGGGGCCAGAAATCCTAGGACTAAAGACAACAAAACAGGTATAACTAGGGCCTTACTATTACAAATAAAAGTACTTACTTATGATTTTTCAAAACTCTCCTCCAAAAATGATTTTGGTTTTTTACAATTGATTTTTCTTATTAAATTTAGAGCAAATTGGAGAGAAGAAAACGTATACTGTGGAAACATTGTCCTAATGAAATAAGGAACATAACCTGGAAAACGTAATTTCTCTAGTATTACATTTGGAATTAAGTGAGGTTAGTTGGAATAATTTTATAAGGCAAAGGATCATAAATATGTGTTTGTTATTAACGATATTACTTTACTTTTAAACCAATAATTAAGATAAACTATATAAATAATCACTACATAACCTCACCTTGTATGAAAATTTCATTTTATGGAAAGTTAAAAATTCTTCGGCATAATACTTCAAAGAAATTGTACAAAATTAGTACGGTCACTGTTATATATATTTTATTATTCAATCAATTTTTTAATGCTGATAAATTTATTTACACTTAACTAGACCTAACTAATTAAACCAAAGCCTTTCCAATTTTCCATCCCAAAGTATGATCAAACCACGTGGTTTAAAACGCTTAGCGCAATTCTATCATAGAAGCACTGTACAACATACACATAGCCAATAGGGTTTTGTGACGTCATAATCAAAGTTATCTAAAGGAGCTCTCTATTCGTGGATGAAATGTAACATCACAGTTTATATCCAATGAGAAACGAACACAAACTGACGGGAGCACCTGAAATTTTCTACTCATCACATGACCGTCGACCACTTTAGGCCATATTTGACAGTGGACCGATTAGTTCTGTGAAGTAAGTGTTTGGATAGTTTTTCACAGTCTTCAGAACCTGTAAATACTCGTTAAAACAGTGAAAATGGCAAGCACTTTAGACGATGCCCCATCTTATGGACCCTTTTTTGGAGTTATGGGAGCCGCATCAGCGATTATTTTCAGCGGTAAGTAATTTTGCAATTTCTACAACTTAACGATATTGATCAAATAGACGGCACTGTAAAAGTTCCTATTCCCAAATAAGATTTGACGTTCAACTTGGATGGCGTTTTAATTTGAATATTTCAATGGTTAAACATGTATACTTATGTTATTCGGTTAATAAATAATAAACTTAAACTTATTGTTATGAATGTTCTCACATTGTGGAAGTTTGAACTATAAATTTATAGGTCCTCCCTTTTTTTGGATGTCGTGTGAGAACCTATCGACAGTTGTAATTGTTCTTGCGTATTTTAATTTTCCCTATAATTTTTTTTAGTAATGGTACTAAGCAGAAGCATTAAAAATCAATAAAAGCTAAGTATTCCAGTATAAAATCTTTCCTTTTTAATATAAACTATTTTACATTATTAATCCTTTCCTTGGCAGAACCTCACTAGGTAATTTGACATATTATTGATATGGTAATAAAATTTAAACAAAACCTTTTTTTTTAACAAAAGATTTTTTGAGTACAGCATCAGGTGGGTGGGGCCAGTGTAGTTTTTAAAGTCAAAATATGTTTTACTTCACTAATGAACTTATTTCGTTTTCTGTGACAAAGTTATTAATTTTAAAGTCATAAATATTATCTAATATTTACAGTTTGTAATAAAGTAGAAAAGGACTGAATTAAATTTGTGTAAAATTGTTCACACTAGATTACAGTAGGTATTAATAAACTATATTTATTTCACATTTTAGTTTGATATAAGGGTTAAACATTGGTTTTTTTAACATTAATAGTTGAATGCAAGATAATATTTTCTGATCTGAGAAATCATTCTTTGTACTTATAAAATTATTCCTCAATTATAACCTGTTTCTGTAACAATCTTGCAAAATTTTTATAAGCTGTATATAAATTTTATTAATTTTCATTGATGTAATAAAGGTTTTAACCATATTTATAACTTGCTGTTAAGAATCTTTTTCCGACCAAATGTTATTTTTCTAAATATGTATAGATTTAAATTGACAACATTTCCTTATAATTGTATTATTACTTTTTTTTAAATGTTATTTAATTTATCCGTAAAACGCTAATGTTTTATTAGGAGGCCTAGTTTCGTACAGTAATTTTACATTATCTTTTTAAAAAATGCAAGATTCAACAGTTCTTTTTACTCTTATCAGGCATGTGATTGAATAACCACACCCTTTTGTACTGAAATAATTTTATATCACTATATTTTCATGTAATTTATTTACATTTAGATTTCTATTAGTGATTGTAAATAGTAATATTTCTCAATATTTTTAGAAAGTTACAACCTTTGTAGCTTTTTTGTATAGATAAAAGTGTTTTAGTATTATATGTAACTATTATTTTCTAATTTTACTTGAAACCAAACACTGATAACTATTACAACTTATCTTTTAAAATACAAGGGTCATATGATTTGACTATTGTGATATGTTCACTATATTTTGTCCAGTATGATCTAAATATAATAGGATATATATCAGATATAAACTTCTTGCAAAATATTTAATTAATGTCGGAACAGGGAAGACTGACATTAACTTTTTTTTCAAATTAAGAGACTAGGTCCCCATATGAGTTTATTTCTGAATTGTATCCTACATTTTATTGGTTCCTCAAGGAAAATTAAAAAACAAGATTAAATTCTTGATCTAACTCTTTTAACTTATCATTTTTTTTGTAATGACAATTATTACCAATTAATACTCTAGCATTTTTCTCATTTTAAATATAATGCTTTATATATATATATATATATATATATATATATATATATATATATATATATATATATATATATATATATATTAGTCTCAGAATAATATCAAAAATGAGAACACGTATTTAAAGTTCTTGTAAGTTGACTTGCATATATATCAAGTAAGATTTTTGTTTAAATACATAAGTGTACATACACACACACACACACACACACTTATTGTTTAAGTGATCATTGAGTTTCGGTTACGGTTCTGAAAGCAATATTTATACTCAAGATACATACACACTGTGTTTCTCTCAACATTATTTTCCACTTTCTTCCTTTCTGTTTTATATTATGCTACAAACTACAAATTTTAATGACACAAAATTTTGAGCAGATCAACCTCTGAATTTGGCTATATTCTCATATGAAGTATATGTAAAAGATTGTTAATTTAGCTAGGATTAATGTGAGAACCTAAATGTCCTGGTTCTGAAATAATTATCTACATGGTACCAGTCAAGATGGCTAAGTGGTAACAAGCATAAAACTAACTGTTATGTCAGTTAAATTTACATAACATGATGTACCTTTGCTATAATCAAATAGCTTTATAATCTGATTTAAATTTTTTAGTAAATTATGTTAATCATAAAAGTAATAAGTTTTAAGGATAATACTTCGCCAAATAGGAATTAAATTTGATTTTGTCCTATTCCTATATGGTACTCTAAAATACATTCTTAACAAAAACCAGTTCATTTCATTTGTGATAAAATAAGTATAGCTTCAAATTTATTATAAACATGCATTAATATATACATATATTACAGTATTTGTAAGAAGTAACCAAAAAACAACTGTACTATTTTATTCAATACTAACGACATTTAACACATTTAATTTTTATTATGTACTTCAGGCAGTGGACCCTGTTATTCATTTTAGTAATATTAGGTTTTATCTTCAAAAAGTTTACACTTCATTATTCTTTTTAGCCAAATCTATTTCAATTATACATTTTAGTACAGCTTCTTTTTCTTTTTCTCTTTTTTGATTGACAAAGATCATTGTGTGATCGAAATATTTCAATAGTGTGATAATTGTTTATATGTGTCTATTTATTTCCAAGAGATTGCAGTTTTGGACTATTGCCAGTAAGTAAGTCTGTCAGGCTTCTATCTCGTCCAAAAATTCCTACATTTTAATACAGTTACATACCAATCTAGTGAGAAATGGTGATCTTGATATATAATGAATTGTTACAGAATTAGGTTTGTAAGTGAAACATTTATTGAGGAAGTGGACTCTTTCCACTAAAAAAAAATGTTCTGAAAGTCAAGTCTTTATTATTACTATTTTTGTTAACCAAATCTATCCTAACTAGAGATATTTACATAAATTTTAATGTAGGTATGGTATCAGAAAGTGTAGGCATGGGTTGGGTCAGTCATTGGCCGATCACAGATGTGAAGGACATAAAATAGAAACTTATAGAAGATGAGCATGCAATGCTTGTTAAGACCCAATGTCTGGTTTTGCAGAATGATTGGACACTATTGGGGGAGATGTGTATTCCTCTGCAGTTGCAATATATGATTGTTCTCCTGAAATGTAGAAATTCTATGTAAATGTCTTCCAAGGGACACTCCCAGTTCAAAGTAATCTGTGTCGCTGGAGTCTTGCATCGGATAACGTGTGTAATTTGTGCTGGTCAACATCTATAGAATATTTAATTTCAATTCTAAAGAGTTACTTAGAACAGACTTTGTTTATAAAGAATAGATATGTTTAGAAGACAGTAATTCATGTAACTTTTGTTGCTATTTGTTTTCTGATACTTAAAACTACTTGTTTAGAATGTATTTTAAAGCACCATGTGTTTAAACAAAAAGAAAGTTGGGATGACTCATGTATTATCTAATTTTGTTTGCTATTGCCAAAGGTGTTTTTTAATTCTTAATTGAAAGTTATCCAACTGAAACGTATATCAGCTTACCAATACAAAAATTGTTATTCTTGAATTTAGTAACCATAGTATGTTTATATCTTGAACTTGAGCTAACATTTGTAAATATATTTTTTTCAATATATAGGCACATCAACTTGAGTTATGGTTTAAGTTGATAAATGAAAGACAACTCCTAGAATGGCCTTTCCCTTAAAAATGTACAATAAACAATTGCGAGTCTATTCTGATTTTTTTTTTTTTTTTTATTACATTTGTTACTAAAAAGTAAAATTTAAACAAGAAGTGATTTATTTGTGTCACAAAACAAGTATTGGTTTTTATTTTTAATAATTTGTGATGATACACTTAACACGTTATAATTTAAATATTTCTTTATAAAATATACCACTTGTTTGCAGGTCAGATTAATATTGGTTTCGTTATTAAAACAACATATATTTACTAAGTGACAATTTCATCATTGGATCGTTAACTACAAAATTGTTGAACATGATGTATTGTGAGATAATATGTTCAAATTCAAAAGTTATAATTAATTACAGGACTATATTCAGCGTTATTATTATAAAGGTATACAAAATACACATACAAAGTATCCAATTAGGATAGGTTGGGTTTTTAAAAAGAAACTTTGCTAATGTTGAAGAAATCATTTTTGAAGTTTGTTTTGGCTCCATTGCTATACCCATATATTGAGTTTATAACATGTTCTGTCAAAATATTTTTTTTTTAACTTGGAGATAATGTCAAGATTCTGAAGTATGATGTTATCACATGAATAAAGCAATGCAATTTTTTTTTTTTTCTAATTCTCAAAATGTTTTGACGTTCTCACTCGTTAACATAAATCTATACTTGTTTTTTATGAACTTCAGATTATTGAATGCAGATTCACAGACATATAGATACAAAAACATATAATATTTTCTGAGCACAGTCATTAAAGTTAGGAAATTTCTTCTTTTGAACTACTTACCAAAACTCATAGTGAGGTGTATCCTTTTTTTTCTTTGAAAATACCATTGCCACTGAACTGCTTTTTATTTCCTAGCACTCTTTGGGCCCAAAAAATCGTTCTCAGGACTGCATGTAGCCTGTATGTCGCGCAGTTAGGATGTCTGGCTTAGATTCACTCCAGTGTTCACTCTTGACCTATGTCTGTAAAAGTGATCAAGTTGCCTCTCTTCTTAATGATTGATACATCACTCTACCGAGTTTATACTTTTCACTTACACTTTTAAAAATGTTTTAAACTTGCCTATAGTAGCACTTACTTTGCTTGTTGAGGACGGCCGTTTCGGTAGATGTGTCCCTTTGTCAACTCAGACCGTAACTGATCTCAAGGTTTACTTTGGTTGGGGTCCACCCTAACCTACGTAAACCTTGAGATCAGTTACAATCTGAGTTAACAAAGGGACACATCTCCCGAAACGGCCGTCCTCAACAAGCAAAGTAAGTGCTACTATAGGCAAGTTTAAAACATTTTTAAAAGTGTAAGTGATTACTAGTAGCTCACGCGAAGATGGAATCAACAAATGTTCATACCTTTCCTCCAGGTCTAGTAAAAATTGTTTCAGTAGATCCAGATAAAGTTCATTTTCTTATCTAGTAATAGCCAAACCTATTGTCACTATGTAGACATTTGTACTGTAATGCGTTTGCATGAAACTAAAACAAACCATTCACATAAGAAAATTCTTTAAATTAATTTTGGAATATATGACTCGTAAGATCAACCTATTATGCTATTATACCAGAAACCTAAACAACACTGATTTATGCTATTATACCAGAAACCTGAGCCTTCCCATGCCTCACCTAACTATACTTTGTCAACCTAAGGTTTCCCAATATACATTTGAATTTTTCAAAAATTTATTTTTAAAATAAATAATGTAAAAGAGAGATCTGTTCTGTATAAAGAAATAGCACTATACACTGCATAGTCATCAACAGAGGGTAAAACATGGCTCCTTATTGCAACTTATCAGTTAAGAACTCTTAACATATCTAAAGCCTACCCCAAAAGTTATATTTGCCAACACTTAAAATAATATCGTGTATATATTCCACCAATGTTGTACTATAAAGTCTACATTAGTGAAGTGATTGATTTTATGTAACCAAATTCATCCCATTTATAAATTTTGTAGCTATACTGTAAAAATATAATTACAGAATATATAAATACATATATTTATCAATGAAAAATTATATAATATAATGACCTGTTTTATTATTAAGAAGGTTTGAGTTTACCATTTAGTTTGTTTTGGTTTAGGATGCGCTTTTGAATTTTAACCACTGTTTATTATTACAGCCATTATTAATACATATGTGGGAGTAAGAGACATAAAATTGTTCAACTCAGTTTTCCAATATGGTATACAAGGGCTCTATATCTGTTTTAACATGTTCCCATTGCTGTCCTTTTTCTCCTTGATATAATGTACATAAACTCTCCACACACAAAAATAATAATTTTCTTCTAAGTTATGCTAAAATTACTCCTTGGAAGCAATAAATCAAACCATATAAATAATTAACTATTTTTTTATGGAAAACAAAATGGTTATTATTGTATATAGAGAGTTGGTATAGATGTCAAAGAGAAAATAGGAAATCAGTGAGAAAATGTACACAGAAACAGGTGATTTGTTTATCACATTTAAGGATTAATTAAGGGTAATAGACTTTTAAATGTTACTTGAAATAATAAAACATTAAATTGTTGTGACCTTTTATGAGTAATTGGTATAATATAACCCTCTTGGTGGTTTATGTACCTTTCTACATACCTAAAATGAAAATAGTTCTTTCTTAAAACTCAACATTTCTTCAAGCTGTAAATTGATTAAGAAAGTAACATACTTCACATATCAAACAGGAAGGTTATGGTGCAGTTATTAGTCATGGTTTATAGTTATGTAACATTAAGCCTGATAAACACCAGTTACAAGCCTACTATTGATAAGAACGACAAATACCTAGCTCTAAGACATGAAATGTGTAGGGTTTTTAAATTTAAATTGTTTACTAGTAATGAGAATAGTTTTTTCTTCAACATGATTATTTTTTTTAATGTTATGGCAATCTGTCCAAATTGCCCGATGCTTAGAATTTTTATGTTAATTATTATGGTGGGGCTATTTACAGAGTGTAATTTATAGCTGCTGTAATTTATTTGTTTGTTATACTAATTTGTTCAAACAACAGAAACCTGGTAAATATTATTAATAAAAAAACCAATATTAAAGTTCATAACATTTAATGTTTTAATCACGTGTTAGTATGTACTTCCTTCATGTAAATACTTTTTAAATTTCTTTAACGTTGGATTTCTATTAGTAAATTAGTAATTTCATGCTTAAACGTCAATTTTTAGGTTTTTAATTCACATCCCCTCAAATTATTTTTCCACAATAATTAAATATATATCTTATAAATTGTCATACATAACTATTAATAAAAAATTGTTAAGCACTATATTTCTTAACAACAGTAAACTTCCCAAGAACTTATCAGAACCCCTTACAAACTGTTTTAATTTCTAAAATGTTAAAGTGTTTTAAATAAGCCGTTAGAGCTGACAGCCACCTTTTTACATAAGGTATTTATCTTTCCCAAAATACATACATGATATTTGCCTTTTTATTTGATTGCACTACATGCTTTCTTCAAGTAAAGTTGAAGCCTTTCTTGAAATAAATGTTAAAAAAAAGTTACTGAAACAACCATTTCTCTTGTATAAACAGTAATTTTCAGGTTTTATGTTGGTTATCGAGAACCGTAGAAATGAATAATTTTCTTTTTAAAGACAGGTTTTCGTTTATATTTTTAAAAATATTACATGGTTTATATTGAGTTTGTTCATCAGCTGGCTTTCGTTTATTTTTAATAAATTTACAAATTTCTTATGTTCAAATGTTTAAAAAAAAAGTGTTTTATGAATATGGAGAATTTTGTAAATATTTGTATAACTGGCCTGTTTCTCTTTATATTTTAAGAAAAAAGTCTTTCTATGTAATTTTTGTAGTTTTGTTGAACACTATTGTCTATTCTCCCAATATAGAATTTACACATTATTGAACACCTGTCCAGCTATCTCTAAAATGCTTTTTAGTGGCCAACCATTATGTCTATGATAAGTCTCTAACCAGTGAGCTTTTTCATCTGTAAGTTCATAAAACGTTTGACAATCATTACATTACCAGTTAACTAGTACTAACTTTAAAACTTTGCTCATTTTAATGTCACATTATAATATAACCAGATCTAAAAGTTTAGCATTTATGTAATGGCAGTTGGTGGAATCCTTTCTTTCATCCTAAACTTTCCAACCTGTGGTTGAAGCTATAATAATAGTTGCATAATTGTATGCAGTTCATTTTATAATGATGAACCCCCTGTGTCTGCTCTGCTTAATCCAGTTTATTGATTACCTCCCATGTACATCACAATTCACTTCAGTTTTTATCGTATTATCTGTAATGATCACAAAGTATATTTCCACATTGTAAATAAATTATATTGATTTTGGTTTTAAATTAAAAAATATACCTTCATTAAATATTAATACATAACCTGGTTTTATTTATTGGTAAAAGATTTTTATGTTCCAATTTTTTTTTTTTTTGTCTTAATATTGAGAATTATTTACTACTCGTATATTGATATCCTTTATCCTAATTCCTATATAATTGATTGTTTGCATTTATTTCATTATACATAAATTTTGTCACATACGGTATTATCAAATTGTATAAGTAATATAATTGACTCTTGGTCAAATATAATATATTTGATTTGAATTCTTCTATATTTACAACAAAATATTTTATATTTCTGAAATTTGAATGATTAGTCATAAAAATCATGCTAACCATGTTGTAAGGAAATGAAAAAGTGTTGACACAGTTTAAAAATATCAGGGTACAATATTCCAGATATAAATTATTTTTACCTGCTTTTACTACAAAAATTGCGCCCTCTACTCTAGTAAATATATAGTATTTCTTAATGGGAATTTTGCTCAAATTTTTAATTTTAGGTCAAATTGTTTAATCTGTGTAACTTTAATCTATATTTACACTCTTCCCATCAGTTTTAGCTGTGTACACACCTACACATTTGAGTACACACGTAAAATAGTCCTGTCGCAATTATACTAATAAATATATATTTATATAAATATCGCAATATGTATTCTTGTGTATTAATAAAGAACTAAGTCAAAATACAAATACAAGATTTATAATTGTATTTACAATTCAAAACTTTTCGTTGGTTAACAGTACCAACATCATCAGGAATATTAAACAGTTAACAGGAATTTAATTAACAGGAATTTTAATTGTTTAATTTTCCTGATGATGTTGGTACTGTTTATTAGCCAACGAAAAGCTTTGAATTGTAAATTCAATTATAATTCAAGTATTTGTATTTTGACTTAGTTCTTTATATATATAGTATTTACTCGAGATTTGAACATTTTTATTTATTTTCATAACATGTAAGACTAACTATTAATTTGTAATAGTTATATTTCTCTTATTTCAGCTCTGGGGGCTGCTTATGGAACAGCAAAATCTGGAGTTGGTATTGCTGCCATGTCGGTGATGCGGCCAGAACTTATCATGAAATCTATCATTCCTGTTGTTATGGCTGGTATTATTGCCATCTACGGTCTTGTCATTGCTATTTTAATATCAGGAAACATTAAAAAGCCCAGTGAAGGGTACACTATCTTCCAGTAAGTTTATTTGTGATTTTTGTTTAGTTAGAAAGGTTTCTATTGGTATTGTTATATTTAAATTATTCTTGCTAATTTATTGCCTAAAAACTTGCTATTTACAATAAAAATAATCACTCACTATGTACATTGTTATATTAGAGTACATAATATAGCCATTTCACAACACGAAGTAACTGATTAATACTTTACAGAGAGGCCTTAAGTTTGTGATATTTTGTTTGTATATGTATATTAAGGTTTTTTTAAAAAAATGTTTACAAATATTTTTTTTTTTTTTTGTTCAGAGCCAAGTTATATATAATTTCTATCATATTCCTGAGAGCTTTGTACATTGCCTGGTAAAATGTGTATTTCACTAGCATTGGGATTTTTATAATCTGGTAAATACCAAAATTGTTAAGAATGAGTTTTTTCAAACAATCTTATATATTACCTTGATTATTTAAAATAATCAAGTATAGACTACTGAAGTATTACTCATTTTCTTTTTAAAAATCATCATAAGTATGTTCTTGTAGAATTTTAATTCCATTGAAATTGACTCAGTTTATAACTTGAAAAGTAATAGACTAAGTTAATAGATTTAAAAAGTAAACAAACATCACACCTTACCTACTCATTATATATACATATAATAAGAAAATGCTCAAAACAATCAATCTCTCTATTAATACTAACAACAACATCAGTATTATTGAACTTCTTTTAAAGGTTGTTATCCAAATGAATTTTCAAGATCGTTATTAGTATTATTACACCTAGATAAAAAAAAGGCTTTAGCTATAAAATAATATATTGGTTTAAATTAAAAATTAAAGGTGCAGGTTTCTTGAGACTTCTTGGTTTCACATGTCTGGCCTTGTTTATAAGTCTGTGCTTATGTTGACCTTCAGATAGTATTTCACTTTGTATTATCTTATGCACATTCTGACTTGAGTAATTAAACCTAGCTTTCCCTAAACATTACTTGGATTCAATTATCTGTAATTAATTTCTGTTTATTATAAAGCATTAAGGAATTTAGAAGGGAAATGTATAAAATAATAGAATTTGTAATCATAAAATATTATGAAAGTTTAAAGTGTGCATGTAACTTTTGTGTAACCACTTATTGTGTTACATTTTTTTATTAATTCATTTTTCAAAGATCAGTTCAGCCATCATTATTTCAAAATGTTCTCTTTTTCAGGGGTTTCATGCAGCTTGGTGCTGGCCTTGCTGTTGGTTTCAGTGGTTTGGCAGCTGGATTTGCAATCGGCATTGTAGGTGATGCTGGTGTAAGGGGGACAGCTCAACAGCCTCGACTGTTTGTCGGTATGATTTTGATCCTCATTTTCGCAGAAGTATTGGGTCTTTACGGCCTTATCGTTGCCATCTTTTTGTATATTAAAACTTAAACTCATTGTGAGCCTTTCCAATTTACCAGTAAAAGGATGTAACTTTGTTATAATTGTAGCCAATTTTTTAGAAAACTGGGAGAGTAAAAATGGTTGTTTATTTAATAAAAAGCCTTTATTCTCCCTCCCCAAAAAAATGATTTCTACAATCATATGAACAATTTGTTGATTTATGTTTTTTTTTTACATTCATTCTCAAGTTAGCACAATTTATTATTAATTATTTATTTTTGTTAAAATGAAGTTATATCATGTAAATTATTACTGAAGTTGTACGACTTATTTAAATGTAAAAAATAGTTATATACAAATTGAACTGCTAAGAAATGTGTTGATTACCGTTACGGGTAACAAAAATATCCTGTTTATTTTTGGTGCATAATTGGCATATATGTATAATAAAATTTTAAGCACATTTCTTAAGCAATCCTGTATTTTAGTATTTAAGTGCTTATAGTATTTCCCTGTGTACTGTAAGTAAAACCAAGTTACTCTAATATTGTGCTGTTTCTGTACAATTATGTGAAAAAACCTTTTAGATGTAGAAAGACCTATAGGAAAACAACTAGCTTTTAAATGGTTAGTTGTTAAGTGTCAACCAAAACAATGAGAAGACAGTTGAACCTTGCGTGATCTTCAAAACAAGACTCTGTAGAATAGTGTTTGTTTGTCCAGAAGTTTAGTATTAAAATCCCATATAAAGAAGTTAGGAGGGGACATAATAAAGCTATATTTGTACATTCCATGATATGTAAGTACCCTTTCAATAAATCATTGTAATTCAATTCATTGCATAGCCTTTTTGTCATCAATACCTACCCACTTTTTTATTCTTTGTTTGGAATGTTTTCATTTATCACCTGTGCTTACATTTACAATCCATAGGGTGTGTAATTTGGTTTCCTCCAATCTTACAGTAATCTTCAAATATCAGGTAGTAATATTTGTAGATATTGTAACATTGGACATACTCTACTTAAATTTTGTCACACTGCCAGATGGCTAAACCACCATGATTATTGTATTTGTTACACTGATAATGGTGGTTGGTATATTTCTACCACTTTAGAATTTAAATTTTAAAATGTTGATAGTTCATTTCATTTATTTTTTTTTATTAATTTTATTTTTTTAGTTAGTGTAAAATTTTAAAATAGTTGCCTATTGTATTCCCAGAACTTTCTATGTGCTGTTTTATTGCAGATAAGACTTGTATGTACTGTTAAACAATTTGGTGTATGAATGAAAACAAATGTAATAATATATTGAAAAATATTATTGACTCAAGGAATTTTTTATTGACCAGTTTCCTGCCCTACATAGGACACTATTTATACATATCCCACTTATCCTATCCCAATCTAATTATACAAATAGGATCCTATCCTGTTTGTATTATCTTTTTAAGTTAATATGAACAGTAACATTATAAACTATATATTCATCCTGTTTATGAATTGACATATTGATAGCCTGTTACTGACAAAATACCTTCTAAGGTCTTAAAAGATTAAATTGCTCAATGTTGCATAAAAAAATGAATGAATTATGAATTAGGTTATTCTTAGTGACTAAGGTACTATTTTAAAATTATATATATATACTTTATATATAATATATATATATATATATATATATATATACAGTATATATATATATATATATATTCTTCTCAAGTTATCATATTTACATTATTAATACACTTTTATTAGGTATTGAAATATTATACATCACAGATTTCTAAGAATTGAAATTTTTATTATCTATTAAACTGGACAGTTTGTTATGATAAACTGCGGTACCTTTTCACTTGTTTGATATTTTATAAAACGTGTCTAAAATAACAGTGGATATAATTCCTCTTTCTGTTTGAATATAATTATAATTTTCTTCAACTTCAAGATTGATTCTGAATTACCCTTGCCATTTTTAAATTGAATTTGATCAAATCCAGGAATGTGTTTTATGCTAAATACTTCATTATATAAGACTTTTTACCTAAAGAACAGGAAACCTTCTCTCAAAAGGTACCCAAAAATGTTGTTATAATTCAGTACCATACAGTAATGTAATTCAAATAAGTAATGTTTCAACGCTATATAAACCACATACTTTATACACTTATAACATGACTGAGATCATCCTGAGATGTGATCAGTTTGAGAACAAAAGGGTTTCTTTCTTCATAGTTTTAAGAAATTTTCACTTATTTGGCAGCTTCTTCAACATTTATATTTTATTCTATTATTTTTCTTCTAAATAAAGCATTCTTTCAGTTCTTGCCTATTTAAGTTTAACTTAACGCAAACTTTGTTTTCCCTTTCCGTCACATCCATTAGAGCCCCCTTTAAAGTTGTGAATTACTACCTGAGAAAAAGATAGTATGTATGGCATGTGTCAAGCAAGGGGGGACTAGATGAATATCGGAAGTAGAGAAGCGGAAGACCAAGAAAATAGTAGCAGGGTAACTGAATAGAAAGAACAGTGAGATGATAAAATCATGTTAAAGTAAAGCTGAGATTAATTGAATGAAGGGAAATGTAAATTATAAAACACCACTCATTTAATTATATTTTATTCTTTCAAAAAGCAACCTTTTTAAATTGTCATGGACACAAGTAGACTGCACAGTTCATTTAGGTAGTTTACAGAGTGTTCACATTCTGGAAGCTTAGAGAAATGGAAGTTGCTCTAGTAAACAATATCTGGAAAGTTAGCTGCAAAAAAATGTGTGATAAGGACTTTGATTGTGCTTCAACAGGGACCTCATAAGCCAAGTTGTAATATTTTTTACAAATACTTATATAAGCTATACTGAGTATTTACTCTGTATCTTTCTAAAAAGGTACTGAAAACATTTTCTCAGTACTGTTGTAGATGCCATTTGTTGAAAAAAATTTCTGTTTAATATCTCAGCAGCATAATATTTTTTTCTACTAAAAAGACTATTTTGTTGATGAAAGTTCTTAACGAGTCGGGTCTAATCAAACATACAAACATAAGCAGTGCTCCATCAAAGAAAATAATGAAACAAAATTTTTGTTTAAATGATGACAGTGTTACTTCAACTGAAATATGTTGGTGCTTTTAATTCAGTGGTGGTAGCTCTAAAATGATCTCTGTCAGCCGTGTTGCGTGAAACTCATCATAGGGAAGGCCAAAGCATCTTGTATATAAAGTCATGCATTAGCTCCTATTTTCAAGATTGTCTGGAAACAGATATAGTAGGCTGTCATGTGTTTTTATGAATCCCTTGATAAAATTGCTAGGCGCTCTCAAATTTACATTCTTGTTACATGCTGAGATGTCAAAACAAAATTTTGCTACTTTACTGGATCGGTATTCTCTTTAGATGCTCTATAGCTGGCTGCCCATTATAGAATTTTGTTAAAGGACTTTTAATCCCTGACAACTGTCCGTGGATAGACAACATAAATCTCAGTTTTCTTAAAAAGCTGGACAATCCTTCACTGATATTGCCTTTTAAGGCTTTATTCTGTAAATTGTGCTGACCAATTATTTTTTTTGAGTAGTTTATATTAGTTCTACTCGTATTAAAAAGACACTTGTTCACAAATTCACTTCTAAGTTTATTTTATAGTCAATTTAATAGTTTTCTCCTCTATGGAGATTGATTTAAATAACTGTAAGGGAGAATAAAGTAGTAAGAGGAAGGACATGGGGACACTCTTACTGTACATTATTTGTATTACAGCCTACATTTCGCAGACAACTTCAATAGAATAATGTAAATTAGTGAAACAAATATTGAGTTTCTTTTCATTTGATTATTTAAAAAAACCTTATTCGAACAATATAAAATGTCTACTTTCTCTGGGTTATTTTCTTTTAGTAAATGTGTAACTCGCTTATATCATAACAGTCAATGTGAATAGGGTTTTCTTCGTAGTTAGAAAAGTGTATAACATTCTAGGGTGTTACATTTTACGTTTAGAAACATCTGAAGGTAGGTTTTCTGCTATGAAATTGCATGGCCAGTTGTGTATAAATAAATTATAAACCAAAATAACTAGAAAGTAATTTTTTATGTTGAATATATTTTTATTATATCTATCACTTTGACCCTCTAGTGGTCATGTATTACAATTACATGTTTTGTTGCCTATTGTTGTCTACTGCATTAAAATATTTTATTTTAGTCGGTATTTATAAGGATTCATGATCTACATCAATACTTTCCAATGTTATTTTATTATTAGATAACATTTACGTACATGAAAAATATAAATTTTAAAAATTATTTTTAAAACTGTTGAAAATCTGGAATGAGATTGGTTGTGTGGATAACAATTGTCCTCCAAAATGAACAGGCTTATAAATACATTTTATTAAATCGTAAAAGTCTCACTTTCTGTACTAGTACTACAGACCATTAGTAGACAAGTTAAAGGAAATTTAGTCCAAGGTCCTCACTATTACAAATAGCAAGCCTTCTCAATGTAAAATTACCTGGAAGATTATAGATTGTGTTCATGATTGTCAAAGGCTTAAAAAGTTTTTATATCAAACAAAATACGAGAAAAAGGATGTCCCTTAACTACTAAAATAATAATTTGTGTACCTTGTAATCAGAAAAAAAGGATTGTAAATGGATTTTCCTAATCCATACATTATATATATATATATATATATATATATATATATATATATGTGTGTGTGTGTGCATTAGGAAAATTAATTATAAATATATATGTATGTATATATATATATATATATATATTACGTTGTCCATTATTTTTCCGTTGCACCGTTGCACTGACTTTATGAAGTTGATAAATTACTATAGTAAATACTTTTATCCACCACTAAGTGCAATAATTTTACCTTGTAATTCGACAATGGTCAAGTGACCGAAAGGTGCCTCATGACAACAAGGTAAAATTATTGCACTTAGTGGTGGATAAAAGTATTTACAATAGTAATTTATCAACTTCATATATGTATACACACACACGCACACTCATACTAACACAGTAGTAATAGGTTATTTCTCTCACTATAACGATATTGCATTTATTTCAGCATTAGCAATATTTTCCCAACTTCTTTACTAAAAGCAATTTTCTCATTACATTCATTCTATTTTTTATTTATACTTTTTTGCTATATGGTCTATTTATTAATTTGCTCTACTTGATAAACGTTTAAATCCAGGAAGTGTATCTTTTTCCGTTTAAAATATCCAGTTTCTGGTTTATTATTTAGTAATGTTCCTATCTAGTCATGAAAATTTGTTTAACTTTTTCTTTGGCAAATAATTTTCTTGTGTAAATCTTGAATGCTCGTTAAGTGAACTGTGATACTAAGTTACTATTAAGTTTGTTATTGAATATTTCTTATCTTCTGTGCTACACGTGTTTGTGTTATCAGATCAAACAAACATGTAAAAAGCTTACACTTATACACTTGTATGTTTTCAGATACATATATATTTCTCTCAGAAATCAAGAACTCAAATTTGTATGCAGTTCAATTATAATATTAAATTTGTATATGCAATTGAATCTGTTTTTAAAAAAAATATGTGTATAACATGGTTAAAGTGCAGCTACTGTTTCTGATATGCAACATCTGTCTGTTAATGCCTGCTGAAGTACAAAATCAATTTGAATACTGCTCTGCCTTCACTATTAACAAGGCTTTAATGTCAGTGTCAGGTGTATTTCAAAGTGTAAGTCAATGCACACTGTAACTTACAACTACTCATAGGATTCAAAATATTTCCTAATGTAGCTCTAAAATTATTCATTCAGTTTCTGGAGGTTTGTACGATTCCTTTAAAATAAAACTCATGATTAACAGTATTCTTGTTTTTGAAATATTTTTAATTTATGAACTATATTACAAGAAAACATATCACCATATTTAATATATTAATATATATATAAAGTGTATTAAAACAATTAGTGTAGTGGGTTTTAATGATATAAAAAAACTTTTAAGCTAGTAAACTTTAAACTATATTTTAATTTCATTATTGGTGCCCTTCCTCTGCTAATCTTTTTAGTCTCTAAAATTATAATTTTAAGAATTTTAAGTAAAAATAGTAAATTGAATTGTGTTATTGAAGTACAAATTCTTATATTAAATATTAATTTTATACTTCATACTTATGAAAGTAAATTTTAGATCTAGGAAAACTAAAAACTTGAAAGAGCTCTTATTAAAGTGTATAAGAAAATGTTTTATATATACAGTATACTCCCGATTATCCGTGGAATAGGGTGGCCCGGCAACGCAGGATAACGAATTCCCCGGATAATCCGCTATGAATAAAGAATACGTAAAACGATCGATAATCGATTATTATACCATAAGTTACACAAATAATGACCCCGGTTAATGCAATTCACAAATAATCTTCAGAGGACAAAATAAATACAGAAAATAATTTAAAATGTCGATGTATTTGACGGATTATAACATGTACATTTATATGTCTAACTATTTACAATACGTACATAAGTATATGTCAAAAGTAAGTATGTATGTACATATGCAATTTCCTTTACATAATACTTACACTTTTTAACAAAAAATCTGTCACTTTCGTCTGTTTTTTTGTGAGCATTGATTTAGCTTTAATGGGCGATCTAAGTTTCTTGAGAACCATTTTGTCGCACTTTGTCTACTTGTGTCACAAAGCCATAAAGATCGATAATGTATATAACAGACATGGATAATGCATATGTCACGTCCTAGACTATTTATAGCCGAGATTAGCTGACATTTGTTTACAATCTTATGATACACATTAGGTTTTCGGGCGTCCAAGCATTTTGTCATTGTCTCTTATATACAGTAGTCTGCTCGCTCCTTTTATTTCGCTGGTCCGCGTCGGGATGCTTCCCTTTCAATGTAAAAATTAGTACGTACATATTTACATATCTATTCCCTTCATTTTAACTTCTATTAAGCCATATATGTATTTACGCCGTAATTCACCGTTTGGAAATTTAAACACATGAATCTGATTGGAATAAACATTGGATATTTGTAAAACAATGGCAGACCCCGGATAATTCGCAAACCGGTTAATCCGCCCACGGATAATCGGGAGTTTACTGTATATCCAAAAATTACATTAACTAATTTTTGTTTCTAATTAAAATAATCATTTCCGTTTTTTAAATTGTATATCAATTCTTGATTTTATCAATTTCTGTTTTGTTTAAATATTACTGCATTCATGCTTGAAAATTTTTTTAATAATTTGACAGTGCATAATCAAAAGGTCTAATTTCAAAAAATCTGTACAACCAGGTTTTTTTAGTAACTCTCCTGATTTGCGTTTGTGCAAGCAAGTTTTGCATTTTCCCTCCAAACATGAACATATCAACCACTATGATGAAAATTATATATTTTGCATACATTAGCGGGGATAAAAATTTTCAGAAATATTACGGCAAGGAATAATACCAGAAATTGATAATTACCTACCTAATATCAGTAGCACGCTGGTGAAGTTTCTGAAAATTGGGGTAGATTCTCCTATCTAGCTATAAATTACTTTATTCCTACAATGATAAAATGAGTATCACAGTTTCCTCCATCCCTGACATTGGCATATTAAACCTTGTCGGAGAACGTGGATCAGTCAGAACCGACCTACGTAGAACTATTTGGTGGAGCGCCAAGCTAAATCATTTCGACGTGATTTAACAAGCCAGGGCTAGGAACGCCAAAAAACCTAAACACTCAACAATGAATGCATTGCCGTGCGGAATATTTTGTGACTATGATGTAATGACGCCACAATTTGTTAATAAAAATGTGCCCAACATTAGAGACTTCAAATCGAAATACTTGAATCCTGGTTGAGACCGCAACTCTTGGTTAAGTCTGTACATCTGCAGAAAATGAAAAAGTAGTATGATCGTTGTACAATTCTTACCGCTAAGAGTTAAATATCTATTTTTGGCGCTTTTGAGAACGACAATGCTCGGCGCACTCAGCGGTTTTGCTATTTACTTATCACTCGTATTCTGGTGCCATCCGCACAAACCGTTCTCTCGGCTCCAGACTCATCCCGCCTGTTGCAACCACATCAGGGCCTGAAATTACAACGTAACGGAATCTTAAAATGTAATTGTAATTTCAGTGGTTACACCTGTGATGTTAAATAGCCTGCATTTTGTCCCTGGGTGGGAAATTATTTTCGGTCAGAAAGAATGAAGTTTAACGGATGAAACCTATGAAGTTTCTGCCATTTTTTGTTTGAAAGATAGCAGTAAAATTAGAAGTTATCCGTCTCTATTGTTGGTCAAGGGAAGAAAACGTTTACCTGACAAATTTGGAATGTGGTTTTATATATTTTACTTACGTCTTTATGGAAATTTATTTTTGCGTTTTCGCTGAGTACTGAGATTATTCGTTGTCGTCAGTTGTGGATATGCGTCATCGTCGAACGGCTGGACTACTCGTTGGCACTACTTGGCGAAACTAATCGGCATCGATAAATGACGAGTCTACGTTTTGGGACTATGCGTCCCAAATAAATACAAGGACTACGCATGCTGACGGAATGTCGAGAATATGCATTGGCGCTATGCGTCTTTACTAAATGTCAGGATAATCCATCGGTGCTGTCAGAACTGTTCGTTGACGTTAAATGATGGCACTATGTGCCGGTGCCATATGTCGTCACAATGTGTCGGTGATGTCAGGAGTATGCGTCCTGGCGGAATATCGAGTATATGCATCGGAGCTATGCATCGTCATTAAATACTAGGACAAACCATCAGCGCTGTCAGGACTATTTGTTGGCGCTAAATGACTGCACTATGCGCCAGTAAGGAGGACTAATCGTTATCTATAATTGTCGGATTTTCGCGTCATTGTTAAAAGGCTGGGCCATGGCGTTTTCGTCGGAGCACTGGTTTCGCTCCTATGTTTGCCGTATCTGTTCTAAAACATTTATAGCAGTGTAAATGTTGTACATGACTTATTGTGAGATGGCTGGTTGTGGACTAACCGCGTTAGATGCTTTTGTGACTGTCATTCACAATTAAATTTTGCACTTGATTGCTTGGTGCTGATTACGTTGGTAAGGTTTATGACTGTTGTTTGGTTAGATTCGTTTTAGGCTTAGATTTTGCTGAGGCGTAGATTTTAGATGTTCGACCTTCATGGGGGCTGATAAACGAAGCACAGGGGTTGATTCCTGCGCCTCTGAGGTCATATCGGATCTGTGACTTGCCGACAGACGCGAATAGGAGAAGCGTCCTGCTCGATCTTTGAGGGATGTAGTCAGTTTGGAACGTTTAGTTGGAATTCTTTGTCGGGACTTGGCGCTATGTGTCTTCGTTGACTGTCGGGACTAAGCCTCATAGCTAAATGGCAAAATTACGCTCCGGCAGTATACGCAGAACGTTTAGTTGGAATTCTTTGTCGGGACTTGGCGCTGTGTGTCTTCGTTGACTGTCGGGACTAAGCCTCATAGCTAAATGGCAAAGTTACGCTCCGGCAGTATACGCAGAACGTTTAGTTGGAATTCTTTGTCGGGACTTGGCGCTGTGTGTCTTCGTTGACTGTCGGGACTAAGCCTCATAGCTAAATGGCAAAGTTACGCTCCGGCGGTATACGTAGAACGTTTAGTTGGAATTCTTTGTCGGGACTTGGCGCTGTGTGTCTTCGTTGACTGTCGGGACTAAGCCTCATAGCTAAATGGCAAAGTTACGCTCCGGCAGTATACGCAGAACGTTTAGTTGGAATTCTTTGTCGGGACTTGGCGCTATGTGCCTTCGTTGACTGTCGGGACTAAGCCTCATAGCTAAATGGCAAAGATACGCTCCGGCAGTATACGCAGAACGTTTAGTTGGAATTCTTCGGCGGGACTTGGCGCTTTGCGTCTTCGTTGATTGTCGAAACTATCGCCATAACTAAAAGCAAAATACACGTCGGATCTATATCAGTATTATTTTTTTGCCGTGTATATCTGCGTCATCGTTAAATGGCAGGAATATACATTGGCGCTGTATGTCAGCGGTATATGTCTGGACTTGGCGTTACGAATCTTTGTTTATAGCCGTGACTATCGTCATAGCTAAAGGCCGAAACTTCACGTCGACTCTCTCGTTTACAAAGCAAGTGTTATGTTGACTTACAAAGACCAAATCCTATCATTTTACATATTTTTTTCAATCTTTAGATACTAATTATTGCACTTTTACATTTTATTACAAAAAATATAACCTTTTTCAAGTAGCACTTTCGTTTCTGATGTATGAGGAACCATTTCGGGTCATGTATGCCATTTTTAATTCAGACAATAACTCATGCAAGCATTTTCAAGTTACAAGTTGAAAATAAAACATCCAATACGGCCGTCCTATAAAGTACTATTTATATTAAAGGTTTTTTTTAGAAGTGTATAAATAATAACACAGCTTGTATAAAAACATCGGTTTCTGCCTGGGAAAAAACTTTTTTATTTTGTTCTTAACAAATTTCCAGGTTGGTGTACAAGAAAATACATTTCACTATAATGTTAATTTAAATTTTAATAGTGGAGTCACACAATACAATGTGACCTTACAGATAAAATTTTATCTTTCCCTGATATGTTCTTTTATAAGATTTATTTCTATGAATATGAAGTGGAACCAAATCCACCTGTTTTAATGATTAGATATGTAGCGTTTATGACATGGGCAATTGACTTACTTTTTAAGAAACAAAAACGTTACTATTAGGTTTCAGAGCTAGTAGTTAGATCAGTAGGTTTCAGAGCTAGTAGTAAGATCAGTAGGTTTCAGAGCTAGTAGTAAGATAAACTGTACGAGCTCTTTTCCCGTTATTTGAAAACTTATCTTTATTAAAAACTGTTTCCTTATAGCTTCTGTTTTCTAATATTCTAATTTTATTTTAGAAATAATGTAATTTACCCCTGTACAAAAAGCTAAAAACAGGGTATTTTCGTAAACGTATTGTTTTGTAAAACAAACATTATTGTATTAGAAGCTTAGAGAGAGAGAATCTATAGCCAGGGATACCTTGACTATACTATCCACCAACCATCCAGAACGATAAATGCAGTATCACTTATCGGCGCAAGATATTGGTTAAAACTAAAGGCTAGGAGAGCTAAAGTAATCAGAAAGGAACTGGGTATTTCCGTATTCAATTGAATAATTCCGTAACTAATTCAATTGAAAAATTGTTTCATTATCGCTACCTTGGATCCAGATTATATTATAATGACGTCAACTAAGTCCCAAGAAATTAAGTCTCATTTTGAGTTATCTCGTACGGCTCTTGAATCAATGACTTTCATATCGTGTTAGAATCGTATAGTTATTAAAATACTAAAGATCAGTTGAAATACTAAGCATATTTAGTATTTCTTTACAATGGCGACACAGACATTGAATGGCAGAAATTTTTAGGAAAATTGAGCTTTTATGATTTGGTTTTACTGTCGAGTTCTTTGGATTCACAATCACAACAGTCAATTTCTAAAAAGGATGCATTAGTCAGTTGAATGGCTGCTTCAGAGAGTGAGTTGAGTAAATACTTCACTGCTTCAGACAGTGAGTTGAATCAGTGAATAGTCCGACGGTCAATATATTTACTCACTTTCAATTTGCAGCTATCATGAAAAACTAATTTTCCAAATAATTTTAAACTTAAGTTATTTTTTTAAAACATCTACGATCTACTAATATATAAGTAAATGAGGTTTATTTTTCAAAATTTGCGTAACTGAGTGAATACTTTTGAACGTATTTGATGACGCGTTTCGAAACAATGGTTTCATTTACGAATCTGACACTACTGCCGGCGATCGCACAAGGTTGCGGGCGTATGAATTATGAGTGTAGAAGGGCTGGGGTTAAGTTAGTTAATTGCTATATAATGAAATAGGGCGTTGGATTCAAAGTGTGTGTAGTCGTTTAACATATGTTATTTTTCTGTTGTGTGATGTTTGAATATTTTATATTTTTCTGTAATGGTTAGTTTTTTACTACGGTTTAATGGATTTGTACTATGCTTTTTACTATGGATGTTTGTGTATGTCTGTTACGTGTTTTTTAATGTGTTGGTAGCTGGATTTTGGATTAATGTTTTGTGTGTCGATGTGTTGTTTGAATCGTGTGTTAAATGATCTACCGGTTTGCCCAATGTAGAAGCCATTACATGTTATTCTAACCATGGTAAAAAAAAACTAAACACTACAGAAAAATATGAAATATTCAAACATCACACAACAGAAAAACAACATATCTTAAACGACCACACACACTTTGAATCTAACACCCTTTTCCATTGTATAGTAAACAACAACTTTAAAACTCATCCCCTCTACACTCATAAATCATATATGCCTGCAACCTTGTACGATCGCCGACAGTAGAGTTTCAGCTTCGTAAATGAAACGATTGTTTCGAAACACGTCAGCAAATAAGTTCAAAAATATTCGCTTGGTTTCTCAATAATTACTTATAGATTATTCAATGAATTCAAGATGATTACAACAAACAACAATAAATTCCAGGATGTTAGCGCCATCATTTCCTTTGTAGGAAATGGTTCCTGTACTGAGGCTCAGCAGCGAGGGAGGTTTAGAGGTCAACTCCCAGGAAAGAATTAGTTTCATTTTGTTTTTATAGCCTGGAAAATAACTTGAAGTTTGGTGCTTTTGTTACAAATTTAATATTGATTTCAAACTCTCTTAAGGAAATTCAATTTCTTGCTTCAAGATACTTTTCATATAAAACGAGTTGAAAGTAGGCTGAGAGCTGATAGTAGACCTAACTATGCGTTTATAATGTCCATAAAAAGCGTCAATTTATATAACTTTCTTTGGCGTTAGTCGTATATTTAAAAAATAAAACTTTTAAAGAGCGCCCAACATGGATTATGTCCATGTCATGGAACTTTCAGAAAAAATCTGATAGCTAAGTAGGGCTATTTCTTTGTAGAATTATAGTTTATAAAAGTGAAATTTTAAAGTTTGCTTTTAAGAGCTATTTCTTCAAAGACTAAACTTCTTAACTGTATTTTCATTTAATTCGTTTTATATGTCCTATATGTCTATGTACGTAAAACTTTAGTGGTCACTGAGCACGCTCTAAATTTTAAATCCATTTAAATAGGGAACAAATTTAATTTAACTCATTTTCACTTGTGTTTAATTTAAATGTTAGAATGGCGTAAAATATTTTATTTCAAAATTTAACGTTGGTGGTATGAATTATTTCCCAACCTTCGTGGAATGTTAGCCCCACCTCGGAAGGAATTTCTGACTGAGTTACTGTTACTGTGGAACGATCGGAAACACAAGAGATTGTGGAGTAAAAAAGTAACTGCCAGTAAAATATCAGTTACACAACATTAGTAACGCATACCTTATTTATTCTATTGTAAATGCAATGGCAAGAGAGTGATCATGACACACTGAGGAAATCAAGCACTCCCCGTCCTTGAAAGTCTTCAACTCGTTCAAGGTATAGAGCGGTGGCTAGTCTGCGCGTCGGTCACAATAGCCACCGACGGATCTACTAATTACGCGATACATAGATCCACCAAGTTGTAGTTATGTAGACCCATCATCAGATATAAAAATATACTTGTTTATTGTGGTTAGTTTAAAAGATTCGTGTCAGATGTGATCTACCAAGAAGTTTATGCAACCCTGCAATGTTTTGTGCTATCGAAATATTTTTTAATATAAATTAATTTTAACTCTTTTCTTTGTTTTTACTTAACTTCTATTCTTTTCTTTTGCATCATTTATCCTTTTTTTAGTACTACTTTTGTTTACTGTTTTGTGACTATTGTTTTCATCTTTGTATCAGCCTACTATTACTCTATAACGTTCTTCATATTATCTAACTATCGTATTCTTTATTGGTAATTCAATGTTAATCTTGTTTCTATAACAAAACAACGAAACTTGTAATTTTCAAAACAAAACACATTTTCACTTTTGCTTTTTATATTCATGTCACTTGAAAGCAATGATTCGGATCTAATAGGGCTTAATAGTTTAACATTTTGTTTGGCTTTTATGAAGTGGAGAAGTTGCAAAATATTACGTCTAGAAAAATATTCGTTCCAAAATTAGATTGCCGAGTAAACATAAACAAAGACTGCGTTCGCAGTGAATTGATTATTAAACCGTGGTAAAAATAGTAGAGCGTTTTTAAACACTTGCTGAGGGCTTTATTGAACTGTGCCTTAAAATAGACTAACATGATGAAGTTTTTGTAATCCCCTTTATTCTGTAGCTGTTGATAGTAAACATGGGTTTAAATCCATTGGCTACCAGACAATGGACTCGGGGAAATAAAGATTTAGTCATCTCAGTAAACACAAAGTGCTCTCATTCTAATCAGAAAAGACAGACTACTGTCACTTCTAGAAAAGCAGATTGAAAACTAGGTTCACTCCAATAATTGCTGCTTGATCTAACGACATAATTGTAAAGCCACGAAGGTACATACTGTTGTACGTCTGTATTAACTTAGAAGTGCGAGGCATTTTTATATGTAATTTTCGTTTTTATAGAGACTGTACACATAAGAGTCTGTCTTTTGCTTCCTTTCTGCATTAGGTTGAATATCAGACTTTAATGTTCTCTACTGAAAGTTAGGGCGCAAGAGCAATACCTTATTACCAGATGAACAGATTTTTTTAAATGTTTATTCTCAACAATTGATACTTTAAAAATAATTCACAAAGTACAATAATACGTCATAATAAAAAAATAAGCATAAGTTAAAGAGAGGCGTTGGCGTTCCTCTCCTTTCGCTCCCTCAGCCACTTGCGTCTTGTTCTGCCAGCACCGCAGGTCCGTAAGTTATCTTTCCACTCCAACCTAGCTGATCTCGTATTTGTATACAATTCACTCGATATCTGTCTTTATTCTCAGCTATAAAGAGTCGGCCACTTCCAGCTCTTTCTGTAAGTCGTCCGTCTCATTGACGAACTTGGATCTCTTAATTAAGTCGAAAGCACACTCACTGGTTATGATTTTATTATCAGAACGGATATTTTCGTTCTGCTCAGTGATTCGTTCTGGGAAGATCTTCCTGCAGCTCCGACTAGGAACTTTCCCAACCGAGTGTAACAGTAAAGCCGTCCCTTTATTCAGTATTCCTAAGCATGCGAAGTATTAAGTTGGCGATGAGTTTTAGAAAAAGAAAGCACATAGGACAACAAAGTAAGTTAGGTCCTTCCCTGATAATATCTTAGAAGTACTGAAAAAAGCCTCCCTCAAGTATGAAACCTGAGGACTGTGTAATCAGGTTCGCATTACGCCAGTGCTTTCAAAGAATATTTAGTGATAACGTTTTTCAGATAGGCCCAACAGCTCGGATTGCCGTAAATTTATGTTGCAATATGTGGTTGTTCTTAGCGGGTAAATTATAAATCTTGGTGCTATGTTCTACAATAGAAACATTTGTATTCAATTCCTACATCAGCAATGTTTTACTCTTATCAAAACATGTTTGGCAAGCAATTTATCATCATAAGTGACAAACATACGTAATTTTTAGGTACTTGTAAAACATCAATTTCTTGTTATGAAAATTGAGTGTTTAGACTAGCTAGTGTATTGACTACCAGTTGTAACATCAAATCAAACACTTACAGTTCACTTAGTCACACATGTCATCAAAAATAACCATACACATTTCCCACATTAGAAAACATATATCTAATAAAAATATAACAAGTTTTTAAAGTCAATTCCTACTTAAAGTCAACAAATTTTATTTTAGTTTCTTTTTATTTTATAATTACTTTCTTGAAATTTGTAGTCCATTACGTTCCGTGAAACTTAATGAATCACTTTTACATTAGTTTATGACTATCCGAACTTTAAATTTTGTAATTTGTAAAAACGAACAGAGACAGAACTTACAGAGTCTAAATTTAGACACTGATGAAGATCGCCACGGAGCGATCAAAAACGTTCTGTCTCAGTAAGTTTTTACAAAATTTAAAGTTCGGATAGACATAAAATAATGTAAAAGTGATTAATTATAATTACAAATAATATAAATATGTATATAATACATACATGAGAATAACAATATTAAGTGGCAATATAAAAAGCGAATTTTTTTGCAATTTTCCATTTTCCTTTTTATGCATGGTGTTGTAGGACTATTATTTTTCTTTGTAACTTTCTTTTTTTCGTCGCCGCATTGTGTTGTAGTTTCTTCTCTCTTTCCTTTCGCATTGTCCGTTTGTGAAGCGAGGTTCGATACCGTTAATCCAGTTTGATTAGTTATTTTACCTTTTTCCTTCATTTTTAATCCTAGAGCATTATTTATGATATTGTGTGGTAACTATGGCGACAATTTAAGGTTGTACACTGGATGTTTCGACAACAAGCAGAAGGTGGCCAAAGAAAAATTCATATACATCTTTGAAAATAAGGTTTCTAGCAACGGGAAAGTTGGCTCAGTGTCAAAGTAATAGAGTTCGAACATGAAGATATTAAGTTCGAATCTGACCTAGACCTCTCGAATTTTAATACTTTAACTATTCAATAAGTATTTGAAAAAACTGTATTAACATTAATTGCCATCCACTATAGGTTTAAAATAATGTATTTGAACTTGATTGGATTAATAAAATCGAATGTTATAAACGGTTGAAAACTTGTAAAAGGTTATATATATATATATATATATATATATATATATACAGTAAACTCCCGATTATCCGTGGGCGGATTAACCGTTTTGCGGATTATCCGGGGTTTGCCATTGTTTTACAAATATCCAATTTTTATTCCAATCAGATTCATGTGTTTAAATTTCCAAACGGTGAATTACGATGTAAATATAGAAGTTAAGATGAAGAGAATAGATATGTAAATATGTACGTACTAATTTTTACATTAAAAGGGAAGCATCCCGACGCGGTCCAGCGAAATAAAAGGGGCGAGCAGACTACTGTATATAAGAGAAAGTGACAAAAAGCTTGGCCGCCCGAAAACCTAATGTGTATCATAAGATTGTAAACAAATCGTCAGCTAATCTTGGCTATAAATAGTCTAGGACGTGGCATATGCATTATCCATGTCTGTTATATACATTATCGATCTTTATGGCTTTGTGACACAAGTAGACAAAGTGCGACAAAATGGTTCTCAAGAAACTTAGATCGCCCATTAAAGCTAAATCAATGCTCACAAAAAAACAGACGAAAGTGACAGATTTTTTGTTAAAAAGTGAAAGTATTATGTAAAGGAAATTACATATGTACATACATACTTACTTTTGACATATACTTATGTACATATTGTAAATAGTTAGACATATAAATGTACATGTTATAATCCGTCAAATACATCGACATTTTAAATTATTTTCTGTATTTATTTTGTCCTCTGAAAATTATTTGTGAATTGCATTAACCGTGGTCATTATTTATGTAACTTATGGTATAATAATCGATTATCGATCGTTTTACGTATTCTTTATTCATAGCGGATTATCCGGGGAATTCGTTATCCTGCGTTGCTGGGCCACCCTATTCCACGGATAATCGGGAGTTTACTGTATATATATATATATATATATATATATATATATATATATATATATATATGTATATATATCAGGAGAATGTGAGCTAATAGAATGAATTATAAAAAAGTACAAAAAGCCCTAAAAATTACAATATGGAAACAACTACAAATTTATAAACACAAAAACAATTTAATAAACGAACAAATACAAATAAAATTTTTAATATCATTAATTATACAACTTAATAGAGAAAATTAACCCCAAGACAAACCAAAACTGTCTTACAGTACAGTGAAACCTACACACACGCCTGGCTACTTCAAGAA
This sequence comes from Prosapia bicincta, assembly GCA_036971475.1. NCBI lineage: Eukaryota > Metazoa > Arthropoda > Insecta > Hemiptera > Cercopidae > Prosapia > Prosapia bicincta. Next base: position 100,161,799 of record JBAIZL010000004.1, on the reverse strand, counting down.
GCCATTAGTCTCAGAATAAACTCGAAAATGAGAACATGTAATTAATAGTTCTCGAAAGTCGACTCCCATATATACCAAGTAAGATTCTTGTATAAGTACATTCAAGTGTAATGTAATTGATGTACTTACGTTTGTACATTTATAAAAACCCTTGGTGATGATTAGGGAGCATCATAGCACCAAGTGTTCATGGTCGTCTATATAAAATGTACTTTCTCTCTCAGTTTCATGAGAAAATATTCAACCTGAAGAGTAGATATTTATTAAGTAAAGGATGAAGTTAATCTGCACTCAAGCAGGGTAGAGGTGTCTTTCCCCTATCCGATGCTAAATAAAGAAGAACAATACAGAGTATAACCAATTACCAATGAGACCGCATTGAAATTCACCAATGAGGATAAAGTTCAGGAATCTTCGCATTCTAAACTTTCATCGGCAAAAAGTTCTTGTTATGTATAGATTTTCCTCACAGTAAGTCAAACATCATTTCTAATAAATGTTTCCCAATGCAAAGTGTGGGCTTTATAGATTGCTAAGGATTTTGTTAACTGTTCGGTAGCAAAATAAAGTAGGCCTAATGCAGATTCCAAGCACGTATTGCTCTACACAATGATGTCATTCCTGTTAGCTCTAAGCTAGAAGAGCCAGCGTTTAGACTTGTATGCAACTGCTTGCATAACGATATGATGAAATGAGCAACTCAGAGCTACCAACATTTGATAACACACGTTTGCCTTATACTCACATCTGAAACACTTTAATGGGACGTATTTACGTCTGAGTACGTTGGAGAATGGTTTCAAGGAAGCATTGTTGTTTCTCCAAATTCTGTTAGGGATACTGATTAAAATATTAATAAGAGTAAATCTACGATTTGGTTAAATACAGTCATTAAAAATTATATGATATGTATCTAATACTCTTATATGTTATACACCCTACGCTCACTTTATCATTGGAAGCTAGACAGTTAGATGTTGGCTGATGTCAATTGTGTAATTGAAAGGTACATAATGATTACATAGTTTTGGAAATATTGTATTTTATTGGGCGAATTTTAAAGTCAAGTTTCGGGATAGTGAGGTTTAGATTTTTAAAAGAAAGAGATTTATAAAATTTCTTAAGCGTAAAGAATTATTTTCCAAATTTAGTCACTTAAATCCTCTCTCTCTCTCTCTCTCTCTCTCTCTCTCTCTCTCTCTCTCTATTTTCTCTTAGTCACGGCCTCTCTCTTCTTCTGCGGAAGAATAATTCAACTGGCTCTCTGGTGATTTCCTGTTTAGAAGTCAAGAGGTTTGCTAATGCGAAAAAGGGTACTGGCAAACTTTACATTACGAAAGAAGATATGAAGTCATGTGTTTCTCTTCCTTAGAAAGATTTTTTTCTTCAATTTTAGAAAACAGAGAAAATTATTGCATATCTTACAATAATACAACTTACACAATATAAGTAACACAATGAAATATATTAAAGTGAAAAGTATAACTGGTAACATGGCGTGTACCTATTCTATGTGTACACACTCAGAAATGTAGATAATTGGTTAAAATTAACGGTAAAGGTTTTTGCTTTCAAGAACATACTATTTTCATCGTATTAAAAAAATGTGTATGGAATAATGTACATTATAATTCAAACACAGATTTGCCCATTAGAGAAATTGGATCATTCGAGCACTGAAGCTGTAAGGACCATTAGTTAGCTAAACAACGCGATGAACACGAATGGGGCAAAAATTTATTTTTAATTATTTAATTTTGTTTAAAATATTTAAGGCGAAAAACCATTCTTACTATTAAAGGGTAGAAAATGTTTGTAAATACAGGTAGGATTAAGGTAGGGGCATATGCCTCGCCATGCTACAGAATATAGGAGAAATATTATAGTATTATTTGTACAGCGTCGCGAACCGAAGTAGGAATGGTCGATATTTTCTCTCACGGTAACTTGTCACTGTTATTCGTGATGGTACCAGTGACAAAATATGGAAAATGCCAGTTCCAGTGACAATGGAGGTTGTCTATGTTGTGAATGGCCAACATGTCACCGTCGCTGGCTAAATGCTACTGATATTTTACCACGACTGTCATTGTTATATTTCTCGCTGTCACTGGTTCTACTCATTTACGTCGTGTCTGCGCGATCGATTTGTGTCAGGTTTCACGACAGTGACAGTGTTGTGTACAGTAGAAGCTATTTCCCACTCGTTAAACGTTTGTTCTTAATTTCGTAGCAGTTTATTTTTAAATAAAATGGGCCTTTCGAAAAAAAAAGCGAAGTGTGGAATCATTTCACCAGTGTGGTATGCCCGCCTATTACTGCCATATTCGGAGCAGGCTTGGTTGTCGGTACTAAATCTCTGATTCATGCATGGCGCTGTCACTAAAATCACCTAAAGTCACTGGATTGACTATCCATGTACCAAAGTAGACCCTATATACGTCCTTTAGGAAAGTAGGTAAGGAAGGGTTAAAGGTATTACATAAAGATAAGGAAACGCAATAATAAAGGAAATATAAGCAAGGTTGATTACCTGACGAAGCCCCTCCTCAACACAGAGGAAAGCGATATCTGCTCTTTTCATGGAACTATTTACTTAATCGAGTTCTCCTGCCCCGTACACAAGATATGCAAAGCTTGATGTGTGTGTGTGTGTGTGTTTGTTTGTTTTATCTTTATAAAATATTGCTTTATTATAGTTTTTAAAAACACGTAGTATCAAATTAACTTCCTTGCTTATTAGGTCTCTGAGACCAAAGCTGAGTTTATAAAAGTTCTTTTTTCTTCTGCTTTGTTTGAAACGAACCCATTTTAAAACACGTAAAAACCTAAGGTCTTGCAGCATCAGTAAACCCATTTACTATATTCGTAATGGTTTTGTTTTAGATATTGGGGCTGTGCGTTTGTTACGCAATGAAGCTTCTCGAAAATATCTGGTATCACATAAATAGGAGGAATATCTTGTAGTTTCGTTTCCAGTTATTGTAGTTTTTTAAAGCAACAAACCTTAAATCATGGTGCAAGGAGTGAGTTATAAATTCGTCTCCATAAAGTTTACTCTTGTTATTTCTGCTTGGCAAAAGTCCTAAAAACATTAATTGTTCATGGAACGTAAATCGGTTTGGACTGTGCTAAATTTGGATTAAATTAACCTGAATGGCATTTCGCAAATAAGTGACTCAATAAGACCAGATCGTAAAAACAAATGAAGTGTTAGAAAATTGTGCATTTTAATCTGAATTTCTTGAACGTCCTCGACGAGGAATAATATAAACAAAAATGTCTTAGAAACAGAGTCTAAAGAATTCAGCTGAAGCTAATTACCGAAAGTTAGGAAGTATTAATAACCTTTTAGAACCTTCTAATCAAAAAGGCATTGACGTAACAATACCTTTATTTTAAACTAGAATAGCTCAAAATTTAACGAAAGGGGGAGTAGTAAGCTATCAACCCTGTTTTTATAGCTCGCCCTTATTTAAAATTTAACTTTTTAAATTTAATATCAAATTCTTTATTTTCCTTTTAGGTAATGAATTGTACAATATCGAACGTCAGAAATTGTATTCTCAAATCTTTCTTGTCGATTTTAGTTTAACTGCATCACGTAAAACTGACGAAATGTAATGGAGTGAAAAATACTAATTAAATATAATTGCAATTCAACTTGCTTACTGATTAACGAAAATTCTATTCACTGGTGCCAACAAAGGCGTGTAAAATGAAAGCGCCCGACTGAAGGACAACCTGTTGACCTTCTTAATAGCTTTCTAAATTGCATCCCGCCAATCTTATTCAATTGATATATATCCTACAACGCCCAAATATAAAACGTTTTTTGTAATACGGTAATAATCGTTATTTATTACTAAAATTATTCCAAATATTATAGCATTTGTTTTATTATTAATAACAATCATTTTAAAAATATATCTTTTTATAATTTTAATAAAGTGCGAAAAGATAAAGAAAATCTATTGTTAAAAATAGTAAAATGGAGACAGAAGAGTAAGAATAACTGTATAAAACAACTGTGGCGTAATGTTTAACATAAATAAATGAAACCTCTCAACCTCAGAAACCTCTTGCATAGCAATTACCTCTGAGGATGATTGCTATGCAATCGAAATGTACATAAGGTTTTAAATAAAAGATGAAAGTTAATTGTGGTTGAGAGGTTTCATTTATTAATGTTAAAAGAGTAAGAACCTAAAACTGGGATTTACTATAAGTATAACTACATAGGAGTAAACATAAGTTGTTTTTCGTACACATACACATTTATGAAGGTACATATAAGTCACATATATGGATTAGCTTATGTTTAACCTTTAACAGGAGATCAGATGATGTATGTTATGACATAATGAGCTCCTGGTAATAGAACTTTAATAGTTATGGCTTGCTGGGGCGGGAATGTTAAACCAAACAATCACTTTATCAGGTCCAAACTGAGGTGTGATATAACAATGAGTCTTTAATAATGGAACTCAGGCCAAATTACAACTTCCTAGGACAGGGTGGCTTACTTGAAGTAGACTTTCCCTCTCACTGGGCCAAAGAGAGGTACCTATTCGTCACTTTTCCTAAGAGAATGAGGTAGTGTATGAAAAATGATCTATGCTTTTTTACCGTGTATATATCTTGTGAACGTGCTTATAATGCGTGGACTCAAACTATCTTTAAAATATGCTGCTAGTACGTACATAATTAACAACTACATAGCATTTAGAGTGTAACTATAAAGTATATTAAAAATTAGTAACGAATTTGAAGTTAATAAAGTTAATAAAGTTATATATATTCTTAAACAGGTAAAGCAATGACTCTAATGACTAGAATGTGAGAAATGTTGTAATATTGGTGTAAGGAGATGCATTAACAATCGACAAGGATCCTATAGAGGGAGAGAATTTATTACAGGCGCTGTCAGGTAAGCTAAAGATTATATACTGCAAGTGTTTTGGGGAAACCACTCTAAGTATTATGTAGGCATATATCCCTAGTAGCAAGGCGCATGTAGTCCAAGTATTAAGGGACATATACCCCAAGTAGTAAGGTGCATATACCCTAAGCATTATGGGGCATATAGTCTAAGTAATGTAAGGCATATAAATCAAGTAGTAATGTACATAAATTCCAAGTAGTAAGGTGCTTATATCCTTAGTAGTAAAGTACATATATCCCAAGTAGTAAGGTGCATATACCGCAAGAAGTAAGATGCATATACCCCAAGTAGTAAGGTGTTTATATACCCTAAGCATTATGGGGCATATAGTCTAAGTAATGTAAGGCATATAAATCAAGTAGTAATGTACATAAATTCCAAGTAGTAAGGTGCTTATATCCTTAGTAGTAAAGTACATATATCCCAAGTAGTAAGATGCATATACCGCAAGAAGTAAGATGCATATACCCCAAGTAGTAAGGTGTTTATATACCCTAAGCATTATGGGGCATATAGTCTAAGTAATGTAAGGCATATAAATCAAGTAGTAATGTACATAAATTCCAAGTAGTAAGGTGCTTATATCCTTAGTAGTAAAGTACATATACCCCAAGTAGTAAGGTGCATATACCGCAAGAAGTAAGATGCATATACCCCAAGTAGTAAGGTGCATATACCCTAAGCATTATGGGGCATATAGTCTAAGTAATGTAAGGCATATAAATCAAGTAGTAATGTACATAAATTCCAAGTAGTAAGGTGCTTATATCCTTAGTAGTAAAGTACATATATCCCAAGTAGTAAGGTGCATATACCGCAAGAAGTAAGATGCATATACCCCAAGTAGTAAGGTGTTTATATACCAAAAGTAGTTAGGTTCTTATACCCCAAGTAGTGAGGTGCATATACCCCAAATAGTAAGGTGCTTATATCCCAAGTAATAAGGTATATATATATATATATATATATATATATATATATATATATATATATATATCCCAAGTAGTAAGATATATATATATATATATATATATATATATATATATATGAAGTTAATATATTACTATTGTAAGTAATTTTATCCACCATTAAGTGCAATAATTTCACCTTGGGACTTAATGGTGGATAAAATTACTTACAATAGTAATATATTAACTTCATAAAGTCAGTGCAACGGAAAAACAATGGATAACGTTAAATATCAAGAATATATATATATATATATATATATATATATATATATATATATATATATATATATATATTTTAAAACAACACAGGTTATTCAAATACAAGAATATTTATTATTTTAAATCCAAAGCTTTTCGTTGGCAAACAGTACCAACATCATCAGGAATGAAAATTACAATAATTATTGTAATTTTCATTCCTGATGATGTTGGTACTGTTTGCCAACGAAAAGCATTGGATTTAAAATAATAAATATTCTTGTATTTGAATAACCTGTGTTGTTTTAAATTATTAAACAAGAAAACGTATTTTATATTTATATATATATATATATATCCCAAGTAGTAAGGTGCTTTCCCCAAGTAGTAAGGTGCATATATCGCAATTATTATGGGGCATATAGTCTAAATAACGTAGGGCATATACCCCAAATAGTAAAGTACATATACCCCATGTAGTAAGATACAAATACCCCAAGAAGTAAAATACATAAAACCCAAGTAGTAAGGTGATTATACCTCCAAGTAGCAAGGTGCATGTACCCCAAGTATTATGGGGCATAAGTCCAAGTAATCTAGGGCATATACCTCAAGTAGTAAGGTTCATATACCCCAAGAAGTAACTTGCCTATACCTCAAGTAGTAAGATGTCTTGACTGGAGTTAACAATAGACAAGTACCTCAAAGAGCCACGGAAATAGATTGAAACCACCTTTGCATCTGCTCAGAAGTCGATTAACATGAAAGTGAATACCGTGTTCAAAGTTCGAAGCTTTACGGCTCTAGGAACCAAGGACGGTCGTTAAATAGAGTAGTAAGTTATGCCTAACCTATCTGGATCTATTTATTTTTGTTAATAAAATATTCTTAAAACGAATTTTTCCAGTATTTTATCTTGAAAATACTAGTTTTGTCGAACTCTAACTTACTGAG
>JBAIZL010000004.1:100099731-100152231 GCA_036971475.1 Prosapia bicincta | reverse complement strand
CAAAACCTTTTGATATATATATATATATATATATATATATATATATATATATATATAAAACATTTCTCATTCAGCACAGTAATTTTAACAAATACTCCTAAATATTTCATATATATATATATATATATATATATATATATATATATATATATATATATATATATATATAACATTTCTCATTCAGCACAGTAATTTTAACAAATACTCCTAAATATTTCATATATATATATATATATATATATATATATATATATATATATATATATATGTATATGTATATATATATATATATATATATGTATATATATATATATATATATATATATATATATATATATATATATATATATATATATATATATATATATATAAACCAGGGAGGGTTATATTAAGCATAGTGAACTAATGTGAAACTAAATTTAATAATTTATAATGAGTTATTTAAGTGCTATGCAGTTATATATTAGTGTTTTTTTAAGGTAAATCCTTCCTACAGTACCTTTAAGAGCTCTAAATATGTGGATCATTATTAACGTATGCACAGAATCTCTGATTTAGACACATTTACGATATCGTCTAACCGTCATAACTGTAATGCCAAACGGTTAATTAGTAGTATGATTAAAGATAGAGCTAACTAATTATTCCAAGCCTAACCTGGAATTAAGCAATTACCGACATTGTTTCTCCACACTCAGCACGAGCTCTATTGAATATTCATGCAATTTTACTGTCACGTTGCGATATCGGTGTCTAGTCTACATAGCTCAACGTTTCTGCCAAATTTCCCTTTTTTAACTTCAGAATTGATTGTTTCAGATAGGTTTTACTTGATCAGATGAGGTTTAATATGTATTAAAGCTGATTGACATCCGACCACTTTCGCACTTTATCACTTCTCTATCTTTTGAATACAGCAGTAGCTGTTTCGGTCTAAATCCAACGTAACCTGAAAAATTATCGATTTCCTTGTTACGGCCAATAACTGTCACGACAAAACCGCTTACGTGGTAATATAAGTTAATTAGAGCTTAGCTAGTGAGAACAACTGCAGATATTAAAACAGTACACTCAAAATCTCACCGTACACTAGTTGATTAATACAGATTGGTTTCGACGACGATATCGCCTTCATCAGCCATTGGCTACTACTAACTGATAAAGGCGATATTGTCGTCTAAACTAGTGTGTATGTGTTAATAAACTAGTGTGTAGGGATATTTTGAGTGAACTATTTTAATATTAACCATTAGTAATATATTATTTTTAACGATTTTATTTTTTTATGTTCATAATTTGCGTATGTTACTTTTTTCAAAGTATTTCTTTGTATATGATTTGACCAACGTAATCTTCTGCGTTCTTGCAATTTTTGTGCATTAATGTTCAAGTAAGTCAGAGATAATTTTTAAAACTTAAAAAACAGACTGCTTTGCACATAATTTAGTTATAATTGTTCGCTCTAAATCGAACGGAACCGGAAAAATTATCGATTCTTTTCTTACGGCCAATAGCTGTCACTACTGTCATCTTTTATTTAGTAATATATTAAGATAATTGAAGCTCAGCTAGTGAGAACAATTCACAACTCTATATAACAAAATAGTTTAATCAAAATTTCACTACACGCCAGTTTATTATGATACAATAAAATCCTATCATATATGTTAAATATAAATCATTTCATTAAAAGAATATCGTAAACAATCAACAAAGTTTAACACGTTTCGCTGATTGTGTGAACATCTTCAAGGTCTTTGACATATCACTACGGACAAAATACAGTTCATTCTATCATATTTTTAATAATGTTGGAAATAAATGCAGCGCTGTAGAACAACAAAACCTTACACACTGCTCAAAACTTGCACTCATCGCCATATAACATTGATAGGCAAATTTATAAGTGACTATGAACTACTGTATCAAACTTCATTAAACTTTCATCAAGTCAAAATAAACACAAAAATGTTTTATAAGCTAGTTTATAATAACTAGTTTGCTTAGCTTTCACCCTATCTGTGTTTTTATAATAACAAATTTAATCTTTAAAGTAGCTTAAGTTAAGTTAAATCAAAAACATTCCAGAAATGTTAGTTCAACGAAAACTTGTTTTTAAAAGAAGTTTCAGAACGACAGATTTAGAAAAGTTTCAAAGATCAATAACACCAAATATTAACTGTTAAGAAGAGACTATGAAACATGGCTTATGTTTAAACATTTTGAGACCAATTTTATTCCGCTACGACAAATAAAAAGGATGTAACGAAGCGTCCTCCCTCACTTAAAAGTGCACTATCACATAAATACTATTGTTGTTTCATAATCAGTTGATTAATTATTTTAAAAGCTGATGCAGACCGTCTATTGTTGTAGATTTTATCCAATACATTAACTGGAGTATTTTATCTGATGCATACATTTCAATAAATCCATAAATCCTATAAAATTGACAACCCTTCGCACTCTGTAATAAAAGATAAACTGTCATCATTTTGAACACCTAAATATCCATTTCAAGTTGTTTAAATACATTACATATTCCATTTCCATATTGTTTTTAATTTTTGTTGCGATGTAATCTAGCATTAAGTATTTATTAAATTACTTGTTATTACCTTATATAATAACTAATATTATAGTGTTATAAATAATATTCGACTTTTGTTTTTACTTTTGCTAAAACTTTATAGGTTATGTTTAATATATATATATATATATATATATATATATATATATATATATATATATATATTAGTTAATTTCATTTGTGTATCTTCCCTGAGGATGACGACAAATTAATCGTTGAAACGCGTTTGAAATAAAAAAATTGTATATTTGTGAGTTGTACCATATTTTTATTCTTTAATTATAATATTATAGTGGTTTCAGACAATCTAATTTTTAAATAAGTAATCATTATTAGATTATGGTTTGGGCGTTTCCTACGTGGGAAGAAATTTGGATAAAATTTAACATTAACGTTACTACGTTCATACATGCAGTCAATATCAGCTTACTCAGCGTTTGTAAAGTTCTTGCAATGAAAACAAGAAGTAAAATTAGCAAGGAGGTAAGATCTGTAACAATGTACTGATTATGTCAGCTGTTAAACGGATTAATTGATTATGAAACAACTAGTAATAATTATGTTAGTACACTTTTAAGTTTTTGTTGTAGCTCTATAAAGTTGCAACAGCATATTTATCTAAAAATAGGTGTATATAATATTTTATTGTTCTTGTATATTTTTCGTAAAATGTTCCTTTTTGAGTTTTTGTACTTTCGAAATTGTATATACTCGTCATTTCGGATTCAGAAGTAGGCCCTAATGTCTTCTGAAACCTTTTTTTTAATCAGGTTTCAAGAACGTACACATAAGATCAGGGGCGCACCCAGGATTTTGTCAAGGGGGGCCAGAACTACAACGGAGCCGAGGGGTTCGGTTTGTTCACCCCCTCCGTAGAAAATATTGAATTTTCACCACTCTAAAGCTTATGTTTTAAGCATATGCAGCATAAAAAAGAGTCAAATTGAGATTAAATATGCGTATTTATGTCATAGTATACAAGGTTATTTATTATTTTTCGACGAGTACTTGGGGCGGTTTTACATTTTGATTCTTGTTTAATTGACTTTCATTGAAGTCGTCGTTTTTTTTTTACTCACAAAATGATAATAATTAAAGAACATTTTTTAATCACGGCCTAATTTATAAGACCATGGACAGCAAAAACTAATCCACTTTTGACAAATATGTTGGACATTTATTGTTATAAGTTTATTCGGTTTTATACAAGAATTTACATTGAAATATGGGCAATGTTATTAAAACTGTTTGTCTGCTCCTTTTGTCACATCTCGGAAACGTGTTTTAAAGCCTAATTAAACCTTGTCAATCTTAAAAATTGTAATTATATATTACGACCTGTTTATGGTTTTTGTTACGGCTCCTATTTATTAGGCAGTTATACTTTAACTAACTATCCTACTATAGCGATACCCTCTGACCATTGCAGAAAGATGTTAACAGCCGCCGAAACGGCCATAGAAGACCAGGACTATTGTTATGATTGTACAAATGGAAGTTAAATAGCTGTTAAATCATTAAACCATCCTCTAATATTAATATTGCCCCATAATTATCAAGTAACTTCAATTCCTATTTTGTTATATCTTAAGGTGCCAACTCAAAAACTGCGTATTTTACCGCAAAGATAAATGTTAAGAGTTTTTTAAATCAATGATACACTTAAAAATTGCTAACATTTTAACTCTACTTTAAGCCTAATAAGGCTCTTACAACAGACACAAATAAAAGTAATAAAAACATGTATTTTATCCAACGGAGGATGACGCGTTTAGAATAAATATAGGCTATTGCAGTCCGTTCACTAGAGGAAATACTGACTCAGAGAATTCAATTTACAAGTAGGCTAAATATTATTTTCTGTTGTCGTTCGGATTACCTAAACCTAAATTTCAGTTGAACATTATTATTTTTCTTGTCATTTTTAATTTATAAATTTTCATTTTTTCTCGTGCTAAGGGCATCCCGGGCCCCCTTGGCCCTTGGGTGTACCGCTGCATAAGACTACCGACAAACTATACACTACCGATCGTCTTACCTAGTTTATAATAAGATAATGACGATGACCGCCTGGGACAATCGAAACAATTTTATCTCGATTTTTAAAAATTTACTTAAAATGTTCGTGCAAGACATAGCATTACTAAGTTTGAAGTCAATACAACTTGAGTACTTTACCTCCACAATATAAATTAAATGTCCATTTCTTAGAAATCAACGAGAGTTGAAAACAATGGATTGAACAATCAGAGATAAAAGAATCGGTGTACCTCAGGGTGTGAATCGATTGTGAAAGAACTGTTAATTCCTACACTTGTATATAAATTATACCTTTAAATATATAGCACGCCTATGTGTTTGCAGTTCCCAAGTGTATCGATCAATACAAGAAATCACGCATGACAAGTTTATCTGATTATGATAAACTCGTCACTGGTATTTACAAGTGAGATAGTATAGGTGAGAGCCAATAAAGGAAATATTGATTTAAAGAATGGGTTAATACCACGAACAGAATTTCACCTATTTTATCTACCTACATATACAAAACCTGTGTATGCTTTTAAGGTATTGACTTGCTTCTGCTTGCTGCACTTACGTATCTGTGAGTAATAAAATACTAGCCCATTTGATTCACGTTCATTTGGGTAAATTTGAAACTGACTATGTCTTAAGTCGTGGTGTCAGATACCACTTCTTTTCTAAGTCTAACTTCGCGCTGATATTCGAAAGTGCAAATTGGTTTGATCAGCGTAAAATCTTGGTCAAAGATAAGCACTAGCTGAAGTCAGTTCTAAATGGTTATCCGGTGCCTTTACATAACACGCCTCTTGAATATTCAACACGTTTGTTAGCAGATACAACGTTTCGCTATTATTATTGAAATGATAGCACGTATATAAAACTATTTAACATTACTTCAAGTTTTGTTCTTTTTCACAACAAAGATCGGTTGGATAATATCATATTGTAACAATGAACAATCGTTCACCAATAATAATGAACAAAGGTTTTACTGTTTACAACTATTATAAAATTGCAAACATATTTACACTAATGAATGTGTGTGATGTTAAAGTTAAAACAAAAGAAACCTTTGAAATCATCATGGTTTCAATTTTACCTGACTTTGGGTAACAAGCGTTCAAAGTTTTTTTTTAACCTATTGTATCACCTATTTCTCTTACTTAACATTACTTATCACTTTAATAACGCTTATTCGGTTATATATACCATTTGCTATATTGTCCGTCAGCTGGCTGGATTTATCTGAATGGATTCGTTGATATAGTCTGTTCTATTCTTCTTCCGTTCTCAGGCTACTCCATGCCAGTACTCCGTCCACGCTTTCATCATCCCAGTAGCGTAGCCAGGAATCCCTTCTGGGGTCGTACTAATATTCTGAGGAACTGGGAGTTAATTCGTACCCCCCAAGGGAAAATCTTGAAAATCGTACATCAGTTTAGCGCTTAAAATTAGTTATAAGTTGACAAAACGAGCGAATAAAATCCATTCCTGAACTATATATATTCCAAACCTCAAGATTCAAGTTCAAGGATCTTAAAAAAATAACTTCGTGGTAAAAGTAAACTTTGAATAATCATTTTCATTACTAACTATAATTAGTCTTTACAAACAAATAATTTATGTATAATTACCTTTACGAAAAAATATCTGTCTACAAGAATCTTTAAAAGTTCGATAAGAATTTAATCTTCTGCGACGGCTTTTCTTTCATTGATATAACTATAAATAGCTCATATAGCCCTTTCAGAATTTTTTCATGCTCAACACTTATTCTCAAACATAAGTAACTAAGTCATTTTTATTTCGACATGATATACACTTATTTCTTAACAGCTGTCGGTTTACTGTCAATTCATTTTATATAAAAACTATTTTGAAGTTATAATATTTCAATTTTATCACGAAAAAATAGATTAGTATTACATTTGTTACAAAACCATAAATTAAAAGTATTTTTTAACAGATAAAAGAAAAAATATTGTAATATACGTTTTGAAAAAATCAGTTTATTTCTTTTAACTTAAAGTTGAGTGCTAAAAAGCATTTATCAGTAGTCTTTCAATACAGCTAATTCTGATTTTAAAAAATATTTGATAATTTAAGTGACAGCTGTGGGATTTATATTCTTGATGTAAACTAGACCTAGTGTAAGTTCTAGAGTTCTATTGTTTTTTTTTGCATTTTTTAAATTTTCTTTGACTCATCTATGTCCTCCGATATTTTTCTATAAAATCTGTTGAAGTTATAGTATCTCCAACTTTCTCAATTGTGTGTTACAACGTATTTCCAAATCGGATAAGGGTGGGATGTGACCAGTAGAGACAGGCGGAGCAGTCAAATAGTGCCTCTGCCGGAGGACATTGATTGATTGACAGCGCCAGGCCTTCTGATTTGCATGAATAAAAGTTGAGTTCGAAAGTAGTTTTAAAAGGACTAGATAACTAACGAGAAAAATAATTATTACACAACTTCACCATATTTTTAAAAACTGTATTACTGTTTTCCAGTCAGGAAAGATGTCATAATACTCACTGGAAGCAAAAAATTAAAAGAAGACTACCAGAGAAAAAAGAGAGCTGGGAAACTCTTGTAGATCAAGGTAAGTGTCAAGCAGACCTCTAGAGCCGTATAAATGAGAGAGAGAGAGGGGGGGGAGAGATTACTTTTTCAGAATAATAATTCGGGCGTCATTTGTGTAGCATACAAGAGGTATTGTCATCTTTATAAAGTTGCACAGACTTTTAAGAAAGATTAATGCAGAGGAAGAGATGCGGGTTTCAATAAAATACCACTTGCATGAGGGTCAATTTACGAGCTATTACAAGACTTCCCGTATAGCTTTCCTTGTAACAAGTTATTACACAGGCATTCGAAAGCAGTTTTATAACCGAATAGCAGATATAAAACCACATCCTAATGTTGTAGCCTAATCCCATACCGCCTTTAAGCGTTAATAAGCTAAACACGTTAAACCTAAATCAGTATTAACGGGAGGAAACAATTATATTTTAACAAATATTTGTGATGATAATGGCTTGTTTTCACTTTAGTTAATAATAAAGACAAACCCCTGATTGGTGATTGCATGATTTTCTTATATTCCCAATATCACGGGATAGTTCTCAATACCAACACTAAGTCCGTTTCTTAGTCCTACCTTATTCCACCTTCCCTTCCTTATTATTATTCTTAAAATAGGGTGTGAAGCATAGGTATAGTGAGCACACGTAACCGTGCATATGTCCTTGAGAGATCGCAGTAGGCGAGACGGCAGGTAGAATGTTAGTATAAATACTTTCTTACAAAATGATAAAAACTGTTAAAACATTAACTTGCATGAGACGGTCAATATTAAATAAATTCGATGATAAATTAGCTTCCGCATGAAATAACAATTTAGAAATATGTGTAGACATATCGGATGCAGAGGCTGTTGGTGTATAAAACATTCTGAATATGTAACATGTTTTAAGAAGTGGTAGTACACGAGAAATTTCCCAAGGCCAAGTTCAAGGTTACATGTTTTGACTATAGTTGTTTATGTGATAAAGGCTAGGTTTAGTTCAAGTTTTCGACCTTGCATAAGCTATGCTATGATCCCGCATATTCTCTATCAGAGAGTCTCATATCATCACCTTAATCTTATATTCACACAATTTTTCTAACCTTCTGGATGATGATAGTTATATTAGCTGATACAATATACTTTAAAACTACAATAATGTAATGGCAAAGAAAGGCTAACGTATTTTCAGTTTGAGAGACTGAGCGAAGAAATTATGTGAAGTGAAATTGGATCCATTACAAGAAGTGAAAGGAAACAACTGAGAGAAAGAGAGCAAATGAAAAAATGAAGTTGTCTTTGGAATTGTGAGTGATAAAAAAAACTGAATTATCATGAAAGCATTGTTAACATGAAACTAACTACTAAAGGATACTCTAGCAATATCTTTGGTTAGAAAGAAGGTTCGAGACTAAACATCTGTCAGTCAGTCAGAAAAGAAGGGGGTTTGGTGGCCCCCGAGGTTATGCAGCGTCTGTCACGCGACAATGGCTGCGGGTAGGAATGTGGGATCAGGGCTTTTTGGTTCGGGCTGGATCTGAGGAGAGGATTCAGCGAAGGCAGGACGTTTTATTGGGTGGGACGGAACAGGTTTTTATGCTGGGGGACTACGTTTATTAATTAATGTGGGACTGGGCTTTTTTTTAACATGACGTAATAAATACATTTTTTCACATGTGATAACTTATGTGTAGTGTAGGTGTTGTGACATATGAGTGTAGTAATGTGTATTAAATTTAACATTATGTATGGAGTTAGGTGAGAGAGGATAGAGCGTTTAAGATTGGTGTTATGGGGGGTCCAGACATATCGCTGATGTTCCGGATATGAGGGGAGCTGGAGCTTTCGGCAGTACCGAAGAGTTTTGCGGAGAGGGAACGGATGAAGTCTGATAGGGTAGGAGCATGAAAGGAATGACGAATGTTTTGATTTGTGAGAAAGAGGGGGGAGTTGGAGATGAACCTCAGCGATCGTGCCTGGAAGGCTTCGAGACGTTTCCTGGAAGTTTTGGTGCAAAGAGGCCACCAGACTGGTGCGGAGTAGGTTATGACAGGACGGATGAGCATGAGGTAGATGAGGTATTTTACTTTTAAAGTTAGAGGACTCTGGCGGGACAGGAGGGGGAATAGCTTAAAGCGGAATGCTATCCCTTTGGGTAGGACGGAGTTGACGTGACGGGAGAAGGAAAGGAGCTTGTCGAGGATGACGCCAAGGTACTTGACTGAGGACCTCTATGCAATAGACTCCCCATCAAGAGTGATGACTCCGGTCTGCGGTCGATTTTTCCTGGTGAAGCATATCGCTTCAGATTTTCCTGCGTTGACCACTGTTCTCCATTTACGGAGCCATGGCGATAGGGCGTCCAGCTAAACATCAGTTGGCACAGAATACATTATGAGGCATCATGTACTAGGTTTAGAGGAGCGTCTGGAGAAGTAACAAGACCTTGGGCGGCATGAATATATTAATGAATGAATGGGTGTTATAGGCCTACGTGATTACGTGTGTAGCGGAGCGTGTAAAAAAATATTGATAAAAATCCCTGGAAATGAGTTCGTCTACATGATATTAAAAATAAATCATCATTACTGTCACTTTTAAAAGAGTTCTTGCTATACAATATGAACTTGTTTTAATACCTTATTATGTTAGAGTGTTTGTTAGCAGCTAAAATGAAAAGATTAAACAAATGGGCAAAATTGTAATCAGAACACAACTTGTATTTATGAAATCAAGCTTCATATGGCCGTAGAGAACCACAGAATAAAACTCTCCCTTCCCCAATGGAAAATAAAGGCATGAGTGGAAATTAGACCCAAAGAATTTGATAGGTCTAAGGTTGTAATGTATCTATGTACTGTAACAAGACCTAGTCCCTGTGGGGATGCTTGGGAGTTAGGTGGGGACAAATAACTCTTCCTAAGGAGGCTACTACTCAGACCATGATGGAGCTGGGAATCCCAGTTGATGAACACCTGAGATTATCAGTAATTCAACAAGTGATTACTTTCCCCCTTTAAAGCGGTAGACATAGCCTACACTAAAGGAATCCGGAGGTAGGGTTGGGAGAACAGTACAAAAGCAACAGATGAGTGCTATTATTTATTATTAATCATTAAAAATACTAAAAAGTTTCAAATTATATTGTATAATGTTGTTTCAGTTTAACTTTATGACTGAAATTTATTTGTAAAATTTGACACTTTTAAAGGTTGTCGAGCAAGATTTTTATGAATATTTATGTATTTTCGAAATTGCAACTTTAAAAACTGATGTTATCATCATTTCATTAGTGGTTTTGTATATAGAATTTAATATTACTTCTAAATTATTGTCATGTTTTTAAATATACTTATATTTTATAATTATTATCGTGTAGTGAAACTGTAAGTAGTATTGTGTAGCCTTCGATATATCGACAATTGCTGTTTTGTTTATCTTGACTCTACAACAATAAACCGTTCTGTACAATTCAACAATAAATTATACATACATATTTTTATCCACATTCTAAGATATAGTTTGGATTGGTCACTAAAAAGGAGCTTTCTTTGGTGTATTATTAAAGGATGAATTCCAGTCAAAAAATTAGTTTAAGTTCATCTCCTTTTCTTCTAAAAGATTTCTTCCAAAGCAACATTTATTCGTTTATTATTTTTCCTTTTAAATATCTGTTCCACTTATTTAAGGCACAAACCGCAAATAGCCTTTACCTTCCTACGTGAAGCCTTCTTCTAGTATCAAACATTTTACTTGATTTAGAACATATGGGTGAAACATAAAAATTGAATTTCAATTGTAGGCTTTCAATTGGGAAAAATAAACCGGTGGTAGGCACGAAATAACAAAAAACATTTTTTTCAAAATTAATTAATTACTTTTAATTATGTAAAAGAAACGATTTAATAATAATTACTTCAATTCTAATCAATTCTATAGATATAAATTATTTAAATTTATTGACAGGCCTAAGTATATAAAAAAATGTTTCCTCCTTTTTTTAGTAAATGTAATTAAATTTCTTACTAGATAAGAGTGAGGCATGTTACAATTATTTCTATAACTATATACCTCAAATGTAAAAATTTATTTACTGCAAATTGCATTCTTGCCCAAATGGCCTTCATACGACTGTTATCACAACTACTGCTGTAGTATAGATAGCAGGAATTACTTTGTCGTCAACTGTAAACGCATTCAATGTGGAACAGAAATCTTGAAATCAATTAGATTATTTTTGTTCTGGCACTAACCAGTTTTAGATATTTTAGTGAATGCGTTCATTGTTCTAAGAAATGCGAATTCCAAAAATAAAACATTAGTTTTAGATTTTTTGGGCACCTATACACTGTTTTCGAAAATTGTCATTAACGCTGAAATGTTGCTTAATTTTTATTCGTAGGGATTAAAAAGATAACTATAGACTTTAGTAGGCCTACATTGAAATTTGTTTTATAAGTCAATATGAGAACTTAATATTTGTTTCTAATTCTGGAGAAATTCGAAGAAGAAACACTAGGCCCATTTCAATAAAGCGCTATACCATTTTGTTTTACCTCTTGATTAGATTGCTAAGTGTTTGTTGAATATATAAAATTTTCATTCTAAACATATGCAACCAGTAGGCGTACAAAAGCCTACAATTCCACCGTTATAAACTCATTTTGCAACATTTATGACTTTTTTGCCTCTATCTTGATGTTATCAATATGTTTTGATTCTGATAACGGATAGATTATTTTGTCTTCAAGCGTCGTAATCTTAGTTTTTAATTTCTAACAATTTGAGTAACTCAGCGATTTTATGTTGAGAAGCTTTACATACGAACTGTTCGTTCATTGCATGTGTTATCATAGGCACTTAAAAACAGTAATTTCTTATTGCTAGCTGATTATAAAAGAGATAGACCTGTGTAACAGATGCGAGTCAGACGAGATGGATGGTTAAACACGCTTACTCACTCCCCATGTTTGATAATGATTTATTTGGTAGTTACAAAGTTGCACTGTAGACTAAATTGTGCGAGTTAACCAAAAACAATGGCCATCGTAGAACTATTTTATTTTTAAAACAAGTTATTTTAAACTTAGTAAAATATAATCAGACATTCATTAACTGTTGCTGTTCTAATTAATTTTAGATGCTATTAAAACTGTAGTAGTAGTCTATAAATTACAGTTTTAATTACATTCATCTAAACGTTCTTTAATATACATAATTAATTTTACTACTCATAATTTATTATCAATTTAAAATCCAGTATTGCTATTTTCCTAATGTATTCTGAAATATAAATCATACTTCACGATAAATTTTAAAAATTTACTAAAATTTAGTTGCAGAGATTGTATTTCTTAGGACTATTACCATACATCTCTAGCTCTGTCAGAACTTTCATTGACGTATTTAGGGCCGTTCCTGTCTATTTAAAGTATTTTACAATACTGTACTCTAACATAATATTTCAGGTAAATGGGAACATGCTGAAACGCGAACAGTATGAAGTTGCTGACGGAGCTAGGAGAGGCCGACAATTGTGCTAAGAGGTCCTTATAGTGAGGTAGAAAATAATATTCTTGTATTGCGGGAAATTGTTCAAGAGTTGTAAGACAGAGTTTGTAGTAGTAACACTCACTGATGATGATGACTTTGTCTATAAATGATTAATTTGTGAGTTTTGAGTATGGTTTTATTTGTTTTGAGACGTAAATAATTTTATCTTTTAAATGTTTAGGGATAAACTTCGTTAAATTTAAGAATTTTCAATGAAGAATGATCATAATGAGCAGTAATATCTGAAGTACAAAAAGAAAATTAAGACTAAATATTGTATAATGGCAATACAAATACACAATTACACAATTATATGTAATCATAGACATTACTTACACTAACTACAATGATTAGTCACAAAAAAAGTTTCACTTCAATTTTGGAATGAAAATACATCATTAGTTATTGACATATAATTTATTATTTTCAAAATGATAAATAATAACGAATAATGAGACCACTTATTACTTACTTTAATAAAATATACGATGCATTATTTGTTTCCATCATAACTTGAACTACTAGTTTACAGGATCTATACTCTTCAACATTTGTTAATAAATATGTAAACATGTAATAAATATGCGCTATAATAGCGCATATTTTTTGTCTAGCGCTTCTTCAACTCAGAGCGAATGAGATGCAAATGAGGCACATAGTCTGAAATTACACTCCTCATTTACACAATAAGTCAGAGGTACCATAGGCAAGTGTTAACATATTAATATATGTTAAAATATACAAATAGTAGATATTTCTAAATTTATGAGAAATTGCATTTGAAAATTATTTCAACATAACGTCAAATAACCTCTAAGTTGAGATTCCTGCTAGCGTTAATCGATTCCAATCTAAGCAATACGTTTAGCTATCTAAAGCATTAGAGGAAATCCATTCGTTTATTTAAATAATGTCTTTTCTCTATCCGGAAAAGTGTCAGAAGCGTCTAAAATACCTTTCACTTCAAAAAATTAAAAACAACCAGTGACTTTATCCGGTTTTAATATATAGGGTATCCATAATAATTAATATAGTACACTTTTTTTCATTCGGTTTCAATTTAAAAAAATTAAACATAGGCTTCAAAAAATAGTAAATATGTTTTGGTAAGGATTTAACTTTCATGTTAAAGTGTTCGTAATTTAAAGTTAAATTATGTATACAAAGTCATATTTGGAGTGCGTGACAGGTTTGTTTCTGTGAATGGAAGAGTTCAAAGTGTTTGAACAATTAACTTTAATAAATTAAATGGAGTGGTATATATTTCCACTCCATCAATTTCTAGAATTTCATCTGATACAGAAAATAACACATTTATGTAAAAAAAGCGTATTTTCACACTTAGTCACGGATCGGAGGAAATGTACTTTTCACACCAAATATTTTTCGTAAATTTAAAAATGTATCTACAAATAATGTAGATGTAATAATAAAAAAACATTAAAACCGTAACAATTGGCAACCCCGCTTTACTGTGAAACCAACCATATTTCCGTCGAGTATTGTTAGGCATAAATAGCTGACCGCCTGTCCTCGCTCACGTGTCCACTAATTTGATGTTTCCTCTCATAAAACAAGTAACTGCACATTGTGTTTACAGAAGCGTTCTCAGGCCTTAAATACTTCTTTAACTATTTACTAAACAAGCCTTGGGCACTAGCTGATAGTGTCATACGATTGCTGTTGGTGAATGTATCAAAGAAATAATATATAAATAATATTACAAAACACAAATTGGTTTTATATACCATGACGTCCGGCGAATTTTTTAAGGTAATAACGTTCCATACATACTTTACACAAACTATAAATGTAAGCCAAAGTCTTTAAGAAACTTATTGTGGAAGTACTATTTCTTTTTCACTCGTCATTTATACCTCTGCCTCCATAATCTGGGGACTCACAATAGGTTCTTTCTAGGCAAGATATATTTTAACCGAGGAGTAAACAAACGGATGTCTGTCTTCACTTTGGTTGATTAGGTCTACTTTAGGTACGTCACCCATATTATCTCTCAGGAGATCCTCCATTTATCTGCAACAGGAAGGCTTATGTGCCTACTTCAATCCTATCTAGATTTCAACCTAGAACCTTTCCTATCCATCACATATTTACTTCAGGTAAGCCAGCCCGTAATATCTCTCCCTTATCTGTAACGTGTGTTTTTATGTTCCTAACTTATTCCTACGTACATTAAAACCTAGAACCTTTGCCCATCCTACGCAGGAATACTTCACTCCTATATCTTTATTAAGTTATGGCCAATGGGGGGGGGGAGGGCCTAACTTAATCCTAATAAAACCTAGAACCCTTTCCCATCCTTCGAAGATCTGCTCAGATGGCTATATTTGTAACAGCAGGTTTAACGTCCCTACTTTAATCCTACCTAGATTCTAACCTAGAACTCCTTCCTATTCTTCTTGGGTAATGATACTGACTGATGACTTTTATATTATAAAGAACCCTATTTAAAAAATCTTAAATAATTCATGCTTGGAAGTCCTATAGCTCTAAGGTTTCTTGTTTGAAAATTTATTCCTAAAAATTATACTTGTTATTCAATTTTTTAACTCTACATAGTTATACTAAATAATTTCTCAATAAAGTTTTAATATTGGGATAATAATAAAATACATGTATTGTGAAATTATATGGATCAAAAAACTTATTCTATTTATTCTCTCCATATATTTATCCTCTTTTGATCTTTATTTCTTTCCTTTATCTTCTTCTCACTAAGAGCGATTACTTGAAGTAATAAGATAACTCAAAATATCTAAATTTCGTCTTGCATGAGAAAATCGTACAATTAAAAAAATACAAAAAAAATTAATTAAATAATTAAAAAACACTATAAAACGTGATAGTCCTACGTGATTATGGTTTTATATGTTTGGGAGTTTTTTAGACACATTTTAATTAATTGTTTATAGTTTTTATTATCATGAATTATCGAGTTTTTTTTTTTATTTATTCAATTTATTTGTTACGTTGTTTTGTTAATTTATTAGTATTAATAACTTATTGTATTTTACTTAATTTTATGTTAATTTTATTATGAAATTTTATATCGTAGATATAAATTCTGTCTATTGTATTTGTAGGCGTGAAAGAGGACCACAGTTTAGTCGTCGAAACGTTGCTAAATTCCCAATAAATCAGACTTATTTGACTTTAGCATCAACCGTGTTTTTGTTTGATAATTATTATAATATTTATTGAATACAATATCAAATTACGCCTGCATTTTGTGAACAGTATTGAAATCTACAGATGTAAAATAACGATACTGATTATAAATACATCCCTAATGTAATGTTAAATTGTATAAATATTTTTTCTTATTACGACCAATTATAAACAATTAAATTTTCGAACACCATTTAATTAATACTTTTAAAACATTGGAGAGACGTTTCGATTCCAATATGGAAACTTAGATCCATGATTTAAAATTAACGAAAGAATATTTCAAATTTGATATTTATATATTGGTTATATAGAAAAGATAAATCAATCCCAATGATTGGTTAATATCGCAATCACAAATAATGGCGTAAAATTTTAAAGTGTCATTTTAAATATAATTGTGTTTGTGAAAACGTTTTTACTGATTTAAAAAGTATTCCCACAGTTGCTCGAATTTGTTGGCTTGACTTAAATAAATGTAAGATGATTCGAAAAAATGAGAAAAGAATATGTATCCGTATGTTTCAAGCGTAAGTGTACATTCTGGATTTAGTTCACTAATAGTTTTGGACAGTTGTTAATCCGATTTAGAAGTTACGTGTGTCGTTTTTTAATGCTGTGGAAGTTTTTGAACAAACCATTTGCCTTCATTATTCCCCACAGTAAAAGATCGATTGAACGCGCTTCTCGTTCAGCTGTGCCAATCCATTCATTCAATTTATCATTCAAGGAAGTTGTCAAGAAGCTATCAACTCATATTGTTTCCATGAAGCTGTCAACTCATATTGTTTCCATAAAGCTGTCGACTCATATTGTTTCCATGAAGCTATCAACTCATATTGTTTCCATGAAGCTGTCAATTCATATTGTTTCCATGAAGCTGCCAACTCATATTGTTTCCATAGTATATATGAGCAAATAATACTATTATGTTTTCATGAATTGCAAGGTGTTAAAAAAATATAGGATTTTTATCACTTTAATTCAATACTTCAAATAATATTGCAAGGTGCAAAATGAATCGTGTGGTCCGATAATATCACCACATCTTTTTTAAACGTTATAGAATTATTACTAGAAGCAGTGATAGTGGTATTTGTGTACTTGCTTGCGTGGGCGTGTGCGTATTTATTTGATCAGATAATCTAGTCCTCTACCCCTGAAATAATTTGGAGATCAGATGTTAAACTGAATGTCTGATATGTTGTGGGAATTTTTTTATAGTTTTAAGATCAGACAGTATGATTGCTATTGCCTAAGAAAAATTGGAAAGAACTGTTTAGAAGGAATAAAGTCGGGATACATCCCCTTTGGTATAAGATATAGGGAGCAGTAAAGTCATTATGACTCTTTTGGCAATATGATTTCTAACTTTTTTTAGACTTTTTGTTCATTAGCAAAGTTATCGCCTTCTGAAAAAATATTGTGATGATACTATGATGACGTTATTTTTCATCTATTACCTCACACTTTCCTTATACATATCTTTGGACAAATTTTCAATTGTTAATAAAATACGTTTTTATTCATCCAATCTAATAAAGATGTATGAAATTATAAGAGAAAGGTTACTTGCAATAGTGAAGCATTACAACAGATGGATAGAATGCGAAGTTATAGACCACCTCTATCAGCTTCATAAATTAGAAACGAAAAAAAGAAAGTGAATACATAGAAATAAACAAAACTAGTAGTGCAATACCATATTCTATATAGAGAGGGAAATAAAAAATTGCTAGGAAATTCGCTTCCTATTTTGCCACTTAATATTGTGATTCTGTCATATCTATATAAATATTTATTAATTGTAACTATAACATAATAATTAACTTAAATAAAATTTACATTTGTCAACCTCAGAAGCAGTTGACTTTAAAATCTGTTTACTACATTACTTGTTTATAGTATGATTATAATAATATATTATAGTATGTTTTAAGGCAATCAGCCCGAATGATTACTACCACCTACAAAGGACGACGTGGGTATAGTCAATCATCTGAAGCAAACCTACTCTCTACCGGATCATAAAGAGGTGTCATTATCGTTACATAGTAAAGTGGAAAAGTAAGCGAAATTTTCACAAAGAAAAGTATACCACAAAGAGGATTAAAGGTTGGAGAAAGGAAAACCGGATATGAAATAATCCTTGAATGACTGATAGGCTACTGTAGCGAGGTCGCCATTCCAAAAAGGAATTAATATCAGAAATATTAGAAGTCGTTAATATTAGTTCAATAATACACCAAACAGTAAACGCATTGCTTTTATTGCCTAACACATCTGTTTTTACACGAATTCATTAATTATCAAACTCAAACAAGGCTGTAGGCAGAGTGGCCTAGTTGAGCGTTATCAGCAAACCACCTGACTATCAGTTCCCGTGATTAGTTCGTCACAGTGACGTCACGAGTTAACAAGTATCATAATTAGTGAAAACTATTATTACCACTTAGATAGGCATTGTGCCGTCCAGGCTGGCCAATTGTCATACTGGGCAGGATTGAAAATCCTTAATATTGCTCAGAGCTAAAACGATTTTTTTTCTGAATGTAATATTCTTACATTATGAGTTAAAGTAAGTAAAATAAGTATAATAAATTACTTTGTTTAGCGAGAAAAATTAAAAATAAAAACTGTCCGCAGTTTAACGTAACGCAGTCACAAATTCCTTGTCGTGGGGGGAATTAAAAATTGAGAGGTAATCTAAACTCAAACAAAAGTTTTGAAAGTTAAATGCCTTTTTACGTCAATCTAACACTTAAAATTAGACACGATTTAGCAACATGAGTAAATAAATTTCTTCTAAATTTGAATAAATTCTAAATTCGAAAGCTATCCAATAAAAATTAAATTCTCTAAGCAAACGATATCATAAAACGTATACTTGGATATAAACCACAGGTAGTTCATTTATACACCCTTCGAAAGTTTTAATTTTTGAAATCCGTTCATCTTCTGATAAAATTACCTACACTGAAGTTTTTTTCAAAGATCGATTTTTATGTTAATAGCTTCCAGTTTACTTTCAACTCGTTTTATATAAAATATATGTAGGTATTTTAATATTTACTTTCCCTTTTGGTATTTGAAATTATTATGAATTTGTTACAAAATTTGCCAACTTAGAATACTTTTTAATTTATAATTTTTCTGGAGATTTACGTCTCTAGAATGTTTTCACTGCTACCGTCTGTCGTAGTAAAATTTTGTTTCCTTACCGCCAGATAATTCTTACTTTCCCAATAATACTAACTTTCTAATGAGCTTGATAATTTTATTTCACACTTTCTAGTTGAAAAGTATTTTCAACCTGTATTTCGACCTGTATTTTATTAAGACGAAATATAAAAATTTTAATTTTCCCCAAAAATAAATTTAAGATTATAAGATTAGTTGTATTGACACTTTAGGTAGAAGTCTTGACCTATGATGAATGCAAGAATATTTTTCTGTATCTGCTCAGAAAGTGGGGACGAAAAGCAGACTTCTTCTTTGTATTTAATTCTCATTAGAGAAACTAGCACTAGGTCCGCTAGCTAGACATCTTCAGTAGAACATTTCAAGAAATAGGCCTACTGTTGGTAGTTTAAAATGTCTACAAGTTCTGTCTTCACAGAAATGAGACATGTTTCATTTAAATATGTGTTATATCATCGTTGAATTTAAAAGTTTTGTGAGTCATAATTTCATTTAGAGAACGTTTAAAATGAAAACCTAAAAGACTATGTGCATACTTTTGCAATAATATATTTTTTATGGAAGATAGTTATGCTATTGGTTTGGCTTAGCATTTCTGTGGTTTTGAACACACTGAGCATAAGAAAAGCTTCAATAAGCCTTTCTTTATAGGCACTTGATCTGATGTTGGATGCAGGCTATTGTAAGCAATTGTAAGTGAGTAAATGTGTGTCAGTACCGACAATTTAGATAAATGTGGCTTTTTAAAATTTACTGATTTATGCCTCAGTAATGAGACACATAATATACCGTAATCTATTATTATAATATGTGTCTCATTACTGAGAGATAAATCAGTAAATTTTAAAAAGCTACATTTATGCGACGTTTTTCCACATGTTTTGTATTTTATGTTTGCAGTGAATCTAGAAGTGCTAAACCGAATCAAAGAACAAGAAATAATTCTTAGTATTATAAATTTAGTAATATTCTTGTTGAATTTAAATTATAATTTAAAATTACGTCATTAAATAAGTAATTATATTATTTTTCACTTTTTTAAATACAAGTTCTGAGACTTTGGACTTGAAATAAAATTAATTCTGTTTCCTTCTTCGAAGTTTTTTTTACCATGATTTTCTCCCCCATTCTCCTCTAATCTACAAATTTATCTTCAGAATTTTAACTCCATGATTTTACATTGTCCTTTCACATACCAAATCCATCCCACAATCCTTTTCCTACCCTTCTGGCTTATCCACTACTGCAATTATGCGCAATAGATTCAACATTCCTTCCTGATGAATCTTCTTTACTAAACCGATAATTAAGTTATTTGATTTTCCTCTTGTAGTGTAAGACTTGTGAAGTTAAACTTATAAAAAAAATTAATTTTGTTTCATTCTTTTAAGTTTGGTCCCAAGATTTCTTAACTGATGAGTTCTCTCAAGGTTTTTTCTCCATGATCCTCTACCTAAACCTCCATGATCCTCTACCTAAACCTCCATGATCCTCTACCTAAACCTCCATGATCCTCTACCTAAACCTCCATGATCCTCTACCTAAACCTCCATGATCCTCTACCTAAACCTCCATGATCCTCTACCTAAACCTCCATAATCCTCTACCTAAACCTCCATGATCCTCTACCTAAACCTCCATGATTCTCTACCTAAACCTCCATGATCCTCTACTTAAACCTCCATGATCCTCTACCTAAACCTCCATGATCCTCTACCTAAACCTCCATGATCCTCTACCTAAACCTCCATGATCCTCTACCTAAACCTCCATGATCCTCTACATAAACCTCCATGATCCTCTATCTAAACCTCCATGATCCTCTACCTAAACCTCCATGATTCTCTACCTAAACCTTCATGATCCTCTACTTAAACGTCCATGATCCTCTACCTAAGCCTCCATGATCCTCTACCTAAACCTCCATGATCCTCTACCTAAACCTCCATGATCCTCTATCTAAACCTCCATGATCCTCTACCTAAACCTCCATGATCCTCTACCTAAACCTCCATGATCCTCTACCTAAGCCTTCATGATCCTCTACCTAAACCTCCATGATCCTCTACCTAAACCTCCATGATCCTCTACCTAAACCTCCATGATCCTCTACCTAAACCTCCATGATCCTCTACCTAAACCTCCATGATCCTCTACCTAAACCTCCATGATTCTCTACCTAAACCTCCATGATCCTCTACTTAAACGTCCATGATCCTCTACCTAAGCCTTCATGACCCTCTACCTAAACCTCCATGATCCTCTACCTAAACCACCATGATCCTCTACCTAAACCTCCATGATCCTCTACCTAAACCTCCATGATTCTCTACCTAAACCTCCATGATCCTCTACCTAAACCTCCATGATCCTCTACCTAAACCTCCATGATCCTCTACCTAAACCTCCATAATCCTCTACCTAAACCTCCATGATCCTCTACCTAAACTTCCATGATTCTCTACCTAAACCTCCATGATCCTCTACTTAAACCTCCATGATCCTCTACCTAAACCTCCATGATCCTCTACCTAAACCTCCATGATCCTCTACCTAAACCTCCATGATCCTCTACCTAAACCTCCATGATCCTCTACCTAAACCTCCATGATCCTCTACCTAAACCTCCATGATCCTCTACCTAAACCTCCATGATCCTCTATCTAAACCTCAATGATCCTCTACCTAAACCTCCATGATTCTCTACCTAAACCTCCATGATCCTCTACTTAAACGTCCATGATCCTCTACCTAAGCCTCCATGATCCTCTACCTAAACCTCCATGATCCTCTACCTAAACCTCCATGATCCTCTATCTAAATCTCCATGATCCTCTACCTAAACCTCCATGATCCTCTACCTAAACCTCCATGATCCTCTACCTAAACCTCCATGATCCTCTACCTAAACCTCCATGATCCTCTACCTAAACCTCCATGATCCTCTACCTAAACCTCCATGATCCTCTACCTAAACCTCCATGATCCTCTACCTAAACCTCCATGATCCTCTACCTAAACCTCCATGATTCTCTACCTAAACCTCCATGATCCTCTACTTAAACGTCCATGATCCTCTACCTAAGCCTTCATGATCCTCTACCTAAACCTCCATGATCCTCTACCTAAACCACCATGATCCTCTACCTAAACCTCCATTATCCTCTACCTAAACCTCCATGATCCTCTACCTAAACCTCCATGATCCTCTACCTAAACCTCCATAAAAGGTCTTCAATATACTGAACGCCCCCCCAAACTTTTCTCCTCTGGCATTTTCTCTAATATTTTAATAGAATCCCGATTAATATTGTACTATTTAACAGTATTTCTCAATGAATCATCTAGACAACCAAAGTTGTTTTCAGAAAGTAAAATTTCTTCTCCATATAATGTGTATTTTAAAATGTCCACTAACCTTCTTATCCAATGACTAATTATTCTTCCCTTTTAACTGTTATCGGTTTTTCATTATTATTTGATCTTCGCCATCATTTGGACACTGCACATTTCAGTATTATGGGGTAGAGCAACATAAAGGGCCCTAAAGGCAGCACAGAAGCCTTATCCTAGTGGCCATCGTCAGATAATGACTCTTTAAAGCTCTACTCATTCTGCTGAATACAGCTCTGGCTTTCTAGATCCTATTACCTACGAATGGTCTTATAACTCTTTGATTATGGTATCCAGATAAAATATGTGTGACTCCTCCAATTACTTGAAGTCTACTTTAAGGTGCCAATTAGATACAAAATGTCTATTGATAATTTTAGTTGTCTCCTTGACCACGCCTCTGATTCACTGAGCTATTCTAGCTAATAAAAACTGAAAAAGTCAATATAGTATCTCATCAGCATAAAGGTGAATCCTTTTCAGATTATGATTCTCTTCATGCGTAGCATATCTAGGGCCTTTACCCTTGTACAGGTCAAAGGGAAAACTAACACAGACTAAGCGTGGTCCTACTTCGTTCTCTTGCATTATTGAACTCTACTTTATCCCTCTCCAATCAATACCCCTCCTTTAATAAGCCTCTAGAAAAGCTTTATCGGTTCCTTCGCCGAAGCTATCTAGCACCAACGTCCCATGAATCATAGCCCATATCGCATCTACAGTATGTCCTTCTATGGTAGTACATTTTTTGTATAGTATTTGATATAAAGATCGCGACAAAGCGACGCCTACGGCAAGCAAATATTATCGCATTTTGGCCTACCTGACACTTGTTATCAGGCATTTGTTAAGACTACTATATTTTCTGAAAGATAACAATATAGAGGCCTGTTGCAGGTAGAGAACTCCAGTTCGTAACTGATTCGATGTCTGTATTTTATGTCTGATAAACTTATAGGCACAATGTTCATTTTCAATTAAAATTACTGTATACGACCCTGCAATGAACTTTCAACTTTTTTAACGACGATTAAATTGGTAAAATTATGCACTTAAAAAAAGATTTTATCTTTATTGATAACTATGGATAAAACATTCATAAATTTTCGCTAAGTTGAAATTTAGAATGCATCTTATTTTAATTAAATGACACAGCTTCTAACTTAAATTAATATAAGCTTAAATTTAATAGTGACGTATTTAAAAGATAAATACACTTACTACCATTCCCATTACTCAATCATATTAAAGCCCTATCTTGAAACTTTTATAAGTTTAAAGAATCGTTTATCTAAGTTGGCTTATCAATGGAATTAGACAAAGTCAATTTATTGAATAATAAAGAACAGCAATCAGAAAAAAAATACGAGCCACTTTTTTAAGACACTTTTTAAAAATATTTAAAATATTTAATTATTTTAAATCTTGACGTTTTAAAGGTGATAAATAAAACGTTAATGTTTCTTTAATTCTTTTTTTGTTTAGCTTCTCGTGAAAGTTATACTTCAACTCCAAAAAGGCGTATCTTGGTTTTTATTGTACCTAATATAACAATTTAAAATCCAGTTTAATCTATCAGAGTTTTATCAGTTCTCTAAAATCTGTGTATCGTATGTGGCTGCTCGAAAATAGGACAGGGGAGAGAGCTTTCCAGATTCAATGGTTATAAACAGTTTGCAACTAGGAAATTCAAGTTTTACGTTTCTTGTTCCTAAAGCTCAACCCACAGCATTCACGTCATTTCGTAGATGCCTAGAATTATGCTCTGTATTCAACCTCAAACCACGGCTATGTCAGGTCATAGACATCCATTGGTTTTGGATGAAGATTTTTAAATAAGTCATCTAATTTCTTAAAAACTCATCTAGTTTTTTAATAAGCCTATTTTGAGAATACTGTGATATCAGTCGAGAAGTTATGATACTTCGATTCTGTTTCTTTCTAATTTAATAGAGTATAAATTACATTACATATCATGTCATAATACAAGACGTTCTAACGGAGTCCTACCCGCTAGGTATCTATCACCTTGCTAACACACTTTAACGTTTTTTTCAGATTAATCTCCCCCTATAAAGATATGAAGTTATAGAGCCATTAATTTCTAGACGATTTCATTTCCTTCAAATATCATATTACCAGTTTAAATTTAAACTCGAATCATCCGGCGTAAAAAATAATTTTTTCTAACAATTTCTCAGTAGAATATTCCAATTGTTGTAAGTAATTTCTTCTCTTTGTTACAAGTCAATTAATTTATTTGTTGTAAGTAATGTTTCCCTTTGTTACAAGTCAACTAATTCATTTGATGTAAGTCATTTCTTCCCTTTGTTACAAGTCAACTAATTCATTTTTTGTAAGTAACGTTTTCCTTTGTTACAAGTCAACTAATCCATTTTTTGTAAGTAACGTTTCCCTTTGTTACAAGACAACTAATTCATTTGTTGTAAGTAATGTTTCCCTTTGTTACAAGTCAACTAATTCATTTATTGTAAATCATTTCTTCCCTTTGTTACAAGTCAACTAATTCATTTTTTGTAAGTAACGTTTCCCTTTGTTACAAGACAACTAATCCATTTGTTGTAAGTAATGTTTCCCTTTGTTACAAGTCAACTAATCCATTTGTTGTAAGTAATGTTTCCCTTTGTTACAAGTCAACTAATTCATTTGTTGTAAGTAATGTTTCCCTTTGTTACAAGTCAACTAATTCATTTGTTGTAAGTCATTTCTTCCCTTTGTTACAAGTCAACTAATTCATTTTTTGTAAGTAACGTTTCCCTTTGTTACAAGTCAACTAATCCATTTTTTGTAAGTAACGTTTCCCTTTGTTACAAGACAACTAATTCATTTGTTGTAAGTAATGTTTCCCTTTGTTACAAGTCAACTAATTCATTTGTTGTAAGTCATTTCTTCCCTTTGTTACAAGTCAACTAATTCATTTTTTGTAAGTAACGTTTCCCTTTGTTACAAGTCAACTAATCCATTTTTTGTAAGTAACGTTTCCCTTTGTTACAAGACAACTAATTCATTTGTTGTAAGTAATGTTTCCCTTTGTTACAAGTCAACTAATTCATTTGTTGTAAGTCATTTCTTCCCTTTGTTACAAGTCAACTAATTCATTTGTTGTAAGTAATGTTTCCCTTTGTTACAAGTCAACTAATTCATTTATTGTAAATCATTTCTTCCCTTTGTTACAAGTCAACTAATCCATTTTTTGTAAGTTACGTTTCCCTTTGTTACAAGACAACTAATTCATTTGTTGTAAGTAATGTTTCCCTTTGTTACAAGTCAACTAATTCATTTGTTGTAAGTCATTTCTTCCCTTTGTTACAAGTCAACTAATCCATTTTTTGTAAGTAACGTTTCCCTTTGTTACAAGACAACTAATTCATTTGTTGTAAGTAATGTTTCCCTTTGTTACAAGTCAACTAATTCATTTATTGTAAATCATTTCTTCCCTTTGTTACAAGTCAACTAATCCATTTGTTGTAAGTAATGTTTCCCTTTGTTACAAGTCAACTAATCCATTTGTTGTAAGTAATGTTTCCCTTTGTTACAAGTGAACTAATCCACTTTTTGTAAGTAATGTCTTCCCTTTGTTACAAGTGAACTAATCCATTTGTTGTTAGGAAATATACCCTGTAAGATAGAGAAACTGCCTAAATTCGGAAGATTGTCGTGTATGAATTCGAAAGTGTTACAATTTGGTTTCTCAGTATCTCTTGAGCCTATCTATTGTAGGTTTGAATTTTATGGATCCAACCGATATACTGTGTTGGTTTATCTTCCTCCGCCCTTCGTCCTCCCTTCTCTTCCTCCTTCCCCTCCATCCTCCCTTCTCTTCCAGTTACTCAGGCTTTTAGGTTAAGAAATTAGGTTAAACAGTTTTGTATTATAACATACGTTAATTAGTAATTAGTCTTCATTAACTAATATTTGTTTTTACTTTACATTGTTAGTTTTAAGTTACGTAATTTTAAAAAACAAAGAAAAATAGAGTCACCCAGTCCTTCTGAGGTATAATAAAAACATTCTTCCAGTATTCTATGAGTCTTGACCAACTAAACCTTATCTTAAATGTAAATCTTTCTATCAGTGAAACTCCAGCAGTCCAGATCCAGTATCCTACCTACAGCCAGTGATGGGACATACACTGCAAAAAGAACGGGGTCATCAGGCCTTTCTCTGACTGACTGAAAACGTATTTGAAATAAATTGATCAACCATTTCAAATATACAAAGGTCTTCATAAATTTAAAATCTATAATAGGTTTCATAAATAATAAGTCCATATTTCTATACGTCAGTTATATATAAGCCAAACGAAACAAACAGGAAAGAGTTACCGTTCGTAATGTATTAGGACTGAACGGACGTCCTACACACAATAATAATAATAATAATAACAACAACGACACAAATCCATTGCCTAATATTATAAAAACACTGAACATAAAAGATAACAGTCAAGCACTAATAGCTCGATACTAAAAATTTTTAACTAAAAGTTCGACGCTCAAAACATTTCTAAAAAATATCACTTTTTATGTACACAAAAAACCTTTTATATTGATGTTATAGCTTCATCTATTTGTTTGTTATCTACAACCTTAATTTGGTTGTAATTATTACAAAACTTAATTGTATTTTAAAATTATCAACACAAAACGTGGGGGACAAATACTCCTGCTTTCAAATTAGCTATATTGCAAATTCGTGTTTTAATTGCTTACAAAGCATTGTTTGTTGTGTTCAAGTATTTTAAGACATCGCCATACAGCATGAGGGGAATTAGAATTTGTTACAGGCAAAGGTGAGTTACTTCCAAGTCTACTCAGGTTACGATGAGGCTAAAATAAAATAATGTCGTATGGATCTACGCCCGGTAACTACTGTTGTACTCATAGGTTATCTGTAGGTTTGTTTCTGTGTCCAGGAATATACACCTTCTGAAATACAAGAAGGGATGGAAAATTCTGGGAAATGAAACTAAAATAGAGAATCCTTCAAAACACTGTAAATAACCTAAAAAGAGAAGTTCATTTACTTGATCTTTACTCTTCAAAGGTTCGAAAAATGCTTCTGCATAGCAATAAGAATAAATATTTTGGGCCATGCGAATACAAAGTCCAAATATAAGGTTCAGTAACGAAATGGATGACGATTGATAGTTTTTAACATCTATTTTGAAATTTTTTTTGTTTTCATCCTTAAGTTGTCCTCTCTCTCTCTCTCTCTCTCTCTCTCTCTCTCTCTCTCTCTCTCTCTCTAACTGTCCGTCCGTCCATCCGTTCGTCCGTCCGTCTGTCTTTCTGTCTGTCTATCTATATATCTATCTATCTCTAGCGTCATACATACACAAACAGTAGAATAGAAATTCACTAAAAGTACACGATTAATTTTTCTGTTGTAAAATTTATAAACCTAAATATGGACTTTGAAACTCGATTTTTCTCGTGTTCCAGACTCCAGGTATTATTTGATGGTAATTGTGAGTATTTTATCGCTGCGCAGTTGTAGTTTGTGAGTTTAGCTGTTGAATCTATTACGTAATCTATGCGCGCCTTCCGTTAATATATAGTATTATGTAAAACTACCTTACGTAAACAGAAGTCTATTTCGTACTTCCAATGTTAAATCCATTACCTAGTTTAAATGAAAATTAAAATTATTAAAGTAAAGAATATTTATAAATTTATTTGAGTACGGGAAAAATTTCTGAATAATTTATGTTTTAATCAGTAATTGTAAATTTCCCATCGTTCTACCAATTTCCTGGAAATTTTGGTAGTTTCAATGTAATAAAAATAGGTAATATAAAAATTGTCATGCACACGGCTACCGAATTTGTGATTGTCCTGCATTAAATTCGATAATGTATTAATACTAAATATTATATGTATCTATTTTATAAAGTATTTTATTTATTTTAATTTTATTACTTTTAGTTTATCGTATGTTAAGAATTATCTCACTTTGTTTATATAAAATTAGTTATATCGTTTGTAATTTTTTAAATAGAAATTTCTAATTTTTTATAATTTTTTTAATCGCTTCTAATTGTTTACCATGTCAATGTTGCCAAAATTTATATTAGTTCTCTTCTTCATCAAAGAACACAAAAACTTTTACATATATATATATATATATATATATATATATATATATATATATATATATATATATATATAAATATATATATATATATATATATATATGTGTGTGTGTGTGTGTGTGTGTGTGTGTATGTAATAAAAGTCCTTTTTCCAAAGAACGAATATCATCCTAAAGGGAAATTTAATATTCATATTTAATATGTATGTTAATACTTTATACACTTAACACTTATATGAGGTAAATAAAAATGAGTTTATAAAAAAAATGTTCAACTGAAAAAACCTTAATTTTATTAGTGGATTATTTAGAAAAATTAGCTTACCATTGCTCAACAAAACGTTTAAACTAATCAAAAAGTAGATTTAAAAAATAAAAACTTTGCAGTTGAAATTTCAACCATTTTTACTTTTAACAATTGCCATTTTCGTAGGTATTTCCTAAAACTTTCGTGCTTGTTTTAACGGAATTCGTCTCTGAGCTACGTATTCAAGGTTTAATTCTGCACTTTTCTTGCTGCCAAATTAATATGCGGCAAGTTTGCCAAAACAATTACTATTTTTGACTACTACTTTGCTTTGTTTTGTTTTTCGTGAAGTTTTGTTTTTATACCCATTAAAAAGCTTATGAATAATGAATGACAAATAATTATAACTATCGGATGCTAAACAATGATAAGTATTGTGATGATATAAAGTTTTGCTATTCATCAAATTTAAAAAGTACATCTAAATACACCCACATACGAACACATGTCAGAGCAAAACCTCATATTTGAAGGATTTATATTTCCTTGGCACTTCTTCCAATGCATGCTTCGATAAGGCATTGGAAGTGTCTTCGCCTAGTCTAAAATGTTAACATATCTGCAGTATTTAGCTTGAAAATGATATTTTGAAATTCAGAATAAAAGACTCCCGCCCATCACAATGAGAATGTTTGCATTACATTAGAAAAAACAAAATGTAATGAAATTATTTGAAATACAATGTGACGCCAGTCCGAGAAAAAATAATCAGACGTTTATGTAATCCTGCATGCTAAGATCAGGATCTCCTACATTTTATTTGGACTGCGTTAGTGGTTTAAATTGTTAAAACATTTTAGTGTAAATTTATACTCAACGTGATTGATTGTTATTACTTGTCAAGTTACTCTTAGTTGAAGACTTGCTGAAATAAAAATAAAATTCAATCATATTCACGTAAAAGGATATTTAGTTAAAATTGATAACATTAAGGATAGTCTGAGAGGTAAGCTCAGGATGGAGTTTATGCTATCTCAGAAAGTTCAAAATGGAATAGAATCTTATTAAATTTCTTAACAGGACAATTTCATGGAAATAGAATATTTAGGAACTTGCCCGATATTTTATTGAACGTCACAAAGATCTACTGTGGTATGGTTGAAGTAAATTAGAGGCTTATATCAATTCTTATCAATACGTATTTCAATTTGTCTTTTAGTATAAATTCTTTACAGGTTTTAGCTCTTTATTTTAATCGATAAAACTTCTTATTAGCCTCATATGTGTTATGATATTACTAAACGACGGTTTATTTGTGTCGTAAAGTGTAGCAGTAGATGCAATAGCACAGCGTTGCTTTTCATATGACATTGAGGACAGCTCAGCCGAGTAACGATGTGCTGTCACGCCATATCAGATCGCAGAGCGTCACTGTTACAAGACAAGGGCAATAGAAAAACCATCACCTGAGACTTAACAACGAAATGTGAACGGAAGCTTGATATCTTATCGAATGTTAGAAGGTTGAGTGTGATAAACAAAAATTTACAATTTAAAATAATTGGAAAAGCTTTCAATGTACAAGTGGGAGTCAAGCATTGCATATGTTATCATATATTTCTACCTATGTCGATTGCGATTTGAAAGTAATATTATGTGAGTAGTATGGCTATTGCTCAAGATAGATAAAATGAAACCGAGCAGCCGTGATGTTAAAAGTGTTGATCGTTGTTAGAAAAATTCAAGATTAGTTAGAACGTAATTATAGGCTGCACAGTAGATAAAATTTTGGTCAATATAAACTGCAAAAATTGTCGCACAATTTATATATAAGATTCAACCACCCATTAATAACCCATATATTCACAGAATACGTCAATTTGGGGATAGAACTAGCCCACACATACATTCATACAGTCCCGCCCAGTGAAGGGCAAGAGGGGCAAGTCCCCGGGTCCCGACCAGGTTGGTGTTTTTTTACTGTGGAAAATAAATACTCCAGAGGCGAAATTCATACAAGAGATAAAAACTGTATACCAATAGAGCATAAGAAGTACAATGTACAATTGTTCAAGCTTTTAATGACAAAGTAGTACTCATTAAATGAAATGTTCTATTCACACAAAATGTATTGTCTTGGTTGATGTAAACGATCGGCAGTTTATTCCAACAAACCTAACCATACACAGATTAAATTCAGTAGGCCTACTTAGAAACAATAATTTATTTATAATGTCGTGCAAAATACAGGCATAATGTTGTATAGGCCTATGTTAGAAGTAATGAAGGGCTCCTTACTCATAAGCAGTATGAGTACACACAGAAGTACAACAGAAGTGTTTGTCCAGGGCCCGAAATTTCTCTAGGTGGGCCTGCACTCATACACATAAACATATGCGTATTTATTTGGTTGTTAAATGGGGGGAAAGGTTTTTGTTAGTCTAACTGGGATCAGAGAAGTTGATTAAGTTATAAAAGAAATTAGGATCTAGGTGGAATTAAAATAAAGAATGAAAACCCCTGATTGTAGGATGTATGAAATTAGTTTGGCTCTGTTTTGAAGAGTTGCTCACATCTGAATTACACTTACTGTCTACCGGGATCATAGGGACGAGTTATAAAACTGATAAGAAGGAAATGTGGGCCAAGCTAAGGCTACGGAAGGAAATAATGATCTACTAATTTTGGAAAACCAAATTCGCAAATTATTACTTGTGAGGACGGAGTAGTTTTCCTGAAGTATATCTGTTCTGTTCTAGAGGAAAGAGAGGTGTTTACCAGATTCCCTCGCTAGGAATATGGGGAGGGGGTGAGACAGTGTGTTTAAAATGATGATGAAAATGTGTATTTTCAATTTGTGAGAGTTTTAAGCGTTATATTGTTTTGCATAACGGGAGTCAGTAGTAGCAACTTTGTAGTCTGATGTAATTACGCTATAAAAAAATACAATTAAATGTTCCTTATGGTGTTTATTTTACAACGGTTCTTCTTTCTGATTCTAGAATGGGTAGTCCCTTCTCGATCAATGGTAACAAGTAAACCTTTCTTTGAGGACCCGCTTGAGCCTTCATTAGTTCTGATATCTTCCTGTTGCTCTTGCGAAAAGTTACGATTCCTGCCATTAAAGTAACTTGTCTTTGTCTTCATCTCTTTGTTTTATATTTTTATAACATTCATGTTTCTAACAACAATCATTTTAATACGTTACCCCTGAACATTTCCTATTCCTGCAACTGTTCAAAAATCTGTAACGGTCAATCGATGAAAACCTGTCATACAGGTGTAACTCGTTGATAGTTAGTCCAGGTCCATCAGATTCATTCAATTTAAAACAATCTATGATTTACATACCAAAAGTACACTACAGTTTATACCAACTAGTCCAGATGAAAACTACACTACTGAACAATGCAATGAACTATACATGCCTCTATGAACTAACCTGTGTTGTACACCCGGGCTCCCTTATCACTTGCAGCCCTTGCAGATTTGTCCTTAATGAGTCACCTACCAGCATCCCACTAAGTAAATTATCTTTCTTACCCTGGTTTTAATGTTTATCGAATATTAAAAGATTACGTAACGCATATAAGAAGTACTATACCAAACACGACATAATTTATTTTTAATTAAATAAAACCTCTAAACCACAAATAACATTTATTTAAACCTTATGTACATTTCAATTGCTCAGCAATCATCTTCAGAGGTATTTAAAAAATACAACTAACTTTAAACAACATAATACAACAAATATATAGGCATAAATCGGTAACTACTTCGCCACGCCCCTAATTTTAAAAAAACTAGTACGACCAATCACGTTGCAGTAAATTCCCCCTCTGATTGGTCGTACTAGTTTTTTTAAAATACGGGGCGTGGCGAAGTAGTTACCGGTTTATGCCTATATCTGTTGTATTATGTTGTTTAAAGTTAGTTGTATTTTTTAAATACCTCTGAAGATGATTGCTGAGCAATTGAAATGTACATAAGGTTTAAATAAATGTTATTTGTGGTTTAGAGGTTTTATTTATTTAAAAATAAACATTACGAGACAGATGCTTCATACAGTTAACGACATAATTTCATAAAACATTACCTGTTTTGTACGGCAACAGTCATGAATTAAAAAAATTATATGCGGTAACAATTATAAACTTTACGATTTCAGTTTAACAAAGTATGTCATGTTTGCCATCGTTCTTCTTATATTTTTACGTTCTTTACAAATATTCGATATTTTTTTGGAAAATATGATTAGGGAAATTATATTAATTTAGTGAGAATGCTAATAGATTACTGACTAAGAATACAGCTCCAAGTGGTGTGGCACGTTCCGACTAGCCCGGGTTTGCAAGACAGGTTAGATCATTTAGACTATAGTGCAAATACGTCTGCTAAATCTTTAAGTTAATTACTTATTATAGTCGATAGTAATTATTTTACAGAAAATCAAACTAAAATAATGCTTATGAAAATTTCTATACATTAATATTTTTGGTTGCGTAGAACAGCACTTATTTCATTGACGTCTTATCAACCTCTATCAAAAGTTTAATTATAAAATAAAAAGAATTTAAAATAAAGTATTTCTTTGTTGATTTAAGTAGGAATTGATTTTTTTAAATATACATTACTTGTTTTATTATTTTGGGTTTATTGTTAATTTTATTAAGTGGCAAATGTGCTAAAATTTCTTATTGTGGAGAACGGAAAATACTACGCCGGTTAATCCAAACGTAATTTTACTAAAAGTAGCTCAAACGAAGATGGAATCAGATAATACGATAAAATTTTATTTCTTTTTTCTTAAAGTGGTTGAAAAATCTGAACTACAATTTCTGAAACTTTTGAAATACATCTTTTACAGCCAATATGGTAATGGAGATAAAACTATGGCATTTAGTACAATGATAATATAATTAATTACTCCACGAAACCAGATAAAGCACTTCATTGATAAGTAGGATTTGTTTAATTCAGAGGTTTATTCGCATTTAGGCTACAAAACTATTCAGAGTGTTAGTAAGGCTATTAGGTAGAATCAGTCCAAGACAAACATAAGCTGTTTAAATAAAGTATGTACAAATTGTGATTCAAGATTTCTAAGCAAAATATGTACGATTGCTGGTACTGATTAACAAAATCTGAACAAATAAACAAACATGATATACTGATTTAAAAAATAATCGTCGATGTTATTAATTTACCAAAATGTATAATTTTTTTTTTAATGAATCCCTCAGAGGTTAAAACAATGTTATAATAGCCTCGTCTCAGTTTCAGTATTTTAAATTTTTTCCACCCAATTGTCTTATCGCATCAGCATTTTTCATTTCTTCGGTTCATTTAACAATATCGATCCTTCCCCAATGTCAAATATATGCAATAGTGTGTTTTTCATTTTATGCTAAGCCTAGTTTGAAATAACATATAATACAATAGGCCTATACGAGTAAGCCTCGTACGTTACCCAAAAAGCGCCTTAAAGATAAACTATTTGTTCAGGTCCTTTTTTTCTGCGTACACGGAAAAAATCTTTTTTTAAGCACGTTCAGTCCGGATGCCGGCAATTGCTTACAGTGAACCCATGTGGCTGCTCCCGAAAAGGCTGTATTTGTCATCGTAGCTCCACAACTTCCTTCACAGATAGAACCGACAATGTCGTCACCTTCAATAGATAGTTTAATATTTCATAACAAAGGTTATTGGCATTAATGTAACGGAAAATAGAGAAAAATATATATATATATATATATATAATCATTAGTATATGGTGCCAAAACGAATCTTATGTGTCCCTAAGAGACTAGATTCAGTTACAAGTGTTTGATAAAGAAATACAAAGTCAAGTTAGAGTAGAGGGAGTTGCAGTCAGATGTATCAGGCGCGTATCCAAGGGGGGGCGATGAGGCGATCGCCCCCCCAACCCTCAAGAACTTTGGGTTAAAAATCGACAATATATTATTAAATTAGGACTTTCTATTAAATTAGACTTTTACTTAAGTTAATTCGTCTTTTATTGTAAATAAAAAATACAATTTTAATTTTTAATTTGAAAATGTGACGCGTTTCCTCGGCATACCCTCGTAAACGTCTAAACGTTTTAACAACAGATAGCGCTAGTGAAGCTTAGTCTCGAACATATGATTTTCAATACGTAATTTTGCAAGCGTAATATTCGCAGTTGACTCCGGAATTGTTCGTGTTGGAAGAAAAACTACTTATATTAATTAATAAACCATTTTTATAATAATAGCTTATTATAAAATTAATAATATTCTCTAGCCATAAGTGTTATCGAAACTGGAATAATTATTTATTAAAAAGTCTAATTTGCTAATCTTTATCACCTTACCGATTTCTAACGCAAGCGTAGAAAGAACTTTTTCTGTTCTATGTTTTTACATACACGCACGCGCGCGCTCACACACACACACACACACACACACATTTTATATATATATATATATAATGCATCGATCGCCCCCCCCCCCCTCCAAAGCAAGTCGCTGGATACGCGCCTGTGTATAGAGACTTACAGGTCGTCAAAGTTATGTTAGCGTGATGCGCAGAGACGGATTTGGTAAAGATACGATGGTGAGGAGAAAGAGTAGGGCGGGTAGTGCGGTAGGGGAGGGGGCTTTTACAGCCGACTTGCTGGAATGCACAACACAGCAAATAGTACCTTTATCGCTTTAGTTTGTGTGGCAGTGTTTATGTCTTTAGTGTATCGACCAAAACAGTATTTTTCAATACTAAATATGCCTCAACCGCAGATAACAAGTCTGTTCGGCAAAGGAGTGGCGCTCAGAAGCCAAACTAAATGCATTATTATTAATGTATTTAAAAACATATATTCTGAAAATCCCAACATGTCTTGCTCGGTAATTCAAGACCGCGTAGCTAACCTTTGTGGAATATCTGTTCATACATTTAGGAAATTATTGACGGAGGAAGAACGACTAGGAGAAAACGAAACATTCAGTACACCAGGTAAAATTCGTACAAGAAAAATTAAAAAAGTTAACATCGATGATTTTCAAAAATGTGCATTACGAAAAATAGTTCTTAATTTTCATACCACTCATCACGCGCTTCCAACATTGAAGAATGTGCTAAAAGTTTTAAAGCTTAAATATCCGGAATTAGAATTTAATTTCACTCATGAAACTTTACGCAAAATTTTAAGATCCATGGGATTTAAATGGAAAAAAACTGAAAATAAAAGAAGCGTTATGATCGAAAAACATGATATACGCTTTAAAAGAGTATGCTATTTAAATAAAATTCGACAGTATAGAGCGGAAAATAGGCCAATAATATTTTCAGATGAGTCTTATATTCATTCGACGCATACCACGAATTTAGCAAGGACTGATGAATCTGTTAACGGCTACAAAAAAAATATTTCATAGGGATCAAGACTAATCATAGTCCACGCTGGCAGTTAAACAGGAAGTATGGAAATGCCCTTTTGGTCTTTAGAACAGGCCAGAAAACAGGAGATTATCACAACGACATGAATGCGGGAAGTTGTGTTTCTCCTTTCTTTACGTCAGCTGGAGTAGAACGAGCCAAAGCACGCATGCGCAAACGTAAATGTCTAACGTGAGTCATCCCTTCTACAGTCGGCCGTACTCCCCACTCACTTCTCCTACATGCGCGAACTACGCTTACAAAACTTTGACAGCCTGTACTTATGTGAATCAGAAATATAGAAGTTGCTAAGTTTTAGCTTAACACTTGTTTATTTTTACTCATCTTTGCCGCCTTGTGTTAACTGAATTCTCTATTTGGGGGCAGTTAACTTTCCGGAAATTCACGTTGTGACCTAGTAGCATCGTCTTGCGGATATCGTCGATGTGATTTCGAAAATCTTAATAAGAAACTATAATTTAAATAAATAAAACCTCTTTCAAAATTTTTGTATTTAAAATCTTACGTGCTTAATTGCAAAGCAATCATCTTCGAAGGAAATTACTTGAGTAGTACCCTA
This sequence comes from Prosapia bicincta, assembly GCA_036971475.1. Taxonomy (NCBI): domain Eukaryota; kingdom Metazoa; phylum Arthropoda; class Insecta; order Hemiptera; family Cercopidae; genus Prosapia; species Prosapia bicincta. Next base: position 100,115,354 of record JBAIZL010000004.1, on the reverse strand, counting down.
CTAGCATCCTCATTAAATTTATTTTAATTCTCTAATCATGTTTTCCAAATTTCTATCGAATATTTGTAAAGAACGTAAAAATAATAAAAGAACGATGCCAAACACGACATGCTTTGTTAAATTGAAATCTTTACGCTTTTAATTGTTACCGCATAAAATCTGTTAAATTTATGACTGTTGCCGCACAAAACAGTTAATTTTTTTAATCAAATTATGTCATGTTTGGGTACTTCTTATATTTTTACGTTATTTTTTAATATTCGATAAACATTATAAACAGGTTAAAAAAGTTAATTTACTTAGTGGGGTGTTGGTAGGTGACTCATTAAGGACAAATCTGCAAGGGCTGCAAGTGATAAGGCACGTTCGAGCTAGCCCGGGACTACAACACAGGTTAGATCATAGAGTCATGTATAGTTCATTGCATTGTTCAGTAGTGATATTTTTGTAACACTTTCCTCTGAGTTTGATTGCTTTGCACATTAGGATTTATATAGAAAAAGGTCTATTTGAGGTGAAGAGGTTTCATTTATTTAAATATAAAATTACGTCACAGTTGCTATTTTAGGAAATACTATTTATTATTAATCTATAAATAAAAACATATTAAATATTAAAACAACAAACTGAAGAATATGTGAGAGAATTTTTTTATTATTCATAAAATAAACAAGTAATATGAACAAAAACTTTTAAACTCAATTCCTACTTAGGTCAACAAAGTAATTTTTTATTGTAGTTACTTTTATTAAATATTTACATTTATTATAAATAAAGTAATACAAAAACTTCTGTTCTAGTATATAACCTATATTATAAAATCATATTTTTTATGATATCGTATGTTATTACTTAATTTAATCCAAATGGGTCGAAATAACAATATTGCTTACCGTGCCCATTTTGTGAAACGTTTTCTCCTATTTAAACTACAATTATTATATTAAATTTCACTAATGAAGTAGTAATTGAAAAAACTGATTTTACATCAAGTGTCATCCACTAAAAGTTTTAAAATATTTATTTGAACTTAAGTGTAGGAATAAAAAGTATTTTATTAACGATTGAAAATTTAAGCAGGAAATATATATATATATATATATATATATATATATATATATATATATATATATATATATATATATAAGGAGAGAGTGAACTAATAGAAGGAATTGAAAAATTATATAGAAACTATTAGTGAAATTAATTATCCTCCTTTGAAGTATAGTGATTGAAAGTTATTTCAGTGAGCCAACGGCAGAATGCTATTTAATCGTACTGGTTCTTATGTAGTTAAAATACTTGCTAAGGGAATGGTATAGAGTCTGTAACATGTAATGGTATTGAGCTACATTATTCCATTACATGATGATTCTACTCTTGTAGTGAAGATTAATTTTACTTGTAATACAGCCCGTAAGATCAGGAATTCCTAAATATTTCTTGTTTCCAAGGGATACTGTTAGTTCCACGTAAATTATGTTTGTACTCCCGCCACCACTTGCCTTGATAAGCCCGCTGGGGAATAGATATGGGCAGCCTGTTCTATTCACGCGAGGCGTGCTTTATCCCTTCCCGCTTTCGGACTAAAGCTATTTATATTCTTACCTTAATCATAACTTTATCATTATATTCCATTTACATCTCTCCCGGTTAGTTTTTTCATTTTAGTTTTACTTCTATTAGAGTCTATGACTGGACCTGCAATAGATAATTCCTTGGGGGAGGGGTTATGAGGGGGATAGTGGCAAGACGCAAGAAGAGTCTACTCGTATTACCCTCTTGAAAAAAGGAGCGGAAATGGATTTAAGTTGGAAGTAAGGAAATGCCATAATATTGGGAATGGGGCGGTCTCAACCGAGATGAAGAAAGGTATCTACCAGCTAACCACGCCTCCCTCCCAGGGTTAACTCTTTTTTGGAGAATAATATAATGAAATTTGTTATGACAATTCCTTCTTGCAAAGAGAAGGGATAGTTTACGTAGGTCAGTACTTTAGGGAGGCGTTTTCCTCATCTACCTGATTAATTCAGGCATAATTTGATCTACACTAGATGTTGCAGAGGTTAATAAAAGGCTCTTTTTAGGTCTGATCACTTCAAACGACCTTCGATATCCTCCTAGCTCTTGAGTTATACAGAGATTATTAATTTTTTTAGATTTTTCATTTTGGTTACATATTTCACCTAAATTGGATCCAAACGGAGCAAGATTTCAACTGTAACAGAAGGTTTTTTCAACCTGTAAAAGAAAAAAAACTACAATGATAAACAGTATTATTATTACTAAAAAGAAACCATTTTAAACATCATTGTTCAAAGGGAGATAAGACATTACACAATTTAGGCTATATCTTATTGCGAGTTATTTTATTTCAATCATAAATTTCAGTTATAATGATTATAGAGTTATTAGAAATAAAAATAGAAGATAAATTAAATGTGTTTTAAATGCACAATAAGTAAATGACGTTTTTGTAGGCTATTCGTTTTTGTAAACTGGCACTGGTCGAACAGCAAGCACTTTGTCATGCTACCTTTACAGCGTAGGCGTGCAGGCACTCAATTAACCTATTTTGACAGGCCATAAACACTTTGTTCACACTTGAAACAGCACTCACATTTATTCCACAAATGAACACGCTACTGTTTCATGAGTTCTATTTTTAGAATTAAACATCATACACACTTAAACAAATAACTTATGCGAAATTGGCAAAAGGAAGTGAGTCGTTGCCAAGGTAACGCGTTATATACTTGTTTGAATAAAGATTACGACTTTGGGAAAGTCCAATGTGTATCTTTGTGAAGTTATGTAATCTAACTAAAGGTTATGTAACTTCTTGTCTAAGGTTAGACTCCCTAGGATTAGTCCTTACGTTTACACGCTATTACTATTTCTTTCAAATACTAAATTGATAAAACTTACTCCATAGGGAAAGAAATGAAAAAAGAATTATCACGAGAGAATGTAAGAACAATGTAACTTCCTCTGTTATATATCAACTGTAATTTTTTTTTTTAACGTAAAAAAGTAATGACAAAATGTTGATTATGAAAGTTGTGTGGGTTTTAGTCAGCAAACTGTTACGTGTATTGCTGACTAATTGTTTTCGGTCCATTGGAATATATTACGGAACAAATATTTTAAAAGACCTCTGAACCAAGCCATGGTTGTTGGACTTGGAAAATGATATACAGATTGTAAACTGTTGTCATCTATAACAAATGAATAAATGGTTGCCATGAGACTGAGAGAAGTGAAAACGTAATGAAAAATGTAGCTAGTAAGTTTACTTAGGTGTTAAAAGATTTAAGTCCTACTGGTAACAGTCGTCGGTTTAAATAGCTGAGTTGAACTTGGTTCTTAAAATGTGCCCGAATGTCTAAAGAATTGTTGTAAAGAATTGGAATAAAATATATCACTATATAGAATTCATTATTAAACATTTGTATGTTAGCCTAAATATGAATTTATAATGTTGTATATAAATTAATATTTGTTTACAGATAAATAATGTTTATATATAGAACTAACATTTCAACTAAATATAAAATATAGAAACGTCATAAAAGCTATTGTTGTTTGAAATTGAATTATCTCTTAATTTAATCAAATATATGATATTTCTAAGTACATAGTAAATTACATTTGAGAATGATAAACATAACCTCCAAATAACCTCTAAATTAAAGCTAAAACAGATGTTAAGTTACTGTTAAAATACTATCTTCTCGGTTTTAATGGAACCTTCTGGAAAATATCCCTATTATACATCTACATTGTTTTGTCTCCATCTCAGACAGAATCAAACATGTCTAAGAATTTTAGGCAAAGCATAAAACGCTAAATGTTTTGATAAATCTTTTGTCAGCGATAAAGCCTTTGGAAATTAATAAAACGTTAATTTCCTTTAATATTGCGCAAATTTTGCTTTATAAATTCTGCTCTTGATGGTTGACTGGGCTAAGTATCATTGTTCAGACAGGCGGAGACATGTTTACTAGATTGTAACTTATATATAGCAACGATATCATTCCAAATAAGAAGGAAAAAACTGTTATTCTTTAAATTAATAACCGAATAATACTCTTTCCACTTATTGAATAGTTTCTGGAAATAATTTATATCCTTATATTTTAAACTCAACACCGCCATCTGCTTGTGAGAATACAATAGACTGTCAATTAACAGAACAATGTTTAGTGATTAGCGGACTCGTAAAGCAATCAATTTGAATGTGAACTGGCCGAAGGTCTACCAACTTTTGACTTGTTAATAACAAAGTCCCTAACTGTACTGACATGCTGATTTGGTATGAATCTTTGCGTTACGGCAAGCCTGGTTTTCAAGACAAAGTAGCCAAAGCTATTGTAACAGTAGCCTTTCTTCGATTTTTGTTACTTTTAAGGTAATTACATCATCCAGGAGCCCAACGACGGAGATTTTAGAGGTTAACCAGAAGGTTTATAACATTTTCTTTTACCCTTTTATAAGTAGAAAATTACTTTAAATTGGACAGTTTTTTAACAAAGTTCATATTAATTTCACACTCTCGTCTGGAATTTAAATATTATAACGTATAGACGGTTTTCATTAAAACGAGTTGACGGAAAACTAAAAATTCGAAGAAGCTAATTCCACAAATATTATTGGGAAAAAACTTCAATAACATTAAATATAATTAAACAAATAAAGAAATAAACATTTCAATGTTTTCTATCATAAAAAATAATAATATATTGACGCGTATTCCGTTACTATTTGCCCTAAAACATTATAAAAAGTATACTTAATTTATTTTTATTAATAATCTTTATTAAGTATTGAATTTAAGAAACACCCCCCCCCCCATCTATCGTAGTTGACAGTTCATAAAACTATATAGTACACTTTTAGATTCATCTGGAAATATATTTTAGGTTTTGCAAATGAATGAATACAAAAACACGGTACGTTGAAAAAAAACATTAGTGTTGAGACCTCGAGGCCATTTTTCGAAGACATAAAACACCGTTAGCAGTATATCGCTGATAACCTTTACTCGTGATTATATGCTAACCTTTATTTTATAGCAGAATATTTATGATTACCTTCTTTCTTTGTAATCCCCTTCTCTTGAGCAACACATTTCTCTAACAATGCTTTAGCCCTGCTCCAGCCGAGGCGCCTCAACATAAAGTTCAGTGACTCTCATTGTTACACACGCTCAGTGACATACTTTATGTGTGTGTCACATTACAACTAAACGGATTCAGTTGACAAAGGCTGAGACTTGTTTGCTTAGCTTTAAAATGCAAAGAAATGTCAGAGTAACGACTATAACCTTGGGTAACCGATGCATTGGATATCTCCAGGTTCATAACTTTCTAAATAAGGCAAATGAAATCATACCGATTGTTTATTTTTTATATATGAAGTTACAAGTTTCACATGTTTTAAAACTTTACACGTGTAGGCCTATACTTTTGTTTTAAGTAACGCTCATATAAATGTTAAAGCTCAAGATTTACAGTACTCATTTCCTGAATAGGACGTCCTTACATACCTATCGCGAACAAATCACCGTAAACGATTGTGCTCCCACATCGAGTGGAAATTTATTTTCATAGGCTGCTGTCATCGTACTATCTTCTTAAGCGAGAGCCCTTAAATAGTAGAGTACTGATACGTCTTTCTAAGCAGCCAACCTCAAAATATAAGAGGACTAAGCTCAGACATCTAGTGCAAATCCGATCTAAGTCGAACGAACTCTACATTGAGTGTATAAACACATCACAAACATCAAGTACAGATACATCTCCCTAAGCAGTTTCCCTCAAATACTGAGTAATGGCTCAAATTGACTACCCCCACTTTCAGTGTCTACTCATCTTTATAGGCTGCCGTACACACGAATAGAGTGCAGGCACTTATCTCTAGGCGTCCTATCTCACTAGACAGTCCATATGCCTCTCTCTATGGGGTCATATAACCCCATCGATTGTACACACAAAGGCTAGTCGTCCGTCTTCACATATCTAAGGCAGACACGTATATCTATGTGCCTATCTTCATCCATAAAGAGCAGACACATACCCCTAGGCCCCTGTCCTCACACATGGAGTGCAGATACATACCCCTAGGTACCCATCCTCACACATAGAGTGCAGACCTATATCCCTAGGCACCCGTCCTCATACATACCGTGCATAGCCTATACCTCTCCTTAGAGGTCATCTCACACATATAGTACAGGCACATATCTCTAGGCACCCATCCTCATACATAGAGAGCAGACCTATATCCCTTGGCACCCGTCCTCATACAGAGCGTGCATAGCCTATACCTCTCCTTAGAGGTCATTTACACACATATAGTACAGGCACATATTCCTAGGCACCTGACTTCACACATAGAGTGCAGATTCAAATCCCTAGGCGCTCGTCCTCTCACATAAAGTGCAAACACATATTCCTAGGCACCCGTTTTCTCATAAACCGTGAATATTCCTCTTCGCGAGGTTTCGTTTAACCCCATTGTGTGTACAAATATAGGCTAGTCGCCCGTCCTCAAACATCTAAGGCAGACACATATTCCTAGGTGCCTGTCTTCACATATAAAGTGAAAACAGATATCCCTAGGCGTCCGTTCTCACATAACCGTGATTATACCTCTCCTTAAGGTTTCATTTAACCTCATCGTATGTACAAACATAGGCTAGTCGCCCGTCCTCGAACATCTAAAGCAGACAGATATCCCTAGGTGCCTGTCTTCACATATAAAGTGGAAACAGATATCCCTAGGCGTCCGTTCTCACATAACCGTGATTATACCTCTTCTTAAGGTTTCATTTAACCTCATCGTATGTACAAACATAGGCTAGTCGCCCGTCCTCGAACATCTAAGGCAGACAGATATCCCTAGGTGCCTGTCTTCACATATAGAGTGCAAACACATATCCCTAGGCGTCCGTTCTCACTTAACCGTGATTATACCTCTCCTTAAGGTTTCATTTAACCTCATCGTATGTACAAACATAGGCTAGTCGCCCGTCCTCGAACATCTAAGGCAGACAGATATCCCTAGGTGCCTGTCTTCACATATCGAGTGCAAACACATATCCCTAGGCGCTCGTCCTCACACATAAAGTGCAAACACATATCCCTAGGCGCTCGTCCTCACATATAAAGTGCAAACACATATCCCTAGGCGTCCGTTCTCACATAACCGTGATTATACCACTCCTTAAGGTTTCATTTAACCTCATCGTATGTACAAACATAGGCTAGTCGCCCGTCCTCGAACATCTAAGGCAGACAGATATCCCTAGGTGCCTGTCTTCACATATGGAGTGCAAACACATATCCCTAGGCGCTCGTCCTCACACATAAAGTGCAAACACATATCCCTAGGCGCTCGTCCTCACATAACCGTGATTATACCTCTCCTTAAGGTTTCATTTAACCTCATCGTATGTACAACAATAGGCTAGTCGCCCGTCCTCGAACATATAAGGCAGACAGATATCCCTAGGTGCCTGTCTTCACATATGGAGTGCAAACACATATCCCTAGGCGCTCGTCCTCACACATAGAGTGCAAACACATATCCCTAGGCGTCCGTTCTCACATAACCGTGATTATACCTCTCCTTAAGGTTTCATTTAACCTCATCGTATGTACAAACATAGGCTAGTCGCCCGTCCTCAAACATCTAAGGCAGACAGATATCCCTAGGTGCCTGTCTTCACATATGGAGTGCAAACACATATCCCTAGGCGCTCGTCCTCACACATAGAGTGCAAACACATATCCCTAGGTGTCCGTTCTCACATAACCGTGATTATACCTCTCCTTAAGGTTTCATTTAACCTCATCGTATGTACAAACATAGGCTAGTCGCCCGTCCTCGAACATATAAGGCAGACAGATATTCCTAGGTGCCTGTCTTCACACATGGAGTGCAAACACATATCCCTAGGCCCTCGTCCTCACACATAAAGTGCAAACACATATCCCTAGGCGCTCGTCCTCACACATAAAGTGCAAACACATATTCCTAGGCGCTCGTCCTCACATATAAAGTGCAAACACATATCCCTAGGCGTCCGTTCTCACATAACCGTGATTATACCTCTCCTTAAGGTTTAATTTAACCTCATCGTATGTACAAACATAGGCTAGTCGCCCGTCCTCGAACATCTAAGGCAGACAGATATCCCTACGTGCCTGTCTTCACATATAGAGTGCAAACACATATCCCTAGGCGCTCGTCCTCACACATAAAGTGCAAACACATATCCCTAGGCGCTCGTCCTCACACATAAAGTGCAAACACATATCCCTAGGCGCTCGTCCTCACACATAAAGTGCAAACACATATCCCTAGGCGCTCGTCCTCACACATAAAGTGCAAACACATATCCCTAGGCGCTCGTCCTCACACATAAAGTGCAAACACATATCCCTAGGCGCTCGTCCTCACATATAAAGTGCAAACACATATCCCTAGGCGTCCGTTCTCACATAACCGTGATTATACCTCTCCTTAAGGTTTCATTTAACCTCATCGTATGTACAAACATAGGCTAGTCGCCCGTCCTCGAACATCTAAGGCAGACAGATATCCCTAGGTGCCTGTCTTCACATATGGAGTGCAAACACATATCCCTAGGCGCTCGTCCTCACACATAAAGTGCAAACACATATCCCTAGGCGCTCGTCCTCACACATAAAGTGCAAACACATATCCCTAGGTGCCTGTCTTCACATATAGAGTGCAAACACATATCCCTAGGCGCTCGTCCTCACACATAAAGTGCAAACACATATCCCTAGGCGCTCGTCCTCACACATATGGAGTGCAAACACATATCCCTAGGTGCCTGTCTTCACATATAGAGTGCAAACACATATCCCTAAGCGCTCGTCCTCACACATAAAGTGCAAACACATATCCCTAGGCGCTCGTCCTCACATATAAAGTGCAAACACATATCCCTAGGCGCTCGTCCTCACACATAAAGTGCAAACACATATCCCTAGGCGCTCGTTCTCACACATAAAGTGCAAACACATATCCCTAGGCGCTCGTCCTCACACATAAAGTGCAAACATATATCCCTAGTCGCTCGTCCTCACATATAAAGTGCAAACACATATCCCTAGGCGCTCGTCCTCACATATAAAGTGCAAACACATATCCCTAGGCGTCCGTTCTCACATAACCGTGATTATACCTCTCCTTAAGGTTTCATTTAACCTCATCGTATGTACAAACATCGGCTAGTCGCCCGTCCTCGAACATCTAAGGCAGACAGATATCCCTAGGTGCCTGTCTTCACATATAGAGTGCAAACACATATCCCTAGGCGCTCGTCCTCACACATAAAGTGCAAACACATATCCCTAGGCGCTCGTCCTCACATATAAAGTGCAAACACATATCCCTAGGCGCTCGTCCTCACACATAAAGTGCAAACACATATCCCTAGGCGCTCGTCCTCACACATAAAGTGCAAACACATATCCCTAGGCGCTCGTCCTCACACATAAAGTGCAAACACATATCCCTAGGCGCTCGTCCTCACATAACCGTGATTATACCTCTCCTTAAGGTTTCATTTAACCTCATCGTATGTACAAACATAGGCTAGTCGCCCGTCCTCGAACATCTAAAACAGACAGATATCCCTAGGTGCCTGTCTTCACATATAGAGTGCAAACACATATCCCTAGGCGCTCGTCCTCACACATAAAGTGCAAACACATATCCCTAGGCGCTCGTCCTCACATATAAAGTGCAAACACATATCCCTAGGCGCTCGTCCTCACACATAAAGTGCAAACACATATCCCTAGGCGCTCGTCCTCACACATAAAGTGCAAACACATATCCCTAGGCGCTCGTCCTCACACATAAAGTGCAAACACATATCCCTAGGCGCTCGTCCTCACACATAAAGTGCAAACACATATCCCTAGGCGCTCGTCCTCACACATAAAGTGCAAACACATAACCCTAGGCGCTCGTTCTCACATAACCGTGATTATACCTCTCCTTAAGGTTTCATTTAACCTCATCGTATGTACAAACATAGGCTAGTCGCCCGTCCTCGAACATATAAGGCAGACAGATATTCCTAGGTGCCTGTCTTCACATATGGAGTGCAAACACATATCCCTAGGCGCTCGTCCTCACACATAAAGTGCAAACACATATCCCTAGGCGCTCGTCCTCACACATAAAGTGCAAACACATATCCCTAGGCGCTCGTCCTCACACATAAAGTGCAAACACATATCCCTAGGCGTCCGTTCTCACATAACCGTGATTATACCTCTCCTTAAGGTTTCATTTAACCTCATCGTATGTACAAACATAGGCTAGTCGCCCGTCCTCGAACATATAAGGCAGACAGATATTCCTAGGTGCCTGTCTTCACATATGGAGTGCAAACACATATCCCTAGGCGCTCGTCCTCACACATAAAGTGCAAACACATATCCCTAGGCGCTCGTCCTCACACATAAAGTGCAAACACATATCCCTAGACGCTCGTCCTCACATATAAAGTGCAAACACATATCCCTAGGCGTCCGTTCTCACATAACCGTGATTATACCTCTCCTTAAGGTTTCATTTAACCTCATCGTATGTACAAACATAGGCTAGTCGCCCGTCCTCGAACATCTAAGGCAGACAGATATCCCTAGGTGCCTGTCTTCACATATAGAGTGCAAACACATATCCCTAGGCGCTCGTCCTCACATATAAAGTGCAAACACATATCCCTAGGCGCTCGTCCTCACACATAAAGTGCAAACACATATCCCTAGGCGCTCGTCCTCACACATAAAGTGCAAACACATATCCCTAGGCGCTCGTTCTCACACATAAAGTGCAAACACATATCCCTAGGCGCTCGTCCTCACACATAAAGTGCAAACATATATCCCTAGTCGCTCGTCCTCACATATAAAGTGCAAACACATATCCCTAGGCGCTCGTCCTCACATATAAAGTGCAAACACATATCCCTAGGCGCTCGTTCTCACACATAAAGTGCAAACACATATCCCTAGGCGCTCGTCCTCACACATAAAGTGCAAACATATATCCCTAGTCGCTCGTCCTCACATATAGAGTGCAAACACATATCCCTAGGCGCTCGTCCTCACACATAAAGTGCAAACACATATCCCTAAGCGCTCGTCCTCACATATAAAGTGCAAACACATATCCCTAGGCGCTCGTCCTCACACATAAAGTGCAAACACATATCCCTAGGCGCTCGTCCTCACATAACCGTGATTATACCTCTCCTTAAGGTTTCATTTAACCTCATCGTATGTACAAACATAGGCTAGTCGCCCGTCCTCGAACATCTAAGGCAGACAGATATCCCTAGGTGCCTGTCTTCACATATAGAGTGCAAACACATATCCCTAGGCGCTCGTCCTCACACATAAAGTGCAAACACATATCCCTAGGCGCTCGTCCTCACATATAAAGTGCAAACACATATCCCTAGGCGCTCGTCCTCACACATAAAGTGCAAACACATATCCCTAGGCGCTCGTCCTCACACATAAAGTGCAAACACATATCCCTAGGCGCTCGTCCTCACACATAAAGTGCAAACACATATCCCTAGGCGCTCGTCCTCACATATAAAGTGCAAACACATATCCCTAGGCGTCCGTTCTCACATAACCGTGATTATACCTCTCCTTAAGGTTTCATTTAACCTCATCGTATGTACAAACATAGGCTAGTCGCCCGTCCTCGAACATCTAAGGCAGACAGATATCCCTAGGTGCCTGTCTTCACATATGGAGTGCAAACACATATCCCTAGGCGCTCGTCCTCACACATAAAGTGCAAACACATATCCCTAGGCGCTCGTCCTCACACATAAAGTGCAAACACATATCCCTAGGTGCCTGTCTTCACATATAGAGTGCAAACACATATCCCTAGGCGCTCGTCCTCACACATAAAGTGCAAACACATATCCCTAGGCGCTCGTCCTCACACATATGGAGTGCAAACACATATCCCTAGGTGCCTGTCTTCACATATAGAGTGCAAACACATATCCCTAAGCGCTCGTCCTCACACATAAAGTGCAAACACATATCCCTAGGCGCTCGTCCTCACATATAAAGTGCAAACACATATCCCTAGGCGCTCGTCCTCACACATAAAGTGCAAACACATATCCCTAGGCGCTCGTTCTCACACATAAAGTGCAAACACATATCCCTAGGCGCTCGTCCTCACACATAAAGTGCAAACATATATCCCTAGTCGCTCGTCCTCACATATAAAGTGCAAACACATATCCCTAGGCGCTCGTCCTCACATATAAAGTGCAAACACATATCCCTAGGCGTCCGTTCTCACATAACCGTGATTATACCTCTCCTTAAGGTTTCATTTAACCTCATCGTATGTACAAACATCGGCTAGTCGCCCGTCCTCGAACATCTAAGGCAGACAGATATCCCTAGGTGCCTGTCTTCACATATAGAGTGCAAACACATATCCCTAGGCGCTCGTCCTCACACATAAAGTGCAAACACATATCCCTAGGCGCTCGTCCTCACATATAAAGTGCAAACACATATCCCTAGGCGCTCGTCCTCACACATAAAGTGCAAACACTAATCCCTAGGCGCTCGTCCTCACACATAAAGTGCAAACACATATCCCTAGGCGCTCGTCCTCACACATAAAGTGCAAACACATATCCCTAGGCGCTCGTCCTCACATAACCGTGATTATACCTCTCCTTAAGGTTTCATTTAACCTCATCGTATGTACAAACATAGGCTAGTCGCCCGTCCTCGAACATCTAAGGCAGACAGATATCCCTAGGTGCCTGTCTTCACATATAGAGTGCAAACACATATCCCTAGGCGCTCGTCCTCACACATAAAGTGCAAACACATATCCCTAGGCGCTCGTCCTCACATATAAAGTGCAAACACATATCCCTAGGCGCTCGTCCTCACACATAAAGTGCAAACACATATCCCTAGGCGCTCGTCCTCACACATAAAGTGCAAACACATATCCCTAGGCGCTCGTCCTCACACATAAAGTGCAAACACATATCCCTAGGCGCTCGTCCTCACACATAAAGTGCAAACACATATCCCTAGGCGCTCGTCCTCACACATAAAGTGCAAACACATAACCCTAGGCGTCCGTTCTCACATAACCGTGATTATACCTCTCCTTAAGGTTTCATTTAACCTCATCGTATGTACAAACATAGGCTAGTCGCCCGTCCTCGAACATATAAGGCAGACAGATATTCCTAGGTGCCTGTCTTCACATATGGAGTGCAAACACATATCCCTAGGCGCTCGTCCTCACACATAAAGTGCAAACACATATCCCTAGGCGCTCGTCCTCACACATAAAGTGCAAACACATATCCCTAGGCGCTCGTCCTCACACATAAAGTGCAAACACATATCCCTAGGCGTCCGTTCTCACATAACCGTGATTATACCTCTCCTTAAGGTTTCATTTAACCTCATCGTATGTACAAACATAGGCTAGTCGCCCGTCCTCGAACATATAAGGCAGACAGATATTCCTAGGTGCCTGTCTTCACATATGGAGTGCAAACACATATCCCTAGGCGCTCGTCCTCACACATAAAGTGCAAACACATATCCCTAGGCGCTCGTCCTCACACATAAAGTGCAAACACATATCCCTAGACGCTCGTCCTCACATATAAAGTGCAAACACATATCCCTAGGCGTCCGTTCTCACATAACCGTGATTATACCTCTCCTTAAGGTTTCATTTAACCTCATCGTATGTACAAACATAGGCTAGTCGCCCGTCCTCGAACATCTAAGGCAGACAGATATCCCTAGGTGCCTGTCTTCACATATAGAGTGCAAACACATATCCCTAGGCGCTCGTCCTCACATATAAAGTGCAAACACATATCCCTAGGCGCTCGTCCTCACACATAAAGTGCAAACACATATCCCTAGGCGCTCGTCCTCACACATAAAGTGCAAACACATATCCCTAGGCGCTCGTCCTCACACATAAAGTGCAAACCCATATCCCTAGGCGCTCGTCCTCACACATAAAGTGCAAACACATATCCCTAGGCGCTCGTCCTCACACATAAAGTGCAAACACATATCCCTAGGCGTCCGTTCTCACATAACCGTGATTATACCTCTCCTTAAGGTTTCATTTAACCTCATCGTATGTACAAACATAGGCTAGTCGCCCGTCCTCGAACATCTAAGGAAGACAGATATCCCTAGGTGCCTGTCTTCACATATAGAGTGCAAACACATATCCCTAGGCGCTCGTCCTCACACATAAAGTGCAAACACATATCCCTAGGCGCTCGTCCTCACACATAAAGTGCAAACACATATCCCTAGGCGCTCGTCCTCACACATAAAGTGCAAACACATATCCCTAGGCGCTCGTCCTCACACATAAAGTGCAAACACATATCCCTAGGCGCTCGTCCTCACATATAAAGTGCAAACACATATCCCTAGGCGTCCGTTCTCACATAACCGTGATTATACCTCTCCTTAAGGTTTCATTTAACCTCATCGTATGTACAAACATAGGCTAGTCGCCCGTCCTCGAACATCTAAGGCAGACAGATATCCCTAGGTGCCTGTCTTCACATATGGAGTGCAAACACATATCCCTAGGCGCTCGTCCTCACACATAAAGTGCAAACACATATCCCTAGGCGCTCGTCCTCACACATAAAGTGCAAACACATATCCCTAGGTGCCTGTCTTCACATATAGAGTGCAAACACATATCCCTAGGCGCTCGTCCTCACACATAAAGTGCAAACACATATCCCTAGGCGCTCGTCCTCACACATATGGAGTGCAAACACATATCCCTAGGTGCCTGTCTTCACATATAGAGTGCAAACACATATCCCTAAGCGCTCGTCCTCACACATAAAGTGCAAACACATATCCCTAGGCGCTCGTCCTCACATATAAAGTGCAAACACATATCCCTAGGCGCTCGTCCTCACACATAAAGTGCAAACACATATCCCTAGGCGCTCGTCCTCACACATAAAGTGCAAACACATATCCCTAGGCGCTCGTCCTCACATATAAAGTGCAAACACATATCCCTAGGCGTCCGTTCTCACATAAACGTGATTATACCTCTCCTTAAGGTTTCATTTAACCTCATCGTATGTACAAAAATTGGGTAGTAGCTCGTTCTCGCACATCTAATGCAGACACATATCACTAGGCAATCGTCCTCTCACAGACCGTGGATATATTTCTCTTTAGACGGTCATTTACACGCATAGAGTTTATGCACACCTCTCATTAAGGGGTCATTTAACCCCATCGAATGTAGACGCATAGGCTAATCACCTTTTTCAAATATAGAGTCCTTACACATAGCCCTAGACAACCGTTGTCACAAATAATGTGTACACACATAGCCCTAGGCCCTCACACATAAGAGTCCATATGCATAACCCTAGGCACCCGTTCTTACACGTAGAGTCCATACGGATAACCCTAGGATCCTGTTCTTACACGTGGAGTCCATACGCATAACCCTAGGTGCCCGTTCTCATACATAAAATGCAG
>JBAIZL010000004.1:100079731-100094731 GCA_036971475.1 Prosapia bicincta | reverse complement strand
TGTCAAAAACATCAACACAGGCTTTTATATGAAATTATTTTGTAACAGTAGCGTAACATAAATTAACAGGGTGAAAGAAAAACTTGCTTTTACATTAATTGTATAAAAACAGTACGAAAGAGATCTAACCTGAGCCCTGACTCAGTCAGTCGGTCAGAGTGACGATGTAGCGGAACGACACGAGATGTGAGTTTGCTTACTTGTGTTATAATAATTTCTATTCGTGTAGAAAGTAGGTAAATTTCAGAAGAAATTTGTGTCGCAAGATGTCACTATTGTTACCAATAACAGGCGATCATTGTTTCCATCTCTAACACTACTTTGAATCCACATATCTTTAGTTATTCTCCTTCCTGCTTGATATAGACATATAGATAATAAAAACTGGTTTATTACCATATGTTTTAGTATGTTTTAATAAACTAGTGTGTTTGTTTTAGTAAATTAGTGTGTAGTGAGATTTAGAGTAAACTGTTTTACTTTTTACCGTTGTATTTTTCATTTTGTTCCATTTCGGTTATTTCTATTTCCATATTTGTTCATTTCGATTGATATTTATATAGTACATCTAAAGTCATTGCCGTGAAACTTCCGAAATGGCGCATGAGTTCAAAACGCTTACTAATTCAAATATAGCGTGGTGTCTTGTCGAATTCTAAGACTATTACCTACAAGATACTTATATTTATTTAAGACCTTTGTCCTATTTAAACTATAACTCTAAGAGAGCTAAAATTACATTTTATAGCTTCTAAAGTAATTTTCAATTATATACGTACACGGTTGTTTGCGCAAATACAGTCGTCTAATTTAATAGGTCAAGTTTTCATTTCACGTTTACTACAATATTTTCTGTTAAAGCCTTCATTAAATAAACTTAACCGTAACATCAGATACCCTTGCGCTGGACCTACAGTTATGCTTTCAGTTGAGCCGGCAACAGGTTTTGTAAAGTGACGTAACACTGGTTGCTGTGGTAACGGACATGCCGACACGCTCCTTCAATGAACTGCAAAATAGCAGACTGCCGGCTCCTCAAGGCAACAATTGTTAATGAGGCACAATAACTAACTGGGTTTACTAGAAATATTCCGTGTATTGGAATATACAACTTTTACAATTCTATAAAAACTGTATGACAAATAGTTTTAAGTATTTTTTATAATGTTTTATATAAAGTGTATTTTGCTATTAGTTTAAACTTAATTAGTGAAAGAAAAAGATTAGATAATTTACTTTTTTATCACAAGGTTGTTTTTTTTTTACTTTCAGTTACATAATGTATGTAGTTACATTTAACAGAATTTGTTATAATTGCACAGAAATTATTTTTTTAAATACGTAACGAAACAATATTAGTAATTTTAAAAATATTATATTATCACCCAAGTATCAACTCCACAGCGAACTGTACGTGTAGTAAGCATTTACTATCACAATATTCTTATATTTTTGCTACATTCAGCAAAGCTTTTATATAAATGCAAGTTATTTAAATTCATGAACTTTCATTGATTGTCTAAAACATCAACACAGGCTCTTGTATGAAATTATTTTGTAACAGTAGCGTAACATAAATTAACAGGGTGAAAGAAAAACTTGCTTTTACATTAATTGTATAAAAACAGTACGAAAGAGATCTAACCTGAGCCCTGACTCAGTCAGTCGGTCAGAGTGACGATGTAGCGGAACGGCACGAGATGTGAGTTTGCTTACTTGTGTTATAATAATTTCTATTCGTGTAGAAAGTAGGTAAATATAAGAAGAAATTTGTGTCACCAAGATGTCATTTGTTACCAATAACAGGCGTTCATTGTTTCCATCTCTAACACTACTTTGAATCCACATATCTTTAGTTATTCTCCTTCCTGCTTGATATAGACATATAAATAATAAAAACTGGTTTATTACCCTAATAAAAAGTAGGTATTCACGTTTATGTACTTCCGAGGTAATGCCATGATTTTTCTCTAAATCAGACAATAGAGTTTTAATTAAGACAGCACTTTAAGACCATGACATTCGCAATGGTGCATTGTTACAGTTAATGGTAATCGTAAAATCAGGCAAACATTAGATATTTGTATACGTTAGGAGAAAAGTACATGTTGGTGTAAATTTGTAGTATTTTCTCGAAAACTAAATTAGCCTAAATTGTAAAAAGTAAATACAAATAGCAAGTTAGAAAAATATTTGAGACTAAATAAAGTCAAGGTTGATTTATTCAAAGAGAAAACTAGGCTTTTAAAAGGTTCTGCATTTCTGATTGAGTAATTTTAAGCGTTGAGTAGCTAACACAGGATTCTTGACTCTTTGAGGTTGGGTTTTAGCTACCGCGCAGGTACGTTGGCGTAGATGGAAGAGCCCGAGTTTTATGTTTTTACCATATTCCGTATTATATAGGTTATTATAAATGATCACTTAATACTTCAGAATATTTTCCCAAGATAGGAAGAAAAAATGTATACCAAAGACATCATGATATAATAGTACTATAGTCCCTATAAAGTACTACTGCTACAACAGTATCAGTGCAGATATGGATAGAAGAGGTATCGAAGATGATACCTGATAAAACGAGAATCAATTGTTCTAATTGCGATAAATGATCATCAGAGCTATAATATATCGCTATATATGTTGTAATGTTTTTACATAAAAACACAAAAGTAAATAATAAGAATTATTCAGAATATAAAAGAAGTAAATTAAATATGGATGAAAAAAAAAGAAAATGTAAACAATGGAGCCATAACCTAAAACAATAATCATAAAATATTAAAAGCAAGATGGCAGCTAGTATAATTATGAAACAGCTGATGATTTCCAAATGTAGAATTGTACAAAATCTAAAAATTATTGCATAGGGGATAAAACTTAACTGTCCAGGTAAGGACGTGAAGATCAAATAATCAGTGGGTTAAATAACAGATGTTTCAACAAAGGAAAAAGTTTTATTCTTTCTCTAGAAATTTTCAATTGAAAAAAAATTCTTTGTTAGGGAAGCTTGCGTTGGAACTGGAAGCAAAAACTTAGTTGGTCAAAATTTTATATAAAGGAAGAATTCAAGCATAAAAACATAGTTTGTGAAAGATTTGTTTATAGAAATAAATTTAAAAGGCTAGAAATTTGGACAAAAACATTAAACTCCAGATAAGTAATTAAATTTAAGAAAGATTGTAAATTATTATATTGTAAATTCAAAATTAATAACTTTAGGCCTAGGCGTTTCTTTTATAAAATTTATTACAACATTAATTGCATAAACTAAATTTTAATTTGTCATAGCACCCACCGAATAACCTGAAAGTAAGTCTTGTGATGTTTAACTAAATTAGGAAATACAGAAAGTGTATTAAAAAAAAAATTGTAACTAGAATGTGATTTTAAAAAACTAAATTAAACAAAAATTAATCGAATTATAAGAAAGTGTTTTATTTATTACTATAAATGGTAAGTAATAAAAAATAAAAGTAATAGGAATCTAAATTTTACTGTTAGAGTTACAATTATTTTGTAGTTCTAACTGGCGCCCAGCAATTTATTATTTTCTAAGGATTAGTATTATTAAATTTTGTTTGATTATAAAGAAATTATTCAAAATGGTAAAATTATAAACATATTATAAAAAATATTACTATGTATAGTAATCTCTTACTCTTACTTGGATTCTAAATGTCGTTCAGGATAATTGTTGTATTTAATAATCGTCTTAAAATCACAACATATCTGGTAATTCCTACTTCTAAGTAGACTTTCCAAGTCTAAAACGATCTGCTCTTCTGCATTTTTATTTAAGTAATTATTAAGTACTCATGAACAGAGTTTCGTCAAAAGTTAATTATTATTTGAAGAAAATATTTTCATATACCTGATTATTATGTTTAATAGAATAATCCGTAGCAAAAACATAAACGGAGAAGAGGCATGGATTATAACAAAGAAAAATAAGATGACTTCAGTTTAAGGAATGCAAAAGTTATAAGATGAACATTTTGAGGTAAAGAATTTGTACAATAATTTATAAGAAATAGAAATATTGATATGTGGAGCAAATGAGAAAGCGAGAGCTAGATTAGTAACTAGAATGAAGTCTTGGAAAAGGGAGAAAAGGCCAAAAAGGTCATCAAGAGATGAAACATTTGGACCATGGAAAGAGATATAAGGAATGGGTTATTACAACATTAGATTCAGATCAATGTTTGAGTGAAATGAAACAGTGTAAACTCTGAAAAGTCTTTTTTCTTTATACATATAATAAACATTCCATGGAAAGAATAATCTTTAACCAACACTGCTCAAATATTTCTTTATTGGTCAGCATTTTCAAGTTATAATCCACCTGTTGAGCAACAACACGTCAATCAACAAATTAAGTAGCTCTTGAAAAATCTGAAAATTTAAGTTTGTTAAAAGCTTCGAGCATGTTGGTTAAAATTAAAACATGTTACATGCATTTTTATTTTATATATATAATCTTAATGCTCGTATAAAAAGAAGCACTTCAATAACATTAAGTTTAACCATTAAAATCCTCCCTAACCTGGTCCTTCCTAATAACATCCTTTCTTCTGTAACCAGATCTCTCTAAACACAGTTTACTTGATAATTTTCCTATAAAATTTACTACTTTCTACTGCCTTTTATTGTAGCCACTTTTTAATATCCATTATAATTGTTTTTTGAGCGGAATGGTGCATTTAGATTCACTTTGTGCAAACCTTCACATTCTCGTTGCCTCTTTTGACTTCGAATTAGTTTCCCGAACTTCAAAAGGCGGCCTATATTATTTTCTTTAAGCAGCTGTTATATTTCATAGACATAGAACTGAATGGTACTATATATTTATTTATGCAACATACAAGGAATAAATGTCAAAACATTTTACTCCAATATGCATAAAACTATTTACAAAAACGAAGTCTTTCCTTTACCGGGAATAACAATCCAGCGTGGCATGAATGGTGTTCCCAAGGGTACGACCTTGGGCCGATACTTTTCCTCGTGTTCATGAATAGCATTGCGGCTGTAATATTTCATCGTTGCTTCATGCTTCAAGATGGCAATTATTTTTGCACACTTTACAATGAGCCTATTGTTAATGCTATTTGCAACCCATGCATTCAAAAAATTATGAATGGGCAAAACTGTGATTAAATCTTTTAAAATTTTCTATTTAAATTTTTATTTGAGCGTTAAATATGTTTGACAATGTAGGTTTAAGACCTATTTATTAGAAACTGTTATAATATTTTGCGTATTGAAAATACAAGAAAAACTATTCAAATTTGGATTTCATCGATGTTTCTCAAGCTAAATAACAATTAACTAAATTGGTTTGACGATTAGAATCTACCGAATAACAAACCTGTCTGTCCTAGAAGTATTGAAAGAATGTGGTTGTTTCTGAAAGATGTTTCCTTCGACAGATATGCAATTCTAATTAAATTTTTACCTCATTCAATATTATACTGTATATCGGTGGATGGATTCTAAAGACATGTAGAGCCATTGATTTTCTTACATTTGTTGTGTGATTTATTCAGTAAAAAAAGAAGATTTAATAAGGTTGTTTGTAGTAATCATCTTGAATTCACTAATTAAACTATAAATAATTATTACATAATAAAGTAAATACTTTAGAACTGACTTGCTGACGCGCTTCGAAACAATCGTTTCATTTACGAACCTAACCGTAATCGTTTCATTTACGAAGCTAACCGTATAATACGATTAGCTTCGTAAATGAAACGAGTGTTTCGAAACGCGTCAGCAAATAAGTTCTAAAGTATTCACTTAGTTATGCAATAATTATTTATAATTTAATAAGATGTCAGCAAAATTTCATTAACAAATATACGTATTCGAAATAATTTTGTAAGATTTACAGAAATTTAAAACAAATATGTTTTATCCTACCACTTCATATTATATTTTAAGGCTTAGAGAAAACGTAGTGGCAACAATGTATTTAAAAATATGTTAACAATTTTTATTTTATTTTAAAATATCTTGTTAAATATAATCTATTAAAATGTAAAAATTACATATATTTATTTCATTTTAAATTTATGTTTGTACAAATTTTGAACGTTGTGAAATTAAAACTTGCATAGTCATTATCTCTCTATAAACAACCTTTAGTTGCAGTTTTTTTTCAATTATTTACTAAATGTTCCATGTTTACTGCTGTAAGAAACTGTTTTAAAAGAGTCAAATATAAATTAACATTTAAAATATAAAAATCTGAATATTTTTAAAATGTTTCTACTTTGTTGTCTCAAAATAAACATCCATAAAAGAAGAATGAAAATATTATATAAATGGAGGAAAATATTATATAAATGAAATTGTAAGCGAACATTTTGAACCAGAATACACCTTTTACGAGTAAACGTCTATAGTAAAAGTTTTCTTGTTCAAAATATTTTCACTATCCTTGCATGTTTCGAGTAAACCTATAAGTGTTCAAACATTTTCACTTCCACAGTCGATTTTTTTCAGTTTTGAATTAGAGCTTTTAATTTTTATCCGGCATATGTAGGTAAAACATATGTTAGTTGACGGTTGCGTAAATTGTGTGTTTACATTTTGGTTAGATAAAGTTTGGTCATTTAAAGGCTACCCGTTTACATAAGCCCTTGGGATTGCATAAGCTAGTAAAATTTTAAGACTAACGTTAAAAGCATTTTACATTCTTCTAAGACATTAAAGTTGAGGGTAGGTGTTTTACCTTGGGTTCTGTTTTACACTTCATCTCGTCGTATTTCAATACTTCTAGTTTAATCATTTTGTACTTCCGAGAAATACAATGTACCGTTGCCTAAATGCAAGTTCATCATCTCATTCGTTTTATTTATGTCTTATTGTATTAGGTATCATCACTTAATAGATTATTTGCCATATGTACTCTATGTTCTTAGATCTAATAAGCTAAATAAGTCTGCGAAGGAATAGTAGCGTATTATTATTTTTAATATTCCATGATATTCCCATATATTTGCTCTTAGTTTTTTTAACCTCATTGAAAAATTAACTTTTAGTGACAATTCTACTTAAGTTTACTGAAATTTATAAAAAGATTAAAATTTTGTTAAAAATCCATCTTACTTACTAGCCAACGCCCACCCTTGGCAGTTGAGCCATTTGGCGACGCGCTGACCAGTAGAGATGGACATCCCTGAAGATGGGACTGCTGTAATCCTGAGCCCAGTCCAGTTCTGTGCAATCAGTAAGGTGTTCAGCATCCATAAGTTCACCACCACACAGCAGACACTCCGGGTTGGTAGCACATGAATGCGGTGGAGGTGCGCAGCAAGGTAATCATGATCGGTCTTCAATCTGAAAGCTGCAACGCTAACAGATCGGGGAAAGTTTTGGTCAATTGGTCCACCCGTCACAAGACCTTCCCACCGTTTTCCTGCTGAGAGCTCCCTCAATCGACCGTGATTCCATTTTTTAGTGGACGTCTTTATTAGGGACCTGGAGGAATGTAGTGAACTCAGATGCTCGGGCTGGGGGAGGCTTGTTCCCTGCTTGGCTAGTTGATCAGTCTGTTCATTGCCAGTGATGTTTACATGCCTCGGGATCCACTGGAAATTAAGTATCCACCCGGCATTTATGAGAGCATTTAGTTTTTTTCTACATTCTATTGTTCTACTACAGTGGGTCCGTGAGTTCCCAGAGAGATTCATGATGGCGGTCTTAGAGTCAACAAGGAAAACGGCCCTACCCGGAACAGTCAGGTTCTCAAGTTCTATTGATGCACCATATATGGCAGCTACCTCACCGTCATAGTTGCTAAGGTGGGCCCCGGCAGCAAAAATACCTCAAAATATGAGCAGTAGTATGCAGCACCTGTTTTGCCTGATCCAGGTATGGATGATCCATCTGTATAAATTTGGAGCCATTCAGGTGCAGGGTATTTTTCATTGATAGTTCGGGGGGCTGCACTTCTAAGCTGCTGATTCGAAGATGCATGCTTCGGCAAGTGGTGGTCTGTCAGGAGAAGCTCTGCCTCAGGGAGCTCTTGGAAGCAGTCCTGAAAAGCAGTAAATGGAGCTGGTTCTCCGGGAGTGACTCCATACTTTTTATAAAGATCCTGGTAACAGACAAGGGGTGTTCAGTGGGATTTTAGTCTATCTGTGGGTTTATGATACTCATCCCAAGAATTGTTTATTCGTTTAAATCGTTCCCAAAAACATAGGGCTAACATCTCCCTGCGTATCTGTAGTGGTTCAATCTCAGTTTGAGCCTCCATTGCAGCAATAGGAGTGGACTTGGCAGCACCAGTTAATACTCTTAAGGCATTGTTTTGAGCAAAATCAAGTAAGTTTGTGGTGCATTTACTGGCCGTGACTGTCACCTCGGTACCATATTCTAAGATTGGTCTTATATATGACTTGTAGGCAGTCTTTAAAACATCTTGGTTAGCTCCCCAAGTAGTAGCTTTAGTCTCTTGAGTAATCTTGTTATTTTTATAGCCTTTTCAGCACACTGGGCAATGTGTGGTTTCCATGACATACATCGATCCAATGCACCTCTTAAGTATCTTGAAGTATCACTGTTAAGTATCTTGAAATATCATTGAGTTCTTATATGTTAAACTCATCTTTGGAATTTTGGTGGAGAGTGAGAAAAGTTGGAACGTCGTTTTCGATGTGTTTACGGTCATGGCATTATTCTCTGCCCATTTTTCAAGTTCCAGCAAAGCATCGTTCATACACTTCTGCAGAGCAATGATGTTACTGCTGCTGGCCCACAAGAGAAGATCGTCAGCATACAACAGGGCCTGTATACCAGGTATGGCATGCATGGTGTCTATGACGTCATTTATCATAAGGTTGAACAATGTACATGAAATTACTGCCCCTTGGGGTATGCCTTGCCTCTGGATACGAAATTTTGATGTACTGTTAGAAAACTTGACTCGGATTTCTCTGTGGGACAGGAAGGACTTAATCCAGTTCAAGACGTTCCCAGATATCCCATATTCTATCAGTTTGTGGAACTGATAGAATAATTGTTTGCCAAACTGTATCATAAGCGGCCTTAAAGTCTACCAGGACTGCTAATGTTGACATCTTTCTATGGAAGCCGTCTTTAACATGTTGAGTGAAATTCACAACATGGTCCATAGTGCCTCTATACTTTCTAAAGCCCGCTTGGGCATCATTAATTATTTTTCGTGACTCCAAATACTGTGTAAGTCTGTTATTTATCATTCTCCCAACAAACTTTGCTGCAAGCACTGGTGAGAGATACTGGTCTGCGGCTCTCAGCTACACTTGCTTGTTTTCCAGCTTTAAGAATAGGAATTATTTCTGCCTTTCTCCACTGTTGTGGAACATGCATTCTCCAAATGCATACGTACTCTATGTCCTTAGATCTAATAAGCTGAATAAGTCTGCGAAGGAATAGTAGCGTATTATTATTTTTAATATTCCATGATATTCCCATATGTTTGCTCTTAGTTTTTATAACCTCATTGAAAAATAAACTTTAAGTGACAATTCTACTTAAATTTACTGAAATTTATAAAAAGATTAAAATGTTGTTAAAAATCTATCTGATTTACATTATTTAACAGATTTAATTTATTTATTATTTGTAATGCACAAAACCTTATAATAAGATTTCAAGTGCAGTTCTTCAGACAGTTAAAACATAAACTACTTGAAACAATCTACTCCATGGACATGCCAGTCACATGTTTGAACTGATAATAAGGCACAACAGATAACTGTAAATTTACATGTTCGCATAATTTTATGTTTTTTTATAGCACACTAGTTAAGAGTTACGGAATAATCTCGTTTTTATTAATAATATAAAACTTGTGAATGAAGTAAATACGTTTCGTAACATAATTTCATTTTTGTCTAAATTTTTTTCGATTTATTTAAACTGACTATTAAAATGGAAATCATTGCCTAAGTAATTATAAATAAGTAAAATATTGCAAGTTGAATCTGACATTCATTTACCCATTTGCTTTCTAACTAAAGCTAGAGAGCTTGATAGCAAAAAGATGCAAGGGAAATTAGTTTTAAGAAATTAAATCTTTGTGTAGCACGACTTGTACTGTCGTAAAATTCAAGTACCCTTTCTAAAACTTTCTGAGACAAAACGTTCCCACTGCCTTCAGAATATAGCTAATATATTTGATTAGTGCTATAAACGTATTGTTTTTAAGGTTCTAACCTTTGCAATTATATTTCCGCCTCTTAAGGGGCCAAATAATATCTACCACTGTTCTAAATAGCATTTAATATTAGTAAATATCAACAGGTTTTATAATTTTATAACTCTATATAAAGAAAACAAAATCTGCAATATCTGTATATAATTAGCTGTAAATAATAAAATTCGACCATAATCCTAATAAAATTTAACTATGTGAAAAGATTTAGTATTTGTCAACTGCTGTCTACGAATTCGTTTTTTTACGGAAGTGCACTTGAAGAAAATCAGATACCTGGCTCTCGCACGCGCACTCACCGTTCACCCTAGTCAGGTTTCCCTCAGAATTGATAAATCTTGTATTTGGTATCAATACAAAAGTGCAAAATTTTAATTTGAATCAGATACCTTTTAAAATTAACACATTGTCGCAATGTTTTTTTAAAACATTATTTCAAAATTTACTAGTTTAAGGTTAATACTAATGTTAGTAAGCTCTGAATGTTAAACACAATACCTCTAGAAATCATATTATTAACTCAATATATGCCATGTTTAACTATAGAAATCATATTATTAACTCTATATATGCCATGTTTAACTATAGAAATCATATTAATAACTCTATATATGCCATGTTTAACTATAAAAATCATATTAATAACTCTAAATATGCCATGTTTAACTCTAGAAATCATATTATTAACTCTAAATATGCCATGTTTAACTATAGAAATCATATTATTAACTCTAAATATGCCATGTTTAACTATAGAAATCATATTATTAACTCTATATATGCCATGTTTAACTATAGAAATCATATTAATAACTCTATATATGCCATGTTTAACTATAAAAATCATATTAATAACTCTAAATATGCCATGTTTAACTCTAGAAATCATATTATTAACTCTAAATATGCCATGTTTAACTATAGAAATCATATTATTAACTCTATATATGCCATGTTTAACTATAGAAATCATATTAATAACTCTATATATGCCATGTTTAACTATAAAAATCATATTAATAACTCTAAATATGCCATGTTTAACTCTAGAAATCATATTATTAACTCTAAATATGCCATGTTTAACTATAGAAATCATATTATTAACTCTATATATGCCATGTTTAACTATAGAAATCATATTAATAACTCTAAATATGCCATGTTTAACTATAAAAATCATATTAATAACTCTAAATATGCCATGTTTAACTATAGAAATCATTATTAACTCTATATATGCCATGTTTAACTCTATAAATCATGTTATTAACTCTAAATATGCCATGTTTAACTACATTTTTCAATTCCCTGTATTAACTCACACTCTCGTTACATATATTTTGTACAAATTCTCAATCATTAATAAAATACATTTTTATTCATCCAGTACAGTTCAAATACATTTTTTCAACCAGAAGTGAATGGAAATTGATGTTAATACAGTTGTTTCATACATTTATTCATTAGTTAAATTTAAAAATTATGATATCTTGGTCCGATTCGAACTGAATTACTACATGTTTGGGAGTAATTTAGCAATGAGCCACCATTCCCATAGTTGAATATTTATTATTTAAAGATGTATATGAAATTACAAGATAAAGGTTTCTTACAATAATGAAGCACTATAAGAGATAGATAGGATGAGAAATTATAGACCACCATCAGCTTCATAAGTTAGAAACGAAGAAAAGAAAACTAATAAATAGTAACAAACAAAAATAATAATCAAATACCAATATCCTACTGTACAGAGAGGAAATTGGAAAATTTCAGGGAAATTCGCTTTCTATTTGCCACTTAATATTGTGATTATGTCACATGTATAGACCCTATACATCTTATATTAATTGTAATTATAAAATAAAAAGTAGCTAAAATAAATTTTTCTTTCTTGACTTCAGTAGGAACTGAATGTTATTATTATTATTTGTTTTACAATAGGCCTACATGGAGTAAAAAAAATACTAATTTAATTACTGTTGATGTTCAAATTTAAATATTGTATCTCTTTGTTGGAGTATACACTATACCGTATTAGGAGTAGATTAGTTTCACAATACACCCCTGTTGATTGGGTTTGTGCGTGCATGCGCTCGCTCGCGTGTATGTGTATGTGTTTTTGTGTAATCCTAGCTTAACTTCTAGTGACCTCTTTTATTAAAAGTGAATTTTAAATGGAATTTCAGGTTCAAAGATTATTAAATTTTTGTGAACATTAAAGATGTTATAATATTTTAAATAATAATCCCAAAATAACCACAAAATAACTTTATTTAATCACTTGATGTACATTTCAGTTACAAGGTAACCATCTTCAGAAGTACTGAACAAAAAATTAATTTAATTTAAAACATAACATATATAGCAAAAAAAATATTGAGGTTATATCAATATGTACTGAAATGTACCTCAAGTGAATAAATAAAGTTATTTTGTGGTTATTGGGTTTATTATTTAAAATATTATAACATAGGTCACACTTGCTCAAGAAATCATTATATATATTAAAGATGTTGTTGAAAATAATTCCCTGTCAAACATATTTGACCTTAGGGTATGATTTAAAGTAGCTATAAAATGTTTTACAGAAGTAGATAAATACATAACGCAGTTCTGTTTGGTAAAATAATTATCAAGAAAACCTATTTTGACTCACAAACATGAAGAAGTTTTAAAATTTTGTTTTTTTGTGCCGATGAATAATTATAGTGTTAAATAGTACAACACAAATTTCGAAATTTTCGTTTTAACTTTATTCTCTAAACATTATTGTTTACAATTAAATCAGAAGGCAGGTACTAGATTTCTCTAGCTATCACTATACACAGTGAATACGAACTTATATATATTATTCATGATTTAAAAAAAGTTTGAATTTTTATTCAATTTTTAGTTTAACATTTGAAAAGCGGGAATATAAAGACTTGTCAACCAACCAAAACGCAATTCCATTGTGCTGGTCAGATTGCCGTGAGAAGTGTGTCATTGCGGAAAGGACCTCGGTGACTGCGCAGACACAATTCCCACAACTGCTGTTTTAGGAGAGTGTACTTGTGTTGAAAAAGAAAAATTTTAGGCATAGGAATAACTTATATAGTCTACTTCACATCTATATTAAAATGAAGAAAATATTTTTCAAATATTTCAAAAATGGATATAACTGTTTCCAGTTTAAACTTGGTGAAAGTAACAAATTACATCGTTATCCTAAATCCGACCGTAGCTTCAACTAAAGTAACGAAAAAAATGCAAGATTAACTTCATCCAAAGTAACTTCAATCTACAATTAACTTAATCCAGAGTTACCTGAATCCAAGAATAACGTCATCTTAGGTAGCTTCAATCCAACACAAACTTTCTTCATGTTATGTCGTTCCTTCAATAAAAGCTTAGCTTTATCCAAGATTAACTTCATCCAAGGTAACTTCAATCTACAATTAACTTAATCCAGAGTTGGCTGAATCCAAGAATAACGTCATCTTAGGTAGCTTCAATCCAACACAAACTGTCTTCATGTTGTGTCGTTACCTTCAATAAAAGCCTAGCTTTATCCATGTTAACTTCATCCAAGGTAACTTCAATCTACAATTAATCTAATCCAGAGTTACCTGAATCCAAGAATAACGTCATCCTAGGTAGCTTCAATCCAACACAAACTTTCTTCATGTTGTGTCGTTCCTTCAATAAAAGCCTAGCTTTATCCAAGATTAACTTCATCCAAGGTAACTTCAATCTACAATTAACTTAATCCAGAGTTAGCTGAATCCAAGAATAACGTCATCTTAGGTAGCTTCAATCCAACACAAACTTTCTTCATGTTGTGTCGTTCCTTCAATAAAAGCCAAACTTTATCCAAGATTAACTTCATCCAAGGTAACTTCAATCTACAATTAACTTAATCCAGAGTTAGCTGAATCCAAGAATAACGTCATCTTAGGTAGCTTCAATCCAATACAAACTGTCTTCATGTTGTGTCGTTACCTTCAATAAAAGCCTAGCTTTATCCATGTTAACTTCATCCAAGGTAACTTCAACCTACAATTAACTTAATCCAGAGTTACCTGAATCCAAGAATAACGTCATCCTAGGTAGCTTCAATCCAACACAAACTTTCTTCATGTTATGTCGTTCCTTCAATAAAAGCCTAGCTTTATCCAAGATTAACTTCATCCAAGGTAACTTCAATCTACAATTAACTTAATCCAGAGTTGGCTGAATCCAAGAATAACGTCATCTTAGGTAGCTTCAATCCAACACAAACTGTCTTCATGTTGTGTCGTTACCTTCAATAAAAGCCTAGCTTTATCCATGTTAACTTCATCCAAGGTAACTTCAATCTACAATTAATCTAATCCAGAGTTACCTGAATCCAAGAATAACGTCATCCTAGGTAGCTTCAATCCAACACAAACTTTCTTCATGTTGTGTCGTTCCTTCAATAAAAGCCTAGCTTTATCCAAGATTAACTTCATCCAAGGTAACTTCAATCTACAATTAACTTAATCCAGAGTTAGCTGAATCCAAGAATAACGTCATCTTAGGTAGCTTCAATCCAACACAAACTTTCTTCATGTTGTGTCGTTCCTTCAATAAAAGCCAAGCTTTATCCAAGATTAACTTCATCCAAGGTAACTTCAATCTACAATTAACTTAATCCAGAGTTAGCTGAATCCAAGAATAACGTCATCTTAGGTAGCTTCAATCCAATACAAACTGTCTTCATGTTGTGTCGTTACCTTCAATAAAAGCCTAGCTTTATCCATGTTAACTTCATCCAAGGTAACTTCAATCTA